>JAREIK010001718.1:945897-1545897 GCA_029783825.1 Sapria himalayana
ATAGAGATAGATAGATAAATAGATAGATATATATATAGATGGATAGATAGATAGATAGATGGACGGATGGATAAACATATATGCAAATAGATAGACATATAGAAAGATTAATAGATAGTCAAATGGATAGATAGATAGAAAGATAGATTCATGGTTATATAGATAAAAAGATAGATAAATAGATAATAAGGTAAGTAGATATATTGATAGATAGATAGATAAATACATAGAAAGATAGATATATATATATATACAGATAGACATATAGAAAAATAGTGAGATAGTTAGTCACAAAGATAGATGAATAGATAGATATACACAGACAAATAGATAAATGGACAAATAAAAAGATAGATATATGAACATACATATATATAGATATATAGAAAGAAATATAGACAAATAGTCATATAGACATATAGATAGATCTATAGATAGACAAATAGATACAAATAAAGATAATTAGAAAGATAGACAGAAAGATAAATAAATAGAATGATAGAAAAATAGATAGATTGACAAATAGACATATTGATATATGGACAAATTGATAGATAAATAGGTATATAGATATATACATCAATAGAGAGAGAGAGATGGATAGATAGATAGAGAGAGAGAGAGAGAGAGAAAGCAATAGATAGAGGACTTGACAAATAGATAAATAGATAGATGGATAGATATACAGATAGATAAATATACTTTATAAAAAGATAGAATGACATATAGACAGATAGACAAATACATAGATAGACAGACAGATAGATAGATAGATAGATAGATAGACAAATATATAGATACAAAGATAGAAAAATAAACAAAAAGACCATATATATTGATAGATAGATAGATAGATTAATAGATTAATATATAGATAGACAAATAGATAGATATGTAGATAAGTAGATAGACAAATTTAATGGACATAAAGAAAGATAAAATAATAGACTGATAGACTCATAGAATGATAAATAGATTGACAGATAAATAGATACACAAATAGATAGATAGATAGATAAATAAATAGACTAATAGAATAATAGACAGATAAATAGATACATAGATAGACATATAGATAGATACACATATAGATAGATAGATAGACACATAGATAGATGGAAATATAGACTTATTGATAAATAGACATATAAATATATTGATTGATAGACATATAGACATATAAAAAGATAGAAAATATGATAGAAAGAAAGATAAATAAATTTTCAGATAAATAGATAGATAGATAGATAGACAATGAGAAAGAATGATAAATACACAAAAAGATTGATAGGTAGGCCTATAGAAAGATTGATAGATAGACATAAAAATAGATAGATATAAAGATAGTTAGATAGATATATAGATTGACAATTAGATAGATATACACATAGATAGATATAGAGATACAAAGATAGATATAAAGAATGATAGATAGACATATATAAAGATTGATAGATAGTTAGATAGACATATAGCTTTATCAATAGATAGATAGATAGACAGATAGACAGATAGATAGATAGATAGATTTACAAATTGATAAATTGATAGAATGAAAGAAAGAAAAAATGAAAGAAAGAAATAAAGATAGATAGATAGACATATAATTAAATAATATGAAAAATAGATAGGCAGATAGAAAGATAGATAGAAAGAAAGATTGATAGATAGACAGATAGATTGATTGATAGATAGACAGATAGATTGATTGATAGATAGACATATAGATAGTTAGATAGAAAGATAGATTAAAATAGACAAAAAAAGAAAGTAAGTAAGAAAGATAGATAGATAGATAGATAGATAGATAGAAATACTAATAGACTGATAGATCAATAAATAGATAGACATATAGTTAAACTGACAGATAGATAGATAAACCATACAAATATATAGACAAAAAATAGATAGACATATAGACAAATCGATAGATAGATAGATAGATAGATAACAAATAGAAAAATTAACAAAAAAATAGATAGATATATAGAGAAATAGACATAGAGAACGATATGCAGATAAACATATAGACATGTATTAATATAAATAGACATATAAAAAGATTGAGAGAAACAAAAATAGATTGATTGATAGATTGATACTTATATAGATAGATTAATAGATAGAAACAAAGATAGATAGATAGATAGATAGATAGATAGGTAAATGTAGATAGATAAATTGATAGATAAATAGATATATAGATAGATAGATATGAAGAAAGATAGATAGATGTGTGTGTGTGTGTGTGTGTGTGTAGAAAGATAGATGATACATAGATAGATTGATTAATTAATTGAATGAATACAAAGAAAGAAAGATAGATAGATAGATAGATACATAAATAAATCGAGAGAGATTCACTGACAAACAGATAGAAACATAGATAGACATAGGGATAGATAGATAAATAGAAAAATTGATTGAAAAAGATAAAGAGAGATACAAATAAATATATAGACATATAGAAAGATCGATATATATATATATATATATATATTGAAAAAATAAAGAGAGAGAGAGATACAAATAGTTTGATAGATAAACAAATATAGAGATGAATATATAGATAGATAGATAGACAGACATACAGATAGACTAATAGATTAATGGACTGATAAAGATATAGACAAACAGATATAAAAATAAATAGATAGATAGATAGACAAATAGATAGATAGACAGACAGCCAGACAGACAGACATATATATATATAGAGACAAACAGTCAGAAACACGGACGGACGAACTGACGGACGGACGAATGGACGGATGGACTGACTGATGGACGGATGGACTGACTGACTGACAGATGGACGAACTGACTGACTGACTGACGGACGGATGAATGGATGGATGGACAGACAAACGAATGGACGGATGGACAGATAGACAGACAAATAGTAGATAGACGGGCAGACAGACAAATGGTAGACAGACGGGCAGATGGATAGATGGACGGACGGACGGACGGGCAGATAGACAGACAAATGGTAAACAGACGGGCAGATGGATAGATGGACAAATGAATGGACTGACGGACGGGCAGACAAACAGACAGACAGATAGATGGATAGACAGATAGACAGATAGACGGACAGACAAACAAACAGATAGACAGACAAATAGATAGACAGAAAGAAAGAAAGAAAGAAATATATACATAGAGAGAGAGATATATATATATATATATATATATATATATATATATTGATTGATTCATTGATTCATTAATTGATTGATTGATTGATTGATTGATTGATTAATTGATTGATTGAAAGATAGACAAACCGAAAAATAGACAGATAGACATACGAACATATAGATAGACACACACACACACAAATACACATAGAGGTGTCAAACGGGATGTCCCAGGCCGGGTCAGCTCATTTTTAGCCAGCCCGGACGTGCATTTGTGCCAAGCCAGGCATGGCACGATTACTATATCATGTCGTACCTAGCTCGGCACTGTTCTGTAGAGGTCAGCCCGGCACGGGACTGCAACACGAATCCACCGGGTTCGGCTTCATCGGTCTGAACCCTTAATTAAAAAAATTAGGGTTTTGGCGCACGCCATCGCGCCGCCACGCGACCGCGTTGCCCCACCGCCAAACTCCTAATTTAAAAAAAAGTAGGGGTTCTTGGCTCATGCCGAGGTACCGTGTCAACGTGCCATGGTACCAGTGCCGGGCTAGGCACGGCACGAGGCCCCGTTGGCCTCGGCATGGCATGGCACAGTTTGTGCCATGGACATGCACGACACAAGCACGAGCACTAGAAATTCCCATGCCGTCTCGGCCCAGGCACGGCCGCATCATGCTGTGCCTCGTGCCTGCCAGGTCAACCTGGCCTGGTTGACACGTCTAGATACTCAAATAGATAGACAAACAAACAAATAAACAAATAGACATACACATTGACACATAGACAAACAGACACACAAACAGACAGACACACAGATAGACTAACAAACACACAGAAAAACAGACACACAGACAGATAGATAGACACACAGACAGACACAGACACAGACACAGCGACTCACAGACACACAGACACAGTGACTCACAGACACAGACACATAGACACACAGACAAACAGACATACAAATAGACACACAAACACACAAACACACAGACACACAAACAGACACACACATAGACACACAGACACATAGATAAACAAATATACACACACGCGCGCACATAGACACGCAAACAAAAAGATAGACACACATACGGACAGACACCAAGATAGACAGACTCACAAATAGAAAGACAGACATAGAGACAGATAAATACACAGACAGAGACATAGACACATAAATAGACACACAGAAACATAAACAGACACACACACACACACATAGACACACAGATACACGGACAGATAGATAGACAAACACACAGACAGATAGACAAATAGACACACAGACAGATATAGACACATAGACAAACAGACACACAGACACATAGACAGACGAACAGACACACAAATAGACAAGCAGACACACGTATAGACAGACACGAAGACATAGACAGACATACACATGGACACACAGACAAACACATAGATAGACAGACACACTGACACACAAATAGACACGTAGATAGACAAACACACAGACACACGGACAGACACAATTAGATAGACAAATAGACATCCAAACAGAAAAATAGATAGACATACTAACAGATAGACAGACAAACACACAAACAGGTAGATAGATAGATAGATAGATAGATAGATAGATAGATAGATCGATATATAGACTATTAAATAGATAGACTAATAGAAAGATAAATATATATATATACACACACACACACACACATATATAGATAGATAGATAGATACACATATAGATAGATAGACAAATACTCTGATAGATAAAAAATAGATAGACAGATAGATAGATATTTATTTAGTTAGATAGATAAATAGAAAAATAGATAAATATACTGATATACAGATATATTTATAGATAGCTAGACAAATAGATAAATACACAGATGGACAGATATATAGATGGATAAATAGACATATAGAAAGATAGTTAGATGGATAAATAGATAAACAAATAGATATAGATTAATTGATTGATAGACAATTAGATAGATTGATAGATATATAAATATATAGATTGATAGATAGACACACACACACAAATATATATATATATACACAAAGATATATTGATAGACTAATAGATTGATAGATAGATAGATAGATAAGTAGATAGGCACATAATCAAATTAATATATAGACACATAGACAGATAGACTAATAGATAGATATACAACTCGATAAATATATAGATATGTAGATAGACATATGTATAGATAGATAGATAGATAGGTAGATAGATAGATAGATAGATGAATTCATAGACATATAGAAAAATAATTAGACATATAGAAAGATTGATAGATAGACAATCAAATAGATAGATTGACAGATAAATAGATATATAGTTTTATTTATTTATTTATGTATATTTATATTTATATTTTATATATATATATATATATATCATTATAACTTAGAAGAAAGTCATAAGTTATAACTAAGTAGGAAATCATAACTTTTAGAAGAAAGTCATAACTTTAGTCTTCATTCTTTAGCTTTGAGGTTGTGACTCTAAAAATGGTCTTAACTTTGGAATGCATCCCAATCTTTCTATAATACAAAATCATTGAGCTATCCAATGACCATGACTTGGGCCTAATATCTCTATAATACAAAATCATGATTCTATGGAGTTGTTTTAACTCTGTGCACCTGACTTCTTCTTCTTCATAAAAAATGAGGCACTAGGAAAGGTTGCCACATGGTGAAAGGCCTCATATATTATTATATGACCATGACACTATGAAATAGCTATGGAGTGATCCTATATAGCATCCACACTAACATTCACTTCTTTTATATATCCTAGCATGCTAGGACTACAAGGTTGTCAGAAAATTAGTAATTAGTATGTAGGATTTTAGTTCCTTTTGAGACAGAAGTCATGGACTTTAGAAAAGGCCATACTTTGGTAATATTCTTTATAAAATTTTGAGTTTCAAAAGTCATGGTACTAGATAATTACCATGACTTTGTCTTGTGTAGTTTTATCTTCTTAATTTTTTGTGGTTAACAAGGTTATGGCTCTTGCTTGATGGTTATGAGACATTAAAAATGAGGTCAATGTACTTAGACTTGTATGTGACCTTTAGCATTAGTAGGTCACTTGAATGTTGTGATATGAAATTAATTTTATATTCATATAAATTATGTGAGATAAGTATGAATATGGCTCTACGATTATATCATAGCCACAAAATTTGTTACATAGTAGAAGGATTAAGCAATCATACAAATTTTGTAATCATCCAGGTGAAGGATTCATATGACTTTGTTATGATAACTAATTTAATTTTAGGATTAGACAAAGTTGTAAAACCTTCTTAGGAAAGAATCTCTCATCCAACCAAACCGACAATTATATGGGTCATACAATTAGTAAAGTAAACATTCAACTAGATATCGATCTCATAGGGATTGTGTTGGAAGTTCGAGCAAACAACTATTAGTCAACTAATACCTTAGTTTGAAAGTTAAGACTGAGCCTTAGGTAAGATTCATAGATCCTGCCATTTGTCCACTCAATTACTCATGATGGTTTATCTAAAATGTTTAGATATTATTATGCTTGGTTATAGAATAAAAGTTAGACTCTTATGAAAATTAATGTGGTAGTATGTTAACATTCGACTAATTAACCATCTACTACTTTGGTTATAGAACTCATATGATTGTCCCCTCATAGTTGTCCGCATAGTATTTTACTATAGAAATATCAAATAATTAATACTAGAGAGTTATCGATAGTTCTTACCATTTAGGTAGGTCATCAACAACCCTTGATTATTGCTTTATATGTGCATTATTATTTTTTGACCTCATAAATCATGTAGTCATAAACTAATGTGGTAGTACATTATTTGTACTACCACATTAACATATGCATTCTCTCAAATCTCACTTGTGGGAGTAATATGACAAAAAGTTACTTATAGGACTATCACTATCTTACAAGTCACATCCATATATGCACACGTATCTCATAACTTACCTATCATAATCTATCATGATGAGATAGACACGCATCAATTGAGGATCAATTCTTCTAAGACATGCATAATGGATTGACTTATAATAGAAATAATGCTTTTGGATTCATAAGTTTCATACTTACATGATTAAACTAATCTCAATGTTAGATTTTGATGTATAGGATTGTCTCATATGTTATGATTGAAATGGATATCACTTTCTTCCTACTATTATGAGTGGGCATACTTCATAATTTATTTGTCACTATCGACCATAATAATACGTAGAAACCTAGAAATAAGAAACCCTTAATTTCAATTCTACATAAACACCATGTCCATTAATAAGCAAATTACAACAAAATTGGAGTATTAAAATTTATTAATCAAGCATGTATCACACAAAATAGAATACACCAACCCTAGAACTTAATTTGGGCTGATATTGGGAAGGAATTTAAATAATATAATTTGATATATATCTCATGGAATTTTGGGTTTCCAATCATAACCCTTAAGAATACCTGAGAATCAAATAATAAATCCATAATACTCATTCGTGTCCTTAGAGCTTCCACTATGGTAAATCAAATTTCATGCCCCCCTTAAAATTTATGCTTATGTCTTGTTTCTATGCTTTACTCATGGATATCTCCTATGGTTAGGCAAAATTATGCTACCAAACTCTAGAGTTTATTATATTTTCTTGTACCATAGAAATCTCTTTGAAAATTTCATATTTTGTGCTTTTATACTCGTTTGATTAGGGGCAAAATTTTAATTAGAAGTTGCAACTTTTTGGAATGCCATGGCTTTGTGTTTTTGTCTCTAGAATACTAAGTGTTACTCTAGGAATGAGCCATAACTTTTGTTTTTTTCATGATTTAGATTGCTATAGGATTGGGAATGGTGGTGGCTTTATCGTTTTATCTCTGGAAATAAATTTCATGGTTGTGGGAAAAGCCAAGGATACACATTTTGATATAACACTAAGATGCAACACTAAAAATAGTGCTATGACTTTTATTTGGAGGTTGTCATGACTTTTAGTACCATTGAGGTACTTAGTTCCTGCAACATAGAATTAATATCACAACCATGAAAATGTTATGAGTTAATGTGGTTGACTTCAAGAAATTTTTGTCGTCAAAAAGAATTTTTTGCATAGTAAAATAATTGTCATTGAGATAGATAATTCAAGGCATACAAAGATTTGCATAACTATTTGTATATAACTTTGGCCAAAATGGATGCCAAAACTATCCTATAAGTTTAATGATGTTTACAAAAGTCATATCACAAAAATTGTCTTGACTTTACATGACTTTATATGACTATTAGCTCCCCTCATCTCAACAAATCATAAAGTCTCATAATTTACATATAAATTACCCAATTTCATAGCAATTTATCATAATATGTCAATATTATAATTCAGTGAAATTGTTCTTTTTATTGTGCTTTTCTATTAAAAAATTATAAATAATTATCAAAATAACTAGTATTATTTGATATTTAGAATACCAAAAAAATGGTCTAGCCTTCATCGCCCATATATGACAATACATGCTCCCTAATGGACAATATCTCAATATCCTATTCATGTGACTCAATCACTCTATTCTACAAAAAAGGTATAGCCACTAATTTCTCCGAACTTTATTGATCTTGACCCTTATAATGCAGCCCAAACTATCCCATAGTTTTAAGCATCTATCCTTCCCAAGATGCCATAGTAGCTAGTGTATCTCATGACTTCTAACTAAGTGTATCGGCCACCATATTTATCTTATTGGCATGATAATATAATATGAAATCATAGTATTCAAAATACTTCATCGACCTACATTTCTTTATGTTAGCTACTACTTTGTAAAAAAATACATCAAACTTTTGTGAACTTAGAACACTTCAAACTATTCATGATACAAATAAAAATACCAAATTTTTGAATATAAATTATTCTTCTATCTACAAATCAAATATTGAATCTACGCTACTATCAATATTTGGAGTTTCTTCCCAAAATCCAAGGTTTACATACTTGTCAAATTTATAATTTCTAGAGCTTTATATGCTCAAGATTCATTTCTTAGCTTAGTAAGTAATTTTCTTTATGTTAAATATTGTATAGATATCAATATATGTGTGAGTAAGCCTTTAGTACACATTGAGTTTTGGTTATGAATAGATGTCAAAACAAATCTATAAGTACTTAAATGTATAATCAAGTCATAGCATGACTTTTCACTCTCATTTTAGTCACCAACTCTATCAAAAGATACAATTTTATATTTAAAACCCTCAATATTTTTACTCTATTCATCAAAAGTCTTCAAACTATATTTTTGTGAAATCATTACAAATAAACCCCTCTTTCAAGCAAAACATATTATGAACATCATATCAGATGACCAGTTATCTGATATTTGGAATACCAAATAGTGACTTCAATATATTTAAAGCTATTTTTGCTCATAGGCTTTCTTAGTCATCATTAAAGCTAAATAGGAGTGATTACTAGCCTATTTCTAGCTTACAGACATTGTTTTGATTCCTTATGTGAAAATGATTTATGGCACTAGTCACACGAAGACAAGGAACCATGAATATTTATACATTTTCATAGCTCTATTATGTTACTTTCTTAACTGCTTTTACTTGTTTGAATGAGTGGAAATAACATGAAGGAATTACATTTTGACAAGAAAACAATCTAATAAATTGATTTTTTTTTATTCACTTACAGGTGTCAAACGAGTAGTGCCAGGCCAGCATGGGCCTTTTTTTAGGCCCATATGGGCTTGCATGGCTTGCCATGCACGGAACGCTACAGTAACCATGTCGTGCCTGTCACTGCATAGTTCACTGGAGGGCAAGCCCAACACAGCCAATCACCCGAAATCATCTTGGTTTCGGGCAAGTTCATGTTGGGCACCTCTACATTCAGGATAAGATAATCCAAATGTACATTCCAGCCGGTTCTAGGTTAAGATAATTCTTAACCTAGAACTGGGAATGTTGGATAACGCACCATCGCCTATTGGGCGTCGCCGTGTCATTGCCCATTAGGCATCACCTCTTCACCCATCACCCAGCACACGTCACATCATCACCACGTCACATCATTTCCCATGTCGTGTCCGTGTGTCGGGCTCTCAGGTTGTGCCTGGCACAACATGCAGGCTAATTTACCTCGGCATGACATGAATCATGCCGAGAGTGTGCCCGGCCCCAGACATGATCTTGGACCATGCCATGCCATGCTAGGCACGGCTGAACTGGGCTGAGCTTCAGGTCAGGCATGGGCCGCCCAGCCCGGTTGACATCTCTATATCCACTCTCCCCTCTCAAACTCAACTCATATTATCATATGGCTCATATATGGACATTGAACCCAGATTAAAGTATGTAAAGTTTACATTATAATACTATTATAGAGTGAACTGACACTTAGGAGATCATATATGGCATCTCTATGGATCAAACTCATAACTTCAAGATAAGAGCATCCAACCTTTTTGTCAATCAGACTACCATGTTGTTAGTAATCTAATAAAATGAATATTAGCATTACACCTACTATATTCAATTGTTAGCCCTTGAAAAAAAAAGTATATCCATAAATTACTAATGGAGATGTGTAATAAGTTTTCTCATGAGTTAAAAGTGTATGAGTATTGCTCCACCATAAAAGTGAAGAGACTCTTATTTGGCTATTTAAATAAAATACTCCAAGTGAATAACATTTCTTTCAATTATAGTTTGTGTTTTGTTGCCATTTCCTTTATAAGCCATTTGCCCTTGCAATAATTCCTCCAAGTCAAAAGTTGAATTATAGGCTAAGGTCAAGCTAATAGATACATATATTCTTTTTCTGTAGTTTGCTATCAATTCTTCTTCACTTTCTAGTAGGTTTATCGATTATCCCTTACGAACAAATGTAACAATAAGGATGCATGCCAAGAAAATAGGTTATAGTCGATCCTATCCCAAATTTGTAACTCAGATACCAATATACTAAAGTGGATAGCTATGAAGTATGAAGAAAGAATTAGACTGAAAAATGGATTTAGATATTGCTTTTGTCTACTCACAAACTCCTTGTTATCCCACTATTGAAATGGGATATTTATAATGAAGGAAAGAAAGATGTTTTTCAAATGTCATCTTTAATTTGGTCATTGAATAAGTTTTCCTCCCAAAAATAAAAGAACTCAAACACTCATGTCATACCATTAGCATCAGCTTGCCACCTTTTCTATTTGATTTTTTTTTTTTGAAAAATATTGTTGCCTATGCATGTTTTGAAGCTCACCTATTACATTAATTTATCTAATTACTTCAACAATAGTTGGCACATTCATTCTATTCACTCAATGTCCTTTAATTCTTTCTACCTTCTCTTTGATAACAAAGACTCTATCAAGCCTCAAAACTCTCAATCTCGAAAATGAATTAGTCAAGTTAATCAAGTTGATTGCAAGATATCAAATTTGTTATAAAATGGAATTCCTTCATGTGAACTTAGTCTTGCCCTTTTCTCTCAAACCCAATCGATTAGGTTCCTTCTTATCTTGAGTCTTGTCAACTATCATAGCCTCCCCTAGTAGGACAATCTTTAGGGCCATCAACATCATATATCTTCCTAAAGTGAGGTAGAAGCAAACTCTACCAAAGGCTAGTAGTATTATATAATTAAAATAATCTTGAGAGTATTTTTATGAGAAACTATTTAAAGTGTACAATTGAATGTTAGACACATACTTCTATAGGTCTATTAGAAGAATGCTCTCAAATGACTACTAAAAATGGGTGAAAAAAAGTATTTCATTTTTTGAGACAAACCATCATTTTCGTAATAACTACAAAAAAAATGTTGGTACCTTTAGTATAATTTTATATAAAAAACAAGAGAGATATTAAGCTCTAATAAGCAAATCATGGCTCCAACCATGGTGATTCATGACTAAAAAATATCATTGCTTTTTTTTCATTTTTTTCGGATTTATTGAGGTCTAGCTCCATTGTCTTATATGTGTAGTAGATCTAGTAGATCTAGCCCTATTTTGAAACTTGTTTATTCCTTCTTATATGTCTAGTAGATCTAGCCCCATTGTCATATGCCTAGCTAAGTCTTGTAGCTTTTGAATCCATATAGAAAAAAAGTAAGTGGTCAACTACATTGATGATTAGCCAGCTAATAAATTGTTAGGCATTCTATGTACTAATATTTTTGGGTGGCTTGGTATATATTTATTAGTATATTTTCATTTATTTGTACTTTTATTGGAAAGATTTTATCAAATTTATGTTATGAGAAATTTTGACGAATATTGGAAAACTTTTAGTTATTTAGGATGAAATTAGAAGACTTTGTGGAGCAAAAGCTTGGAGGAGAGAGAGAAGAGATAGATTGTCATGATATTTCTCATGTCATAATTTGAGTTCACATTCCTTTTCCATAACTCTATAAAACCAATCATAAAATTTTTTTATATCACACCTCTATAATCGAGTTGATACAATATTTTTACGGTGTAACATAGTTTTAGTAGATATGATATTATCCTAGAGTCGCGGCCATAATATTTCTAAAATTATTTAATTACCATGATATTATTTTTTTTTGTCATAGTAGTCAATTATCTCACTAGTAGAAGTAGTCACGATCCTTCCTAGCACCAGAATAGTTTGTTCTAGATATAATTTATCTTAGTCATGATCATTCCTAGTACCGTAATATTATGTTCTAGAAGAGAGTTACATGGGTTATGGTGTTCATTTCCATCATGACTTTGGTACTTCCAACTGAAGGTATCACATAGATGCCTCAAAGTATGTAAGCATTGCTTATAAAAAAAGAGAGACGGGGAGAATTGGATTTTAAGCTTCTACAAACCCTAGGCACATGATTCCAACTTTCAATTAGAGATAATTCAATGCAAATGTGAGCAACACTTGATAGAGTCTGGGTTTTAATACTTAGGTTCACATTTGGGATTATATTAAGAATCCTCAATTCATACGAGATGCCTCTAAACACATCTCAAGTAAAATCTTTCATAATATTAAGCTAAATTGATATCTAGAGTTGGATTATATATATACTTATGTGTGAAGGATAGGGATACATTACTCATATATTATAAATATTTGTTTTAATGTTATGTTGGGTAATATTAATGTATATGGATGTGTTACAAAATTGAGATTTGAGATTTTTATTATATCATAGTTTTGTGTGTGTCAGCCATAGTAGTTGATGACATATATGTCACAAAACACACTCATGTAATATAGTAAAAAGGAAGTGATAGCCCTTCTAAATTTAACTTATAGGATAAATATATGTGTGGAAACTTGAGATTGATATAAGTTTAATAATTATAAGTATGGTGCTCATGAAGCTGAGAACACAAATGAATCTATAGTGCATATTCTAAAAGAACTAACCTAGAGTAATGTGTGAGTTAAGTAGAATATTTAACCTATGAGTTTCACCTTAGTATAAAATTCATGTATTGTACATGGTTTATAATGATAGATAAGTTATAGGGCACATGCAAGAGGAGGTGACCTATATGATGATGATAGCCATGCAAGCCAAATTATTTTGTATGATTTACATAAGTGAGATAGATTCATAAAAAGATATATATTAATTATCATGAGTATGATACATACAAAGCTAAATGTTCAAATATATTTATTACTATATTATCTTTCATCCCTAAGACATTAGAGGATGAGGAATAGGATTACATATTCAAAGTAAAATTAATGATAGTTGATGATTTGCCTAAAAAGAATATAAATGCAAATGATGCATAAATTAAATAACATGTTACTTTGGTGATAAAATAGCAAGATGACAACTACGAGGAGATCATCCTTAGTAGTGATAGTCCAAAATTAATAACCATCTTGTATGCAAAAAGAAAAATTAAGCATTTTCACACTAATGTACCTTTCATTCAAAATCAAATATAATATTAACCAAACACTAGAAAAATATCATCACACACAAAGAAGTGAATTAACCCTAGAATCTAAGTATCTTGTTAAAACTTAAGTTTATCAACTCAACTCAAGTAGTAATTGATTCATTATTAATTGCTTGAACTACTAACTCAATCCATATATGGTTTATTTTTAAACTTATATCGAGTTTACTACTTGTATAATTCGTATACTTGTTGGACTATGTTGGATTAGAAATAATTGCCCAATGAAATTTTATTATCATGTTGATCAACAAAATGATGTGGCACTCTCATAAAGTCACAACGAGTTTTTACCACTAATATTAGGGAATTATTATTTGATTGTGGTTTGATTAGTCAACTTGAGTTGATATAACTCTCCATGGAAAAGAATAGTTTTGTCTATAGTTGATTGGATATATTTATTGCTTAGTGTTTGGTTTATATTGTTTTTTTTCTTTTTTTTTATTTTATATTCATCATTGTTAAATGAGTAGAAAATTCTAGGACTGAGTTAATACCTCTAGACCTAGAAATTGAGAAAGAACTATGAGACTACTAAGACATAGAATTCAAGAAGATAAGGGAAATGATCTACTCCAACCAAATCTATTAAAAGGAAGAAATAAACTTAATTCAAAATAGTAAGTATTATTTCAGACCAAACATCAACTTCTATTAGTATCATCATCCTTACGTTGAAAAACTAAGTCCATAGCAACCACCGCAACACTATAATCCAAATTCAAAAACTAAGTCATTATTTGAAAAAAAGAAATTTTACTTTACCCATGAAGACAAGGAAGGTTAATGAAGCAAAAGAAAAGTGAAGTATACTTTGTAAGGATCAAATTGGACAACTAGCACTACTAAAGAATGAAAAAATCATTGATGGTGTGGGAGGAAATAATACATGAGAATCTATGAGGATGCATATTCATAGAACTCAAAATAATGCAAAATTAGATGGATAAAAATCCACAAAAAGCACCAAAGGGGAAGACGAATAGAAGAAAGCAATGACTTTACCGATAATATAAAAAAACTAGGCATTGATGAGGCCTAATAATGAAGAAATCACAATTTATTCCAATGTTGCAACTATGAAGTTATAGGGAAGAAATATCAACACTATGACTTTACAAATAGGCATGGATCTAAGGGAAAACGTATAAACTAAAATCAAAGTCACAAAAATCATGATGGAAGATATGCCAAATGACTTTTACGAGAGTCATGACAGTTAGAAAAGAATTACTCAAAACAAGGACAACTCCAAAAGAATTAATCTTAAAGGCACTACCTATTCGCCTCTATTATGCTTTCTTGGGAAAAGAGAAGACAAACTTAGTCATCATTTTAATAGCTTTGACTAGAGAGATCGAGGAGATCATGGTGAAAATGATAAAGAAATGTACCAAGACTATTGCTTGGTTGCTTGAAGATATTTGAGGAATCATCCCATTGATATACATTCACAAGATAGTAATGGAAGATGGTGTGATGCTAATAATTAAATACTAATGGAAGCTAAATCCATTAATAAAATATGTGGTAAAAATAGAGATCATAAAGTTGCTCAATGTGGGGATCATATATGCCATATTAGATAGTTCATGGGATAGTTCGATCTATGTAGTGCCAAAATTTAAAGGTTTAATGGTGGTGAAAATCATCAATCATGAAGAAATCAAAACACATATAACCATCAAATGGCGCATGTTTATGGATTACCAGAAATTAAACAAAGATACAAGGAAGGATCACTACAAGTTACCTTTCGTGGATCAAATGCTCTATAGAATCTCAAGGAGTTCCTTCTATTATTTTTAGATAGATATTTGAGATATAATTAGATTTTGATTGAACTAATAAATAAATAAAGGATGAACTTCACTTTCCCTTATGGAACCTTTGTATTCTAGAGAATATTATTTGGTCTTTGTAATACTCTAGCTACTTTTCAAAGATGCATGGATGAAATATTTGCAAACCTCAATTAAGAAATCATCGAGATATTGATGCATGATTTTTTTGTGTATGGAGATTATGAAATCCAGGAAAAAATATGAATAAATAAATAATATGATTTTTTTCTAGAAAAAAAAAATGGGCAAAATGATGATTTTGCAATGAGAAAAAAAAGCTGAAAATTTTAGAACCCTGATATTAAAATGGATTTAGTTATTGAATTCGTCTTGGAAAATATAGCTACAGTGACAAATTTTGTAAAAGTTTGAGGAAGTCAGAATTTAATTATTTTTTTTAATTATTTAAAAAATTATTAGAATAATTAGGAAATTAATAAAACGAAAAAACCGCGCCACGATGTCAGCACGTGGCTACGCATGCGTGGTCCAAGCATCACACACACATAAAAAAATACTAATAAGTTTTGTTATATGTATTATTTTAATAAAATAATTATAAAAAATGATGGGAATCCAGAAAAAGGGATGATGGGAAAAAATAAAAACAACTTCGGAGAGAAAGAGAGAGAGACAAAGTGCAAAGGAAAAAAAATTAAATATTTCATTGATTTTCTTTTGATCATAATGGATTATTCTGGAGTCAGTATTGAATAGTCCAAGAACAAATGTTGTTATGTGCAACGAGATCTTCAGTTTGAAATCAATTTTATAAAATTTCGGTGAAATATTCCGAGAGGTAGTAGTTTTCTCCCATCAAAATTTCTTTCTATTTAAATACCTTAAATGATCATGATTTATATTTCAATTCGAAATGTTTAGAAATTTCATTGGGAATAGTTAATTAGTAAAAATTTTCTGTGTTTTGATTAGTAAAATATATTGCAATATGAATTGGGTTTAGATAGTTATAACTGTGTCTGGAACATGGTTTAATCATGAATAGCATATCTGCATTTTATACGCACGGGAACATTCCATATAAATGGGTTGGTGCGTGAAATATATATATACATATAAAAGTATAATGGATTATATTTTTTCAGAACCATGGCTAAAATAAATATGCGAACTCAAATTGGGACAACGTCCTGGCTGAGATACGTAGTGGTTTTTGGAAAATATCCAATGAAAAAATATATTTTATCAGAAAATGTCTAATATGGTTTTTCGAATGAGGTCCATATTTCTCGGAGTATATCTATGAAAAACATATTCGTTTGGAGAATGTTCAATATTATTTTTTGGAGGGGGTCCATATTTTTCGAAATTATTCTAAAATAATAATTTATATAGATACACACACACAGATACACACACACACACACACACACACACACACACACACACACATATATATATATATATATATATATCTCCATTTATATATAATATATCACACTTGGCTTCTGCATATGTGAGTAGAAGCGTCAAATGGGTCGAGCCCATCATGGTTCAGCAGTGTCTGGGTCGGCACAACATGCTAGAGTACCTAGGCCGGCACGACACGCTACTGTGTCGTGCTCGGGCCCATGCAAAGTGCACACTCGACATCAGTCATGTCATACCGGGCCAGGGATTTCAGCCGGCATTTCATGCCAGGCACAACACGGGTGACCTCGCACCAAGCGTGGTCATGTTGAGTAGATTTCAGGCTGCGGGCCCATGTCAAGCCTGACCGCCACCTAATTGGGCCTAAAAATTGGGTCGGCCGGCTCGGCCTAGCCCATTTGACACCTCTATATGTGAGGGAGTCAATAGGACTCAGGAATATGAGCATATAAATATTTTATCTATAATTGCATTTGTATAAACATTATACTTGAATGAGTATTTATATATATGCATGATATTTTACATGCACTTATGTAGGGAGTAGCCCTGTAAGAGTTTGCCTCTACTAAGTTTTGTTCACTCCATTGCGAGACACCTTCCAGATACAGGTTCAGGATATATAACAACCCGCATGCGGGATCGCACATGTGAAGGGAAGCTGGTTGTGGCTTAAATAATATATTATATGTTTTTATTCCGCTGAGTAAATAAAATAAGAAAAAAAATGTATGTTACATTTGAAAAAATTTTATTTTATTGCACATTTTATTATATGATGGAATGAATGGGACCCCCTGTAGGATTGGGTGTCACAGAAATTCTTTTAAAAATTATTTGAAAAACTTGGAAGTGGTCTTGAACCGATACAAATAGGAGAATTTTGTTCTAAACTAGGAGAAATATCATTTCATGGTAAAGGAATGGATTATATTGGGGCATTCAATCTCTACTAGAAGATTGGAAGTGAATAAAATAAAGATTTTAGTAATAAAAATTTTATTTAACCCTACAACTGTCAATGTGATGCATAGTTTTCTTGGGCATGTTATCTTCTACTAGAGATTTATCAATAACTTCTCCACGATGGCCTTACCATTATGTGGACAATTAGAGAAGAAAGTAATTTTCAAGTTTAATCAAGAATATGTTAATGCTTTTAAAAAGTTAAAGAGAAAATTGATAGAAAGCCTAATTTTGATGACACCAATGTAGGAAAGCCATTTGTGATTATGTGTAATGCAAGTGCATACACACTTGGAGTAGAATTGGGTCAGAAAATGGATAAGGCCTTTAAAGTTATATCATATACTCATACGACATTGAATGATATCCAAATAAGATACGCAACTACTAAAAAATAGATATTAGCCATAGTGTTTGCTTGCAGAAATTACCACCATATATCATTATGACAAAAAAAAAACAATTTACATAGGTAGTGCCATGGTGTGGTATTTAATGGCAAAGAAAGAAGTGAAGTCAAGATTAATAAGATGGATTATTTTGCCTCAATAACTTGATGCAAGAATAAGAGAGAAAAAGGTGAACAATAATGTGATAACATATCATTTGTCGCATTTGAAATCCATCTAGAATCATGGAGGAGATGAAACCTCAGAGAACTTCTTAGACAAACTAATCCTGATGTTGAAATCTCACTTGCCCTAGTACATCTATTTTGTTAATTACCTATCTTGCGATGTTCTTCCACCATTTCTAGCATCACAACAAAAGAGAAAATTTTTACATGACATGAGACACTGCCTATGAGATGATCCACTACTATTTAGAAGATGTGTAGATCAAGCCATCATTATTTAGAGATTAGAAAAACATAGTAAGACGTTATGATCGATTCCATAGATAGGAGAATATATCTAAGCATAATGAGATGCTGCTCAATAATATTCTTAAAGTATATTTTTTATATATATGGAAAATGGATTTTATGACACCATTTTCTGCATCTTTTTCCAAGAAGTAGATACTATTAGTAATGGATTGCATCTCTATATGGATTAGTAATATCACCACAAAAGAATGATTCAAAGATAGTTGTTAGCTTCCTACACAATAATATTTTTCGCATGGTTTAGCACACTATGATGCATTGTAAGTGACGAAGGATATCATTTTTGTAATAGATTATTAGGGCCTACTTGACTAAGCATGGAATTAGGCATAAAAGGGACTTCTATATCATTCACAAATAAATAGGCAGGCAGAGATATCAAATAGGAAGATCAAGAATATATTGAAATGATAGTTAATTCGACAAGAAAAGATTGGTCTTAGAGGTTAGAGAAAGTATTTTGAGCTTATATAATGGCATTCAAGACTCCCATGGGGATGTCAACCTATATGCTTGTTTTAAGAAAAGCTTGTCACTTATCAATTAAAATCAAACATCGAGCATATTGAGCAATAAAGTAAACGAATTATAAGTTAAAAAATGTAAAAAAAAAGAAAGTTCTTCAAATGAGTGTACAAAAAAAAATTTTGAATGAAACCTATAATAATGCTTGGATCAATAAAGACAAAACAAAAAATAGCATGACTAAAATCTACAAAGGAAAGAGTTCAAAATAAAAAAAAAAGTATTAGTGTTCAACATCCATTTTTAGTTGTTTGTAGAGAAGTTCAAGTCATGATGGTATAAATCATTTATAATCAATACAATGCCACCGTATGGGATAGTTACAATAAAATAAGAAGATGAAATAGAATTTATAATAAATAAGTAAAGACTAAAGAATTATAGGGAAAACAAATAGATGCTAAAATGGTGAAAGAAATGGAAGCCATGACTCTACCTGATACAACCAAAGAGAAAGTCATGATTCTTTCCAAAGTCATGATAAATATGATCTATAGGTTAATTCTACAAGCTGATACTTCATTATTTTAGTCATGGCACTATCAAAAAAGATCATAGTTAATGATTTCATGGTATTTTCAAGTTATGAAATCATAGAATAACCTAAAGAAGATATTATAAATAATTATTGGAGACTGAAAGAGTAATCTAGAAGACAAGAAGGAGAGAAATAATATACTAAGAAGCTAGCATATGCCATTAAGTTCGTAGATTAAATTAGAAATTTATAGAAGGTCTAGCTACTGATGTTAAATATATTACTTCTTGGGAGGCAACCCAAGAATTTTTTTTGTGTATGATTGAATAAGCTCGTATACTCATGATTCTCATACAAAATGACTAATCCTAAGATTCCATACTCTAATTCCCAAAGAAAATAGTTTACGACAAAACTCAAACCCAATCTTGATAATACCTTAGAGATGATATGTTATGTTTAAAAATTAAGAGAGATTTTTGATTCAGGTATAAGCATTAATTATAGCATGCAAGTTTACATGCTACTCCATGTACTAACTTTTTTGGGCAGTATGGGATGTATTTATTGATGTGTTTATATGTATTTGTGCTTTTATCGAAGAAATTTTGCAAACTTTATATTTTAAGATTTTTGATGAATGTTAGTGAAATCATATCTATTTGAATAGAATTTGTAGACTTGGTGGAGTGGAAGCTTCTAGGAAAGAAAGAAATGATGGAGAGTCATGATATTTTCGATATCATAACTCGAGTTTACATTTCACTATCTTACCAAGTAGTTACGATATTCTTTCTTGATCATGAACCTATTAATTTAATTATGATAATCTTTGTAGATTATGACTCTGCCACTAAGTTGACACAATCTTTTTACTATACAACATAGTCTTCATGACTATGACATTTTTCTAGAGTCGTGATGGTACTATCTCTAAAAATATTTAATAACTATGATAATGTTTTCATATCGTAGTAGTCAAGTATCCTCCTGATATAAGTAGTCATAGTCATTATTAGCACTATGATATTTTATTAAATAGAGAGATTATCTCAATTGTGGCTATTAAATATACCATTATATTATGTTCCAATGGGAAGTAGAGGTGTCAAATGGACCGAGACAGGCCGGCCCAACCTCGGGCATGGCCCAATTCAATCATGTCTGGCCCTACACGCCATGGGAATGACCCATGCCCATGTCGGGCTTGTTCACGGCATGACTCATGTCGTGTCATGCCTAGGCCAACTAGGCCAGGCACGGCGCAGTACCATGGCCCATGGGTATGATATCATAGCACGAGTTGAGATATGCCCCGACACACCCATCCCTACGCCCTCGACCCGAACACGACTACTCGAGGCCCGACGGATCCAAAATTTCTATCGAGCCCAAACTTAACCCACAATCTTTTTTGACCCGAGCCCAAGGCCTGACTCTCTGCCCTCCACTCTATTCCAAAAGCAGAAGCTTCTGGAATGGATTGTTCGGGTCAGTTCAACGGTTGAACTGACCAAATGATAAAAAAAATTAATCTAAGCCATTGGATTTCACCTCCAATGGCTATGGGGTAGAATCTGATGACCTTAAAGATTCTACCCATTTATTAATTATTAAAAATTTAAAAAAATCAAAAAAATTACTTTTTTTACATAAAAGTACTATTCATGATCTATAAAATCCCCCCCCCCCCCCCATTCTAAGATTTATGTTTTTAAAAATATAAATCTTTTTCTCTTCTCTCTCTCTCTCTCTCCCTAATTTTCTCACTCTTGGCTCTTAGGATTTCGATATTACGCATTTCAGGACTTGACTTTAATGTGGATTGTGGTGCGCGTGTGATGCGAACATAAAAAAACTAAAGTTTATAGGTGTTTTTTTTATTTATTAGTTATAATGTTTTAAAATTTAAATCTAAATTCTAAAAATTAAATATTCAACTTCTTCTCTCTAGTCTAGTTTCTCTCTCTCTACGGTCTAAAAAATAAAAAAATGATAAATAGTAATTTAAATAATAAAAATGAAATGAATTATAATTTAGATAATAAAAATCCTACGGAAAGGTCCTAGGCTACTGAAACTTTGGCTTCTCCGATCGTTTCGACCTAAACATCTAAAAAACAAAATACTAGAACTTTTGTAGTTTGGACTCACTTTAATATAATAAAACAAAAAAAATGTTAGATGTGCCGAAGAAGAATCGGCATAATACAAATATTATAAGAAAATTTTAAACTATAAAAGTTCATTTGGGAATGAGCACATTAAGAGGCGTGCTGAATTATGCATCAAAAAACATGGTGTATTAGATCTTAGGCAAACCCAACTCAGTGGTGAGTTTTTTAAAACTAGATCCAGTTCAGTTTCAAAGCTTACCCCATTCATATACTATAACGAGTTGTGAGAGAAGACATGGCCAAACTGATCACAACGATTGATTTTCCAATTAGATTTTTGAAGGATCCAAGGGTAGTCAATATCATGCAGACATATTTTCGGCATACATATCATTGGATTCCTCGGTCCACATCTAAGAATAACATACTAAAATATTACAAGTTAGAAAAAATAATAATTATTAATGAATTTAGGGAATATAGTGGAGTAGTGTTCATGACGTTCGATATCTAGACAAGTCATGATGATGCATATTATGCATGCCTCACCGCCCACTATGTAGATTCTAAATAGATACTAAATAAAAAAAATTAAGATTCTTTCAGATTCTCCAACCTCATGATGGCTCGGCCATTTTTGAGTGGATGATAAAAATTTTTAGAGAATATAAAATTCCAAATAAAATTTTTAGTATCACATTCGATAATGTACCTAATAATGAAGTAGTAATTAACATGTTTGTTAAGAATTATAGAGATAGACCATTAGAAGAAATTTTTCATGTTAGATGCTATTAGTGTCACGTCATTAACTTAATAGTACAAGCATGTATGAAGGTGTGTACTCCCGCTTTAGAAACTATACGTAACTCGCTAAAATATATTCACATACCTTGCAAACAATAAGAGTTCGATAGTCTTTATTTGTTTGCAAATCTCAAGAAGAAAAAATTCCAATTGGATGTGAGACACCATTAGAATTACACATACATGATGTTCGAGTCATTTATGATATTCCTAAAGATTTTTTTGACACGACGAATATGTGTTCGTCAGTTTATACTCCTATGACTTGCATTGCACATAGGTGCATATGCAATATTAGTAGCATTTTTAAGAAGTTTTGAGATGACCCTACACGTAGCGATATGATTCTAGAGATGGAAACCAAGTACTTAAAGTACTGATCAACTATTCTATCACTTTATTGTATGGCTACCTGCATGGACCATAAGGTTAAGGTAGAATGGGTAGAGAAACACTTTGACATACATTTCCTCATTCATGAACCTGGAAGACCCACCTAAAGGATTCATTCACGAGAATTTGACTGAGCTCTTTACATACTATTATACTAGGTATGGTGGTACACTATAAGGCTCTAAGTATGGACATGTATATCATATTTGGAGATGATGATTTTTCCATTCAGTTAGTGAGGGGTAAACGACAGGGTTGATTATCAAATAAAAGTTAGCTATCTCGGTACTTAGATATTGATTACTACTCAATCCTTATCACATTCGGATACTAAGAATCTTGTTATATTATAATAGTAGAAATCATATGAATCCACCTTTCTCATGCTATTTAAAATGGCACAAGATCTACTGACTCCTCCGGTATCGAGCATAGCATCGGAATCTACTTTTTCTTTTGTAGTGAATATGATTTTAGATAAAAGATCGAGATTACGTCCAGATTTGTTGAAGCTTTAGCATGCATGAAGGATTGAGAGGATTCGAACTTGGGCATTTAGGATCATGTTGGGACTGCAGCAAAAGTGGAGGAGTTGATTGTTGATAATGATCCGTGTGATATTGATATTGAGGATGATATGACGATTGATAATGTTAACTGTTAATGATTAAAACACTAATATATGATATTTGATTTAAATTTACTCATTTACATTATATTTGTATTTGTTTATTTTTTGTTTGTGATATTATTTTAAGTTTGTGATTGTGCCTTTGTAGATTGATGCTTTAAGCTTTAAACTTTAATATTTATTTTTTGTGAATTTTTATTTTGCATTGGTTTTAAATTTTTATTCATATTTAAGTTTTAATGTATTATTGAATCATACACTTACACTGATATACATTTAGTTTAAAAATTTAAGTTGTTTATTATAATAAATAAAATTAATGTTTTATTATATTTAATAAAATGTTAATTTAAAATTTAATTGTTTATTTATACTTAATAATTAACATTAACTATTAAAATTAACTAATTACTAAAAACAATAATAAAAATTTTTTAAGTATTAAAAATATATAAACAATAACTATTCTGAATAAAAAAATATATATTATTTAAAAATTAAAAATTTGCCCGTAAGGGCCCGGCCCAATATGGTTTCATCATTTTCCAGGCCGACAGGCCGTGCCTCACTTAGCGTGATGAAACCATGCTAGGTCAGGCATGGCACGGATGCTGGGTTGGGCCACCTAAAACTGGGCTGGGCCAGCCAAGCCTGGACCATTTGACATCTCTAGAATGAAGTTACCTAAGTCATGGTATTCATTACCAGTATGACTTTGATACTCTACAAAAGATTCGACAAGACATGAAAGTTATGATTACACCAACATTGTGACTTTCAATTTAAAAGCATCATACAAATGCTTTGAAGTAAGTAACACTTAGAGAGAGAGAGTGAGAGATAAGGACAATTACATTTTGATTCAAGGGCCACTATAAGTATAAGTGTATGGTTCCAACCACCAATTAGGTCCTAATTTTGTTATGCATGATTGAATGAATTGGATTGTGCTTGCAATGGCAAGACCTAGTTCAGAGTCATGCCTGGATGTGCCATAGGCCAACCTATGGCATGGTTTGGGTAGTGTCAAGCCAAATTTCCTAGCACAAGAGGCATTGTATGGCACACCTAGCACAATGACCCATGCAGGTTAGGTTTAGCCTGGTTGGCCAAATAGGCTAGCTTGGTCATGATCAAGGATAGCCAAATTAGGCCTGACCTAGCTTTGCATGACCTGGCATGACATAGCATAACCCAGCCAAAAGGAGTGTCAATGGGCATTGTTGAGTTGCTCATTTTTAGAGTCATGTCTATATGGCATAGCTCATGCTAAAAAGGGTCATGCATACATGACATGATACCTCAATTAGGGGCAAATTCAAAGTGAATGTAGGCAACACTTGGTTGAGTTTATGGTTTGGCACTTATATTCACATTTGAGCTTGCATTAGTAGCCCTCAATTCATACAAGAAACTTCTCAACACATCTCACATGAAATAGTTCTCAATGTTAGGCTAAATTGATATTTAAAATAGAGTTATATACTTATGTGTGAATGATACATTATTTTTATATTATTTATATTTGTGATAATGTTGTATTATGAAATATTATTAGATATGGATGTGTTATAGAAATGATTTTAGATTGTTACTATATCATAGATTGTGTATGTCAATCATGATGAATGGTGACATACGTGTCATGGAAAATACTCACATAGTATGATAAGAAGAAAGTAACAACCCTTCTAACTTTAATATAGGAAATAAATCTTAATGTGGAAACTCAATATTGAGATAATTAAATCATTGCAAGTATGATCCTTATAAAGCCAAAAGAACAAATATATTTATGACTAATTCAGTATACATATTTTAGTTGACCTAACCTCAAGTAATATAGGGGTTAAGTAGAATGTCTAACATAGGAGTTTAACCATAGTGTGTAAGTCATGTGTTAGTCATGGCAACCAGTGATAGAAAAATCATGGGACACATACAAGAAAAGGTGACCCATATGGTGATGCCAGCATTGCTAGTCAAATTCTCATATATGCTTTCCATATATGACATTCATAGGAAGACATGTTAAATATCATGAGTATGATACTTACGAAGCCAAAAGTTCAAACATATTTATTATTATATTATCTCATATCTTCAAGATTTATAATTCATAGGAATTAAGTGCATATTCGAAGCAATCATCAAGAGTAATTGATGATTTTCCTAAAAGGAGTTTATGTGCTAATGACTCGTAAATAGAATAACTTGTTGCTTCAGTGGTCAAATACCAAATAGACTTCTATAAGGGAATCATCCTTATTACAAGAAGATAAAGATGTCAAATGGGTCGTGTCATGCCGAAATGACCTAGTTTTTGCTGGCCCAATTTTTGCTAGTCTAATCGGACCACTGTGTCATGTTGATCACAGCCAAATACGGGAGTCATGCCATGCGACTTAATTTGTCTCATCAAAAGGCTAATGTCTAAGCATCTGATTGTTGCATTCCTTCCTAACTTTCAACAAGTGGAATATAATGACAATGAATCAATAATTCTTTGTGAATCTTGCTCTTCTAAATATGAAGTACCTAGTTCTGGGTCAACAAATGAAACAACTATCACCCTTGCCCATCTAAAGGAGTTGTTTCCTCCCAACTCCTAGCTCTACTTCTCCCTCTGATCCTTGTAGATGAATTCCAAGACCAAACATATTGATGATAATATGTGAGGGCTATTTAAAGTACTTTATGCATGTCTATAAAGAAAGATATGTTGGGTTAGTATAGCACATCGCAATTGTTAATACATTATACATTGATTGATCAACCAACACGATATACCATGAGTCAAATGGATTCACTAGTAGGGGTTAGTGTGACTAGCTTTTAATAAGCATGTAGCTACATGTTGAAACTTTATATAAAGCATAGGCCAAAGTAAGGAAAAAAAAAAAGTACTCAATTGAAACAAAAAGAAGAAATTGAATTTTAATCCTAACATTCAAATTTTTTTTCATTGAACAATGCATTTGCAACAACCGTTATGTGATTCTTGGCTTTAGATAGTGGATGATTAGAATCCATGTAGCTATAATATTGTTGTTATTATTAAAATATATGTCTGATATTTTATATTATATATATATATATATATGTATATGTATATCATAGTTTATATTAATTTTTAACTATGGAATACCTATTGATGTACTACAATAATATATATGAAGAGCAGTTTTAGATCACATAAATAGTATCCTCAAATAAAAATTTTTGACAATCTCTAATACAAGAGAAATATTATGCATATGACCTTACTTCATCATGATGTATTCGACATGTACTATAGTATTGTATGGAGAAAACCAACAATATATTGCTCATTTTTGTTTGCAATAATATTCCAAGATATTTTTTTAATAAGCATGTTCTGACTTGCACAAATAAAAATAATAATAATTTAATGATAATTTTTTCTAAAGAAAATAATCATTTAAAATTATATTACATTATGATTTTTCTATTTACCAGCATTTAGTTTACACTAGGTTGTTGTTTAATCATTCTGATTTTGATTTCTAGTTGCGTACAATTTTTTTCTAATATTTTTTTTTTCTAATTTTTTTTTTCTAATATTTTTTTTTTCTAATTTTTTTTTTCTAATGTTTTTTTTTTCTAATGTTTTTTTTTTCTAATCCCAAGTTTTTGTTCATATTAAATTATTTATTCAATCCCACAACATAAACCATTTTGTTTCATTAAAAATAATTGCTAGATTCAAAATAAAGAATATTAATAAGTGAATATAAATGATAAATCTTAATCTAAGTTATTTGATTTCTACTTCACCATCTCAAAATTTGTTTCATATATTTCTATTTTAAATTAATTTGTAATAAGTACTTTTAATATTTATAAAAAAATATTATAAATATTGAACATTAAACAAAGCATTTTCCATTGTAATCAAGAAAAAGATTTCTACACGTCACACATGTATGTGCGTGTGTACATATATATGTACATAGTAAATCTTGAGTTTTAATATATATATATATATATATATATTCTAAATATAAAAGTGTTATGACATAAATAATAATAGTAAATCTTTTTCCATTGAAAAACATATTGAATATATAAAAAAGGAACAAACGAAAAATAAAATACTATGATTTCTTGGTCCCATACAAATGATATACCCATGATCACATTTAGATTATCACATAAGCATTTATTATCTTTCATTCTTATAAAGAATGAGATGGAGAAAAACAAGTAGACCAACAAAAAAAAACAAAAACATACCACAAATTGACACATGGTCCTATACTATATTCATTATTATTTCTTCTAGACACATACACATCAACGGAAAACCAAAGTGAGATCCCTCCGCCTCCCCTGCTCTAGAGGCGTATATAAATATATCTACACTACATACACTTTCTCGTAGAAACATTCCAAATATATACTTTGTATCCATGAATATGCCACAGGGGAGGTTATTCTAAGACTTCTTCTGATATGCCAGAATCTGAAAAGAGAAAAGAGGGAGTAAAAACATTAATTGATGCAAAGGCTTGGAATAACATAGATTTTTTCTTTTATCTTTTTTTTCTTTTTTTTTTCTTTTGAGTTTTTTGAGACAGTGCTAACCATATGCCCATGAGTCAGACAGCACGTTTCGATTCCGGCTAGAGTTTCTTGCTCTTGTAAAATTCTCAACACATCTTTGCTGGCAATGGCGCCAATTTTATTTGGTGCAGAAATTGCATTAGAGGAAGTTAAGGTGTTGCAGGGCCTAGAACTCATCTCCTTTACTAAGCATATTTCTAGTTGGCTATCTTGTAAGGCCGTATGGTGAGCAACATACTGGAATAGAAAAAAGGTTTAAGGAAAGCAAATTGAGCCTCACAGATAGAAAGCATTTTCATGGGGAAGAAGAACACTACCTGGCATAGATATTTGACAGAAAGAGTTGGCCTGCAGTAAAGGTATGGCTGCTGCAAGCTGGGTATCACTTGTTGGTCCATTGAGAGAAGCATGAGATAGATGCCAAACTGAGACTAGAAGAAACCAATTCAGACTTCAACTCAAAAACAAAAATCAGTCAGCAGTAATGGATGGTGGATCCCAACCATTGGTGGAGATGGGTATCATTGTTCATTGCAAAACTAATGAGAAACAACTTATGTAATTTGAACATGTGACCCTTTTTTTTTTAGATTTAAAACATCAAGATTAATGAGTTAATTAACATTACAAATGGAAAAAAAGAAATTATTAAATAATTCAATATTGAGAGGAAAAGATTTTTTGTTTTGTTTTTTAAAAAATGAAAGAAGAGAAGTCTCTTTGTGCGATGGCAAATGTATTCGTCCAAAAGTGGTGAATGTCAAGTTCAAGACTCTTCAGACGTAAGTTCTCTGATTTTCAAAGATAAGATTGTCAAGATATTAATATCTCTCATATCCTATGCCAAGTGAAAACTTTGTGCACTCTAAAAAATTTTTTTAAATGCATATAACGGGACAAAACTAAAGAGAAATGTCTTTAGCAATTTTAACATGCGAAAGGAGACATTGAGGTTAATAAGTTAGATAAGATTACAAAGGAAACAAATAAATAATTTATTAATTAGAGGAAATATTTTTTTTTTCTTTTTTAGAAAGAAAATGAGTTGTGATTTGTTGTGATGACAAATATTTTCGTCCAATGACAATAGGTCTCGAATTCAATAGTACCTCAGACTTTCAAGGATAAAGTTATCAAAATATTAACCTCTACAATATTACATACTAAGTGAGAGCATTTTACATTGTGTACGCTATTTTTTTAGAAATGAAGGAAATAGGACAACTAATGAGAAATAAATATGTTATATAATTTGATCGTGTGAAAAAAGAAACATTAAGATTAATAAGCTAGATAAGATTACCAATGGAAATGAAAACTATTATATAATTCAATAACGAGAGGAAAGATTTTTTGTTTCCTTTTTTTTTTAAATAAAAGAAGAGGTCATGTCTTGATGCGATGACAAATATTTTTTTCTAAAGACAGTAAGTCTCATGTTCAAACTCATTAGAAGAAACTTCTCTAATTTTCAAAGTATAAAACTATTGAGACATTAATCTCTTTCGGGCCCCACACAAAGTGAGTCTTTACATTAACACTAGGTACAACATTTTTTTTTTCTAAAAAAGAAAGAATTAGAACAAAACTAAAGAAAACGCCCCATGTAATTTATGCATGTGAAAAAAAAAAACATTGACATTAATGAGTTGGATAAGATTACAAACAACAAAAAATTATTAGATAATTCTATAAAGAGAATGAAAAAAAAACAAACATAAGTTATATTTATATGAAAATATGCAAAATGATCATATTATTTGGAAAATTTAAATAAATATAATTGAATTGATCTCAAAAATATGATAATTTAGATATGATAGTAATGATGATGATGCTGATGATAATGATGATGATGAGTATAGGATAAAAAAAATAATTTTTGTTTTTTTTTATTTTAAATTTTAAAAAATAAAAACCAAGCTTTTAGAAATAATGAGAAATGATTTAGGAAACAAAAAATAAAAAATTGAAAATAGAGATGGAACAAGTTGAATGTATTTTTTGTTTCAAATGGTGAAAATAATAAAAATCAAGAAAAAATAAAATTTGGTTTCACTTTACCTCATTATCATTTTCCTCCATGCTCCTTAAATAATCAGTCAACCTAACGAGTCGGCCATTTCGGTTGTTCTTCCCATTGTTGCCACTTGAGCTTCCATAGCGAGTGTGGCTGCGAATACCACCTCTTCCCCAAGAAAGCCTTTCTGAGGATCCAACGAGCATGGTAGGAGCTCCCGTTGCTTCTCTATTTGGCTCTTGGCCATTTTCATCACTACCAACATCTCCATTCGCAGAAGATGATTCTCTTTGTTGATCAACATTTGCATCCTCAGCTTCATCACATCCTCGAAGTTCGCCATTTCGGAAGCTCCTTCTCCCCCTAGGGTGAGATTCTCGATAACGGGTTTGCATTCTCCTTGCAAATGGAGCTTTGAAAGCTTTGGCAGCCGTCCGTTTCCTACCCAATGCTTCTGCTTGCCGTCGAAAAGTTTCCGCAATGGATTCCTGAATCTATCACGAGCACAAATTGATATGTAAAATATAAACTTTTATCATATCAAGAATGTGCTTTGATGATGATGATGATAATAATAATAATAATAATGACATGATCTAGGAAGAGATAGAATGAATAATTTCTAAGAAATATAAGAAAAAAGAAAAGAAGTTAGCATATTTAATTTTTGTAAGTATACGCAATCATAGCCAAGCCTTACCAGCCGATTTCGAGCCTTCTCCTCTTCGTGGAAAGCCAATTCCTAACCAGCAATCAATTGAGAGGTTGTAATTCTCATGCCACCCACAGTATGTATCAAGAATGATAATCTAACATAACAGAATGCCCATACCTCTTCCTCGTATTTGTCAATGTCTGGATACAAGGTCGCAATTAGAGCATCATAATTTGGATCATCTCTCAAAGAACGGCGACTAGGACAATGTGTACGGCAAGCAGGACACTCATTGTTCCTGAAGTTAATCTCAACCATCCATTTTTCGCAATGTCATTATCAAAATTCATTGATTAATTAAGAAGTTGCCAATAAATCTGAGGCTTACCCGAGTCGCATAGATTTGTCAATGCACTCCCTGCAGAAGCGATGCAAGCACTCCATCACTGTTCTGGTTTTCCTGATGATCCCCAGGCAGATTGGGCACTGCACTTCCTTTCGAATTTCAGTCAGGTTTACCACCACATATCTGCAGTACGAATTGATAAATCTATTCGCTTCCTTATTCATAGTTATATGACTCTGTTAGAGAATACGCAACATGCCATACAAGTCACTCCTCTACAGAATTATTTTCTTGGCCACCGTAATATAGAGTTATGATCATCACTGATATCACCATCGAAACATATTCTTCATACTATCGAGACCAGCCACTTAAATTTTAATTCTAAAATTATCATAGCAAAAAATATATACTAATTAAATTTATGTGAAAATTTGTGTAAGCATCACATTGTTTAGATATTAAAAATGTGAATTGATAACAAAAAATGTTAAACTTTATAGATAAGACTCTCACTTAATACATGATCTTTAAAAGGTTAATATTTCAATAATTTCTTCTTAAATTCAGATAATCTGTATCTAATAAATATGAAACTCAAGATATATCACACTTATACGAACGCACAACTTTTATATTTTGATAATAATGAAAATCATACCCAGTGCACAAGGCTTCCGCTTCAGCACGGGATATGAGAGAAATTAATATCCCGATAACCTTACATCCAAAAGTCGGTGAGGTTACGTCGGATGAGTCTCAAATTTGAAACCTGCTATACTTGGATGAAGATTATCATTCACACCCAACAACATCTCAGGTCATCAATCATCTTATTATTTTTCTCACTCAATTATACTTAACTTCAAAATTTTCATAAAATTCAATACATTTTTATTATAAATCAATGTGATCTTCTCATATGTTCTCATATAAATCAAACTTTAAGATATTTTTTCTTATAGTTTTCATCCAAATTTTTGATAAAGTTATCTCTCCGTTTAAATCCTCTACTAACTTGTCATTGTTCTCACTCTTAGATCATAATCTAGTAGCATACGATTGTGTAATTATATTTATCAAATACTTTAAAAGCATGTCCGTGCTAAACCTCTAAAAACAAGCATTCTCAACTACCAGATAGTTTCTATATTGAAATTATGATTTCAAAGTTATTTTCTAAAAATTTAACTATTGATGCCGCTCTTTTGAGGGACAGAGATATATTTGATACCAACCCCACGTACTGTTTATGTGAAGCTTAATATTGTTACCCAGATAACATTTTTCCTTCATCATGCATAATTTCATCAACTACCTGCTCTCCTAAAAAATATGAGTTTAGAAAAATTTGATTTTCAACTAAAATGGAGATTTTCCCCACAAGAAACCCATGGTTTTCAGGAAATCTGAATTATTGAACAATGCAAACAAGCCCTTTCAAATCTATCCATTAGTTATCAGCAAGTGTCAAAGAATCCTAAATATAGCTTTTCTCCTCTATATATGCAATAGAAAATAATTTATTTAAGCACTGTTTTGATATTGAATCAAACCAGCTAATTATCCCTTAGTTATCAGCAAGCTCACAGTTTCTTTCTTGTGTATCTGTTATTTTAAAGTAATGTACTAAAAAATCTCCACCTAATTAGCCATAGCTCCTCATAAAAATACATACATATATAAGTGTGTGTGTGTGGGGGGGGCATCCACTTTCAGAACTAAAATAATATCAGAACCAAAATCCAGAAGCAAATTCGAGTGACACAAACAACTCACAATGGCAGCAGAGAAATCAATAAAAAGCAGTTACTAACATAAATACACAAATTCCCATGCACAACACCACACCAGTACAACGCATGTTCCCTGCAATCTATCTTGCAGAACAACTTGTCGCTGAAAATATTATTCCTCGTGATTCGAAATAAATAAAAAATGACGTGTCTTCTTCGATTGAGTAACGAACTCAAGTAAAACCGGAGATATATCCAGGAGCATGAAAGAATATCGGGGAGGAAAAGCCATGGACAGCATAAAAACTTCAATTCAGGATAAATAATCATCCCCAGGGGGACATGTAAAAGAAACAAAGAAAATAAGCACGTAGACCCAAATCAACTGCACGGCATTCATGCATCAAAGACAGCTAATAAAACATGACGGACAGCAAATAGCCAACAAGCTGCAGAAGATTCAGGAGAGAGATGATGAAACATAACGTACTCTTCGTTCTCTTCCTCTTCACTTGAGGATGGGCTTCTTCTTGATTCTGTGCAGAAACAGGACATCGAGTTAGCAATGTTCAAATTTAAACTCGAAGGTGAGATGAGAATGGTGAAAGACAGCGTTTTTAGTTGACCTGTAGTAGCACGAGAATCACCATTGGCCTGCCGGTTTTCTGGGTCTTCGTAGCCATTACTGAGGACTGGCATTTTGGATTTGTACTTGATGAAGAGATGCTGAACCTGGCTTGGCTTGCGGCGGTATATTGGTGATGTTGCCTATTTGTGGAGGCGGAGCAGAAGACGAAGGGGGCGAGGTATTGTGTGCGAAGACGTGACTGATTATTGCTCGACGATCCTACTGCGTGTAACAGGGCAAGGCGTTGTGATGGGGAAGGGGGATATTGCCGGGCTTCGTTTTTCTTTTTTTTACCGAGTTGAGACTAGAGAACGAGAGGTGGATACCCAGCATTTATTCATTTATTGATGAAATAATTTTTTTTTTTTTTAAGAATGGAATGAGCTCATTTTAAAAAGTTGCCATAAGTCTCTGAATTTTATGACCACCATTGATCCAAGTTTGCGTGGAGGCCTGTCCCTCATCAACGTCATTGTCGAATACAGAAGGATAGGAGTTTGTTTATCATATGCATCACTATACTTATGAGTTATGGGTTCGAACACATCATCTATTTGAAGCTCGATTTAATTCCCACCTTTAAAGATATCATATCCTTTTTACCCACGTGCAAAATTGCCATAATATTATTAATATTGCCACAATATTTTTCATCAATATAATATAAGAATTGTTTGATTTAATTCCAAAATTTAAGGTTACACCTTTAATATTTTATTAATTTTACGTATAAGCAATTATATCTATAATCAAAACCTAATTATTGATGGCAATATTAAATTTTAAAAATCAAATATTTTATAGAGGTGTCAAACGGGCCGGGCCGTGCCGGCCCGGCCCGGCCCGTTTTTTTACCGTGCCCAGCCCCACGATTTAAAAATTGCCGGGCACGGCCCGCCGTGCCGGCCTTGCCTGGCCCGGTCGGGCACGCCTGACCAAGCAGTTCAGGATACGGGATGAACGCGGGTCGGGTCGAATCAGACCCGACCCGCGGTCTTTTTATGCGTTTTGGGGATTCCGGAGGTCGGGCTCACGAGACACGTGCCGCGTGCCGAACCGTGCAGGGTCAGGCACGGCATGGCTCAGGCCGGGCACGGCACGAGCCCGGGCACGGATTTTTTCCGTGCCGGGCCGGCCCAGGCAAGGCTGAACCATGCCGTGCCTCATGTCGGGCCGGGCCAGCCCGGCCCGGTTGACACCTATAATATTTTATATATCCACAACTTTCATATGGTCAAAGTACTCTATAGTTTTTTATTTTTTTTTTTTTTGATTATCATTAAGCATTTGATAGTTTTTAAAAAATTTATGCTAGCCTCGACCCAATTTCACAAATAAGTAAGTTTCATTGTGAGAAATCTATTTAATCTAAAATTGAGAGCCGAACTCATCATGTAAGCCCCATAGTACTCTATGATGATGATGATATCAAACCAATAATTAGAATAAAAAGTTGCGTCATTTAGAAAAATGACTCTTAAAATCTAATTTTGAAAAAAAAAAAAAAAAAAGATGATCCTTTATCATATGAAATAGATCTCATTTTATAAAATTATATTCGTTATTTTTTTTGTGCAAAAAAAAACCCCTTTTAAGTTTTTTTATAAATTTAATGGTAATCAAGTTTCATTTATAAAAAACTTAATTACTGCTAAGTTGAGTAAAATGTCAAAAAAAAAAGGTCATTCTTCTAATAAAATGATCAATTGAGTTATTTTTATAAATATCAAAGTATTTGTTAATCCAAATATCCCTAAAAAAGTATTTGCCCATCTTAATTAAAGTGAAAAATACTATAATTTATTTCTAAATTTCTATAATTTTTATACTATTCATATATATCCACATGAACATGTGCACACATGCATGCACACACATGCACACACATGCACACACACACACACATAATAAAAGTTAGATTTTATATAATTTATATTGATAAAACTTCACAATCCAAGTGTAGAAGAGTGATAAACATGTATAATCAACAATAATTTTTTTTTCATTTATCAAGATATATTACATTATGAGATATAATAGTTATGGTGCCCGAATTATATTATAGAAATAATGTTTTTTAAATTAAAGTTAAATATGAGTCGAATGTTGTTTTATATGATGATATTGAACAAATAATAAGGTGAAAAATATAGATCCATAATTAAAATTATTACTTTTGAGTAACATGAAAATTTGTTTATTTTCATATTTTGAGTCATATCAGTGTTTCCTATTAGTAAGTTGTGGATTTTCCAAGCGATCATTTACCTAGAAATTTTATTTTTGGATATAATTTATCATTTAAAGGTCTCTTCAAGTACAAAATAAGCTGATATAAAATTTATTTAATTAGATTCAACTATTTATACATTTGATTTTCTTAAAAATTGACATTAAATATTAATTATTCTTCTCTCATCACTCCATCTTGATGAAGTTTTATCATAAAAAAAATTATTGCATTTCTTGTTTATGATTCTCACTTTGGTGATTACTTGTTATTTATTTCATGTTATTTCAAGTTTATTAACTTTTACTTGATTATCAACAATATGGTAATTTGATTGCTGAAGGATGAGCTATAAAACCTAGAGATGTCAGATATATACCCTAGAATATCTTTGTCAATCACTTTATTCATATTATTGGGATGAGGCCTTGCCTGCTCCGACCCAGGGACCATGAGCCATATATATAGGCTGAGAGAAAAATATGAGATAAGTATGGGAGGAGAGGGAGAGGGAGGATAGGAAATAAAAAAAACCTTTAATTGATTCTCTTACTTAATGTCATTCTTCTATGTCCTATTATATCATATATAAACAAACTCATTTATGTTTTACTAGGTCAATAGATGATCAATATCATATAAATTTATATTTTTAATGAATTTGGTAGTACTATGCTGGATTTTCTCCTCTAACAATTTTCTAAAATTCACATATTCTTCTTCTATCTTTTTTTGTGCAAAATGATATTGTATTATGCTTGATCTAGTAATTTCAACTATTTCCAATTGATTTTCTTCCTTGTGGTAGAGGAACAATGTCACATATCATAGTTTTATAGAGAGCTTTAATTTTTTTTACTTTTATGTCATCTATAAAGAAGCTTCTTAACTTTTATAACCTCATTATAAGTTGTTAACTTTTCATACTTTGTTAGTAGATTGTATGCAACATTTCCTTCCATATTGTATTCAAGTGTCAAGTTGATTCACTCCTTTCACAAACTAACTAACATACCTCAAATCCAAATGTTTCTGACTTAATTGGTAGTTATTCATTGTGCTCTGATAATTTCTATTATGATTGGTTATTTCCAATAAAATTTATGCCCTCTATATTTTTCATCAATGTGTCAGCTCCATTTTCACATTGTAGCATATCTTCTACAAAGATGGCATCTCTAACATTGGGGATAGTGAGATTTCATGTGCAATACCCTTTTACTCCATCATTATATCTGAAGAATATATATATATTTCAAGATATTAGATCTAGCTTTGATATTTCCTCAGCATTTTAGATGACATACACGACTTAAAAAAAGTTGTAATTGGCTTATCAAATAATATATCTATCAGTACCTTTGAGTCATTTGTAGTTTATAATGATCAATTGATCACATAATAGATAGTTTTGATAACTTCCACCCAAATCGACTTAGTCAACTCTATTGTTATTAATATAATTCTTATTCATTCTATCAAAGCTTTTTTTGTCCGCTATGTTACTCTAATTTGTAGCTGAGTGCATTCCATTGGAACTACTTATTGATATATTCTTATTGACATAAGTTAGTAAATTCAACGCTTGTACATTCTCTCTCATTGTCTATTATCAAACACTTGATATTCTTTTCATATTCAAGATCTAATAATGTTTTAAATATTTTCAAAACTTTTCCTTAACTAATTGTCAATAAAAGATATGAAGTTTATTGCACCTGCTATAAAGAGTACTTGTGCTTTTCAAACATTTGAATGGACCAATTATAACATAGCTTTGCTTCTAGTTTTAGAACTACTAAACTTTTAACTATGATACTTAATAGTGACGTGGTGCATACAAAAGGGTAATAAGATCATTCTCTCCAAAAATTCATGTATCATATTGATCATGAGTCGTTTAGCAAGATTTTCTATTTTGAGTAAATATTACTGTTTCACTATATAAAGTTTCACCTTCAGTTGAGATTGTTGCAACACAATCCTAATTATTTAATGACAGATTTGTTTCTACTTATATTTTTTGTATACCTCATTATAGTGCCAACACTCAATTTTTGCAAACTCATGTTTTTTACAATGGAGTCATGTTCTTATGACATTGACATAATTTGATTTTTGCAAACTTGAGCAATTTTTTAATGATAATATTTAACTTTCTTCGTATCTTATGACATTGACATAATTTGATTTTGACTCTCAATGAAGTCATGTTCTAATAATCTTCCTTTAAAGAAAATGAAACCCTCATATAGATGAAAAGATGATATATTATCTTTGTTATATTTATACTTGTTTTCTTGCTCAAGTATAGTAGTTGCAACATCATTAAAGATTATCATTATGCTTAAATAACTATTATCCATATTTAAGTAGAGGTGACCATATTAAATAACTCATGCTAATGGCATAACCTTTAATAAATAATTTATAATTATTAAAATAATTACTAAATGTTCATTTGTAATAACAATAATAATAGAAAAAATATATATAAGCAAGGTATGTAATTAGAATAGTGAAACAAAACGAAAAATTGTTAAAACAAAAAAAAAATTAGATGCTAATTTAAAAATGTATATAATTGTTTGATCTATATTTCACTAAAATTGTAATAAAATAAATAATACTCGTCTTTATTTATAATTTAAAAAAATTTAAATTAAATATCAAATGTGGTATATGTCTATGTATACTACATGGTTCAAATAGATTAGAAGAATTTATCATTCATTTAATAATATCCTCCGTTGATAGTTAATTTATTTTGTAAATTTTTTTATTGATAAATTTTAATATATTAATATTGATAGTTTATTTATTATTTGTATTATATATTATATGTTAGTACTTGATATTAATATAGAAATTAAAAATTATGGCATTGTAAATTTTTCTTTTTTCTTTTTTAATGCAATTTCATCCAATATAGATAAATATCAAATTTTTAGCTTTATGTAAATGACAAAATTACATTAGGACAGCCCACATTTTTTGATTTTAATCCAAAATTATCAAATAATTATTTTTCGACAACTTATTTGTTTGATTTATGCAATTTCATAAAATTGTTACTACATATTTATTACAAAAAATCTCTATATATATTATTATAATTCCAAAAATATAAATATTATGTGTAACATGAATGGAAAATATTATACGTCATAATTGTAATTAGATAAATATAAGACTAAAAATGGGTTTTTAACTGATGAATTTGTAAATGGGATTTAGGAATTTATTACATTTATTGATAAATAACCTGAATTTATGAATGAAAATAAAAATAATATTTCTATGTAATGCTTTTAAATGTCAAAATCATAGTTTCTATGATATGGACATAGTGTGATATCATCTTGTAAAAAATGAATTTATTAGTGACTATTATATTTAGTATAAATACTATTAAATAATTGTGCCACAAATAACTAAGTATTATATGCATAGAAATATTAATTTAATTGTTGCAATAAAATTAGCTAATCCCAATGATGCTTGTGAAGTAATTTTGAAATATGTTATAAATACTTCATTAAATCCAGATATCACTAACTATATCCCAATATCATTTTTTGAAATTGTAATGGCTTCAGAAGAAGAGAGTTGGGAAGGTAATCCATATGGCCCCTCAAAGTTCCATAAGGTTATCTGTAATGACCAAACTAATGAATTTAAAGGCAATATAATATATCAGTTGTTATCTGAATTATTACCAAAGAATAAGAACGTGATAGATAATATTTGTGGTAGAAAGAAGTTAATACGAAGTTTGGGTTTGCTAGTGGAAAAAATACATTATTACATTAATAATTGCATAATATATTGTGGCATAGATAGTGAAGCAAATATATATAATTTTTATAACTATCCCCTGTACAAAAGAAATCCAACATGTAAAAGGCAAAAAATAAATATTCCTCACAAGGTGTATTATTTCTTATTGACTCCTCGTCTACAATGATTATTTATATCCGATGCTACTACTAATAATATGAGTTAATACAAAGATCATGTTATTGAAGATAGTGTGATGTAGAATACTCAGATTCTCCTTCTTGGAAACATTTTGATGATAATTATTCATCATTTGTAGATGAAAGTCGAAATATTAGATTAGGGCTATGCAGAGTTGGATTTTACCCTTTTGGACAAACAGGACAACAATACTCTTTATAGCCATTTATTATTAAATCTTATAATTTATCACCATAGATGTATATGAAAAATAAATATATATTTTTGTGTATTATCGTGCTCAGTCCGAGAAATCCAAAAAAATAATTGGATATTTTTCTACAGCCCCTTATGGTAGAACTCAAAAAATTATGAGAGGATAGTGTTGAAATATATGATATATCTAGAAAACATAACTTTAAAATATGAACATTACTAATATGAAATATAAGTGACTTTCTTACATATTCAATGTTGTCCATATGGAGTACTGCATAGAAATATTTTGTTCTTATTGCATGGAGGACTCAAATGGATTTTATCTGAGCAAAGAAATAAAGACTTCATGGTTTGATAATCATCATAAATTCTTACCTATAGAATATACATTTAAAATGAATATTGATGCATTTAAGAAAAGTCATAAAGTCGTTAAAAGTACATCACTTTTGAGGTCAGGTGACAAAATATTAGAAGTAATTGAAAAATATGTATTTAAAAATATTATTGGTGTTGATACAAATTACCTCAATATGCAAATTTCAAAAATTTATCACTGTGGTTGGTAGAAAAAAAATATCTTTAGGGATTTTCTATATTAGAAAACAAATTTTATTAGACATAACTTAAATGTGATGCATATTGAAAAGAATTTTTTTGATAATATTTTTAATACAATAATGAATATAAAGGGAAAAACAAAAGATAATGTCAAATCAAGAGATGATTTGAAAGAGTTTTGTTCATGCCCAAAGTTACATAGAAACAAATCAATGAATAAATTCCCTAATGCTTGTTATAGTCTTGAAAAGGATGCAAAGGAGGCTTTGTGCAAATGGCTGGTGGTGCTCAAGTTCCCTGATTGATATGAATTTAATATGGAAAGATGTGTTGATATGAAGAAGCATAAGTTATTTGGAATGAATAGTGACTACCATATATTCATGTAGAGTCTAATACTCATAGTATTCCGTAAATTACTTCCACACAATATTTGGAAAGCATTGAACGTAATAAGTATTTTTTTTAATAATTTCACTTGCAATGTTGTAAGAAATGAATAAATAGAGCAATTACAAAATGACATCCACACATTTTTATGCAAACTTAAGCATATTTTCCTCCTAGCTTCTTTGATTCCATGGAACATATTTCAGTCTACTTGATTTACGAATCTATGATAGCAGGTCATGTGCAATACAAATAGATGTATCCAATTGAGAGATAATATATTTTCTATTTGTTAATATAAAAATTTTAATTTATCTAATGATTATTTTTTTCTAATATATATCAATTTCAAATATCTTAGAAAATTAAAAAATAATGTACGAAATAGAGTCAAAGTTGAAGGATTGATATGCAATGCGTAATTGGCTAAAGAGACTTCGGTATTTTGGGCACACTACTTTTGGCCACAATTGTATAATCAGCAAAAAATATTATCATCAAAGAATATATATAGTATGACAGATAGATCAAACAAAAATGATATGCATTCTATTTTTAAACAAGGGGGTAGATCATATGGTAAAGCAACATCGAAATATTTTTTTTTACATGACTTTGAGTATCATGTTGCGCATACATATATTTTGTTGAACTGTAAAGAAGTTATACCTTATATTGAGTAAGATTTAAAATAATTTTATATTCTCATTTTTTTTGTCATTGTATATGATATAACATTTTAATTAATCAAAATATCTTCAATTTTGTTTTTGAAGAATATTTTCTCATTAATTAAGGCAGAGAGAATCTCATATTAATGATGAATCAATTGATGCAAAGGTTGAAAAGTATTTTACAAATTGGCTTGAAAAATATGTCAGTATATAACTTATCATTCATGGTTCTAAATAATTATGTGCAATATTATATATGCATGAATTTGTTCTTTATCATTTTGTAGGTACAATTTTCTTCATCTAATATATGTAACAAATAAATGAAGGATCTTGCAAAAGAACCATTTTGAAGTTTACAGACGTATCCATTCATTATGTACATGGATATAAATTTCATACTTAAAAACATGTTTCAAATAGAGCTGTAATGAACAGTTGTATTTGCATCAAAGGATCTAACTATATTGCATGTACTACTGATTTTCATGGTTGACTAATTGAAATTCTATAATGTAGAGTATCTTGCTTTACCAATTAAGAGGACTATTCCATTTAAGTGTGAATGGTTTGATCCAATTCTAAATATGAGTAATAAAATTCATCATCAATATAATCTTATTGATATGCACCATAATAAATTTTATCGTAAGTATGAGTCATTTATTTGTGTGGTACAAGCCAAACAAGTATTCTACACCACTTATCCAACCACAAAAAAAATGTCACTAGTTGACAATAAGTAAAATAAAACCCAGATCAGCTAATGAAATTGTTAAAAATGATGTTTTGGTCACTCTATCACATGTATCAGCATATCAAAAGAATAATATTGAAGTTCCTTCAATCATTCGTGTGGCATATGATGGTCTTCAAACTTTACTTGGTGAAGATAGAAATTATTTGGACATTAATGATGACAATGTTAAAAAAGATAATGATGAGGAATTAATTACTGAATCAAATGATAATGAATATGTAGATAGAGATGATTTCTTAGAAAGTTCTAATGATGACTAGAAATTTATTGATTACTTTGTTATTTTCTCATTCTTATTTTGCAATTATTAAAAGTGGATATTAAATTAAAATATTTTAATTATTTTTTTTAAATCAATGTGTTTATCATTAATTTATGTTATTATGACATTTCATATAATGTTTTTATTGTCTCTATATATTTTAATATTTATGTAACTTGATTTAGGTATAAGAGATAATCATTCAAGTGAACGAGATTCTCAAAGTGTGGGGAGGGGCAGAGAAAGTCAACTAATAGTTCGTGGAGGAATAAATCTTTATATATTCAATGATGACAATACTACAAATGTCTATTTGCATTCTTCTACACATATGAAAGAAACTTTGGCATCAACTCAATCATGATATACATGAATTTATTACAATAAATATTTCATCTTCGTCTCATTCTTCACTAGAAGATACTAATAGTATTAGTCAACCTATCTTAGGAGGCTCATGCATTGGTATTGCAGTAGCAACACTTGTAGGATATTCATAATTCTTAATTTGTTTGCCAAGTAATGAGAAATTTTTTATTCGGCCCACTTTTGACAATAAATAGTATGTAGCATTCTTAAATTCACTACATTCATTCTTTATAATTTTTATTTTTTTTTCATTTAAATTAAATATAAAATGATATGTGAATGAAATTAATAAATATATTACAAGTTTTAAATTTATGTATTTTACAATAATAATGTATTATATTCCTATTTTTTGAACATTCTCATTTATAATATTAAAAGTAAATTTTAACTTTGTAGCATAAAAAATGAGTATTTTGTTTATGTGTGTATGTACATGATTATTTTAAATTACCTATAGGTTTATTCCTTCTGCTTATACAATCGGAATGATATTTAAGGAGAAACTAGTTACAAAATGTATAAAGTGGAGCAAAGTGCCCCCAAGTATAAAAGAATTTTAATGGGAAGAATATGAGATAAATCTTTGATGCATTAATTTGTTTTTTATTTTGGTATAATATGATATACTCTTAAAATTAATACATTACAATATATTATTATTTTATTTGGTTTTTGCAGAAAAAATACAAATGAAATAATTTTTTGGAGGTATCCATGAAGAATACATGGAAACATGTGAGAATAAGATATAATGATAAGCTTGGAAAATAGAGAACAAAATATGATAGAGATGCAAACCCTAATAGTGTCCTCCTTGGTGTTTAGATAAAGTGGTGAGATTACTAGAATAGTAAGTAGTTCAAGGCCTTCTCTCAGATGGACTCACACAATCGTCGATCAAAAAAAGCAGGTGAAGGATCAAGACCTTCAAAATATATTAGAGGTTCAAATGTGATCTACCAACATTTGATAAATCTAATATAATTATCTTTTATTTTTTGTTATTATTTATATTTTTATAATCAAAAAAATAATAGCTATATCATAATGATTGATGTACCTTAATAGTAGCTAATATTTATTTGCTAAAAAGCTGAATTAGGATGTCCACCAAAACTTATTTGAGGTATTCAAATGAATGCACAAGAAAAATAATTGATCATTTGTAGACAAGTACTCAAATGATATAAATGTGAGGTTCTCATTTTATACTTGTAGTTTAATTTTAAAATTGGAATACTAAAAGAAAAAAATTAAAATTCATTATTTGGCTTTAAATGTAAATAAAATGAAAGCTCAAATATATTTTTTTATCATAACTAATAATTTATTTTTTATAAACTCATTATATATAATTAATAAAATCATTTTAAACATATTTTGTAGTTGCGAGAAGATAATTTCTTTTGCTAGTATAAAATTTCTTCTAATACAGCAATTGATATGTTATGTAGTAATTTAAAAATTGTGGGAAACTGTAGAAAATTTGGTTGCAATTACTTTACAATTGACAGATCCTTCTATAACTGCACAAGAGATTAATATTGTGCATATTTACCTTTGGGTTGTCGGAGTGGAGCCAAAAAAATGACAAGTGTACGGTCAAGGTATCCACTATCCATGCATCTACATTTTATATAGGTTCTATTTGGAGTTTTTTATCATCATCTTCCAATTATAATAACATGATTAATGAGAGGTTATTCGAGAAGATGCAAGAAATTCAGGATACATTGCAATGGAAAAATAAGAAAATGTAACAAATGAATAAAGAGATACTAAAAAAAATTGAAAATTGAAAAATTGAAAAATTGAATAAAAGAAAGACTGAAAAATTGAAAAGAGATGAGGAAAGAATGAAAAGAGAAGATGAAATACAACAAAAGATTTTGAAGATGGAGAAAATAATATGCAAGTTGGCAGAGACAATTTATTTTTCATCATTCGGAAGAGGATCCATCCAAATCTCTTAGAGGACAATGCTCTTCGGGAGAAAGACTCATAGTTGCTAATAATGTGTTATTACTTTTTTTGTAATGTATGTTTTTGATCCGAATTAAAAATTTTTGTGTTGAAGATTTTAAATTTTGATATAAATTATATATTGAAATTTATGGATATTTATTTTTATTATCTGATATTTTCTTATGGCGGGTGTTATGTGAATGTCATTTGATAAAAAATATATATGGAAGTGATTCTTTAGTTGCTGGTCATATAGTTTATGTATGTAATTATATATTATATACATCATATAGAAACAACATAAATTCTATTTGTACCTTTTGCAGACAATAGAAACTAATTTTTTTTTTCATTTCTAAATTCATTTCTAAATAGAAACAACATAAATTCTATATGTCTTTATTGATTCGTCACTCTTTTAGAAATGCATAATACATTTCTAATGATTCCATTGCAAAATTAGCGACGAAATACAAGATCCTTTTACCATCACAATATTTAGCGATGGATTTTTGTCCATCACTATTTATAGAAATATTATTGTTTGATCCGTTTCTAAAAATTTAGCATGGAGGATTATAGAAGCAGAACTGCTCTGTTTCTAAATCCATCACTATTCACCCATACGATGATATAAAAAATGGATTCAGGCATTTCTGATTTAAAGATTTCTTATAGTGATATATCTATATATCCATAAATGCATGCATGCATTATGTATATATATCAATATGTTTACATTTTATAATATCACTATATATATGTAAAATAATACATATCTACAAATGCATGTGTATATATAACCATGTGTGTGTGTGTGTGGTGTGTGTGTACCAATAAACATATAGTTATATATACATATCTATGCATTTATAGATATGTGTTGTTATATAGATCTATTTATTCATGATATATGCATATCTATATATATGTATATGTATTTATATTAGTTACATATACATATAAATGAATATATATGTATATATAACAATATGTTTATATTTGTATAAATAACAAGATATACAATAATAAATACATCTATACGTATATACATGTATATAGAATTATATACAGGATCTCCAAAAGAGATGGACTGGGCTGATATGAATTTTGAACCTATAAGACCTTGCCTAAGCTGAGCCAATAACCTGTTGACCACTCAATGGGCTAGTTGGATAAGGCACATTTAGTGTTTAGGACCACAACATTTAATGGACTAACAAGTTGGATATGTTGATAGGCGGGCTTACTTTCTTTCCATGCCAAGGCCAATCCAACCACATCATTATATTCGAGAGAAAATTTGAAAAATTTTCAAAATCTAATATACATATTGTAATATTTATACTATGCATCATGACATATATCATGATATCTCTAATTATATATCATGATACTTATCATGAGGTATATAATAATATATATATTGTATATATAGTATATATTATAATATACATAGTGATAGGTAGTTACACACACACACACATATGTGTGTGTACACATATATTTGAGTGTGTTTTATAACAGATATGAACTTTATATCACAATATATGCATATATATATATATATATATACATGTGTGTGCATATGTATATATAGTTATTTATAAAAATATAAACATATAGTTATATTATATATGTGTGTGTGTGCGTGTGCGAGCGTGTGTATGTATTGTGTGTGTATAAATAATGCATATATAACTATATCATGATATATATGATGTATATCATAATATACACTACAAGATAAAAAATCAAATTAGAAACGGTTGAATTCATTTCTAATTCTATTGCAATGTTGAATTAGCAATCTTGGATTTTATTTCTATTTTGATATGAAAATAGTGACGAAATAGAATATAAATGCAAGATCCATTTCAAAATTAGAAATACATTTTGAAACACAATTTTTTTTTCGATATGAAAATCAGGAATACGTCACATTTGTTGTAGTTTATGGATGTTGTATATATACATATACATACAAAAACCATATAACTTACAATCTTGTAAGTATACATGCACATATTATTCATCCAATGATATTCATATAACATTCACTACAGAGTTACACATTAATAACAAACATCAAAGTCTATCAATTACAGTACACAATCATAACTTAAAAAATAATAACACAAAAACTAAAAGTTCACCACAAAGAATTTCATTTTGAAAAAGTAATAAAACAACGTCACAAATAACAATGAATCATTATCAAGATGATTATTATCCTTCGGAGATATGGATTGATCTTCTTCAGAATTATGAAAAAAAGATGAAGCATCTACCAACTTACATATTATTTTCTCCATCTTCATAATCTTTTGTTGTATTTCTTCTTCTCTTTTTATTCTTTCCTCCTCTCTTTTTACTCTTTCTTCCTCTCTTTTATTTTTTTTATTTTTCAATTTGCTTTAGTATCTCTTCATTCTTTTGTTGCATTTCTTTATTATTTTTATTTGTAAATTACCCTAGATTTCATGTATCTCCTCGCACAGTCTATAATCAAATAAATTATTGTAATTGAAAAAAGATGATAAACTTCAAATAGAATCTAGATAAAATATAGATGCATTGGTACCAAGACCATACACATGTCATTGTTTTGGCTCCACTCCAACAGCCTAAAGATAAAGATGCATAATATCAATCTCGGGTGCCTTTATAGAAAGATTTGTAAAATTTGAAGCAGTGACAACTATATTCTCCACAGTTTCCTATAATTATTATAATACAACATAACTCATCATTATTATATTCAAATAAAATGTATAGTAGCACATAGAACTATCAATACCCTGCTAAAAATTAATATAAAAATGAAGTTAGTCATTATATATAATGAGTCCATATATAATACTACCTCCGTTCCAAAATGATAGTCTGATATCACGCAAATATTTGTTTCGAAATGATGGTCCGATATGATAAAGTAAAGTTTAATTCATTTGTAAATTCAGTTTTGCTGCATTGATGGCTTCATGGTTATAACTGACAGTCACATGAAGGCTCAACGATCCAGTTATTTATCATTGATGGTTTCCGTGCACTTATAAATATCAAAAAAAACATCATTGAGCTTCTCCAAAGGGTACTGCCGGAAAGAATTTTCCACGACAATGATGAGCTCCTCGATATCCTTAGTTGCCTACTGATGCTGAAGGGACTAGATGACATTGAAGAAGCCAAGATCCAATTATTTATCATTAAAGTTACTGTTTACATTTAATTTAACTAGTTTTGAGATCCAGTTAGCGAATCTTGTACGTAACATAACATGGTCAAATTATACACCAATTGAAAGCTCTCGAAAAGATCTTCGCAAAAAACATAGTCACGGGATTTTCATGCAATTTGGCTCTTTATCTTTAAAGAAGCGTGTGAATCAGACTATTATTTTAGAATAAAGGTAGTAACTCATCAGTTATAGTAAAAAAACTCAACTTTACATATTAATTCTTGTGAATGCTAAAATTAAATTTTTTTTACAAAATTTTTTTCATTAATTACACTTTACATGTGACACTATAAATTCAAATTGAGAAACTCACATTAATATCATGACCACTTATCTATAAATGTTCTATTATTTTTCTTGTGTATTTGCTTGAACACCTCAAATATTATTGGTTGACATTCCAACTCAGCCTTTTGAAAATAAATAATAGTTACTAATGAGGTACATGATACATTATCATATATTTATTATCGTTTGCATTCATCAATTTCAAATCATGATAAATTAGGAAACATAATTTTACCAAATTAACTAAATGTTGATAGTTCGCATTTGAACCTCCAATATGTTTCGAAGGTCTTGATTATTCACATGCTTTCTCTGATCAACGATTGTGTGACTCCATCTAGGAAGTAGGATGAGACATTGAACTCTTCATTATTCCATTATTCTCACAACTTGATCTAAATATTAAGGGGAACACAATTTAGCTTTATATTGTTACCATATTTTTTTCTCTATCTATCAAGCTTGTTATTATATCTGACATTAGTTATATGTTTCCATATATCCTTCACCAAGATCAACAAAGTGTTTTCCATTTATATTTTTTCTATAAAAAATAAAGAAAATAACAATACATTGTAATACAATTATTTTCATAATATTTCATATTATATCAAATTGAAAAACTAGTAAATACATCAAAATTATACTTCAAATTCTTCCAAATAAAATTCTTTCATATTTGAGGGCACTTTATATCCTCCACAACTAGTTTTTCCTTAAATATTTATTTGATTGTATAAGAAGAAGAAGAAATAAACTTATGAGTAATTTAATATCAACACGTACATATACATATAAACAAAATACACTCATATTTTTACTACTAAGTTAATATTTTATTCATTTTTATTTCTTATCCAAATCTTCCTAATATAATATTTTTTAATTCTCAATGAAAATGTTTGATAAGTAATAACATCATAGTTTGTTATTAATTAAACTTATTATATTTAAACCTTAATCATTTACTAATATTTTTATTCATATATGTTATTTAAATTTTTTACGGACAAAAATAATGAAAAATGATAATGCATACATATAGTAAAATTTTGAAAGTAATGTATAGTTTATTATCAATTGTGGGCCAAATAAGGATTTTCAAAAAACTTGACATGTAATCTATGGATTGTGAATATTCAGTCGATGTTGTAGTACCAATGCATGGGCCTCTTAAGATAGGTGGGACATAGCTTACAATATCATTCGATGCAAAATAAGACGAAGAAATATCAGTGGTAGTCAATCCATATGTCACATGGTAAGGTAGTGCCGATGTATCCTCTACGTGTAGGATAATAAGAAGAAACATTTGTATAATTGACATCATTGACTAAATGTTGAATTCATTCTTCATGAATTATTAGTTGACTTTCGCTACCCTTCCCTACATATTGAGATCCTTGATCACTTGAATTATTACCTCTTATACCTAATTCAAGTTAAATAAACATCAAAAAAAAATACAAAGATAATAAAAACATGTAATGAAAATATTATTATAATGAAACATAATGATAAACATAATAACATTCACAAATACGAAAAAAATTATTTAATACCCTAACTGTATAAGTTATAAAATAAGCAAGATAACATAACATGGAAGTCAATAAATATTTACTCATCTTCATAAAGTTCTAACAAATCATCTCTATCTACATATTCATCCTCATCTGATTATGCAAATAATTCCACTTCATTATCTTCTTCGACATGGTCATCATCAATGTTTAAATAGCTTCTATATTCACCAAGCAATGTTTGAAGATCATCATCTTCCATAGGATTGATTGGATATAATTCTATATTATTTTCTTAAAATGCAAGTACACAAAATAGTATGACAATAACATCCTTTTCAATAATTTTTATAGCTAATCGAGGTTTTATTTTACATATAGCCCACAAGTCATAAGAATTTCTTCTTGTCGTTGGATAAGTGGAGTAACACATTTATTCTACTTGCACTGCAAGAATGAATGGCTTGTACTTATAATAATATTTTTTATGGTGCACATCCACAAGGTTATATTGGTGATGAATTCTAGTACCTAAATTTGGATTAGGATAAAACCATTCACACTTAAACAGAATTATCTTCTTAATTGGTAAAGCATGATACTCTACATGTTGAAATTCAATCAATCGACCATGAAAATCAATATTAGATATAGTAGAGTTAGACCTCTTGAAGCATGTTTCAAAATGTAAAAAGTATATCTATTTATATAATATATAAGATAAGTCTGTAAACTCGTAATGGTCATTTTATAAGATCTTTTATTTGTCTATTATATATATTTGATGATAGAAATTATACCTACAAAATGAAATAAAATAAAATAATACTTAAATAATGTTGCACATAAATAATTAGAAGCAAAAAGTATTACTTGTATATTGACAAATATTTCAAACTAAATTGTGAAATCTTTGTCAAGTTTTACATCAATGGAAGTATCATCAATATGCGATTCTCTTTGCCTCAAATCCTTTGAATAAATTCTACCAAAATAATATTGAAGATATTCTAAATAATAAAAAAAGTATATCACATACCATGAAAAATAAATGAAAATCTAAAATGGTTATAAACCTTACTCAATATAAGGTGTAACTTTCTCACAATTCAACAATATATATGTATGTGCAACATGATACACCTAGTCATCCAAAAAATATCTTAATTTTGTTTTACCACTTGATCAACCCACATGGGTGAAAATGAAAAGCATATCATCTTCTTCTGATTTCTCTCATACCATAATCATTATTTGGTGATATTTTATTATGCAAATTTTACAATTGTGGCCAAATATAGTGCGCATAAAATACCAAAACTTCTTCAACCAAGTAGGTAGTACATATCAATCCTTCAATTTTAGCTCTATTTCGAACATTATTTTTTAATTTTCTAAGATATTCGAAAAGTATCTTCATTAGAATAAAATTTATTCATTGGATATATTAAAATTTTTAGATTAATAAATAAAATTATATAACCTCTCAAATCGATACATCCATCTTTATTGCACATAACCTACTATCATTGATTAATAAGACACTTGGAGAGAGATATTCCATATAGTTGAAGAAGCTAGGATAAAAAATATGCTCAAGTCTGCATATAATTATGGGTATGTCATTTTGTAATTACTCAATTTCTTCCATTGTTATGAAATTACAAGTGAGATTCTTAAAAAATATATTTTTCAGTCAATACTTCCCAAATATTTTATGAAAATAATTTACAAAATACTATATGTATTAGCCTCTATTGAATACATGATAGTCATGACTTTTCATCCCTTTGTTATGATATTATAAGCGAGATTCTTAAAAAATATTTATTTCAGTCAATGCTTCCCAAATATTTTATGAAAGTAATTCATAAAATACTATGGGTATTAGTCTTTGTATGAACACATGAAGTCATAACTTTTTATTCTAAATAACTTATACTTCTTCATATCAATACATATGTAAGAACTTATGATGATTATCAAACCAATAAGTCTTTCCTCCTTTGCTCAGAGAAAATATATTAGAGTCCTCCGTAGAGTAAGGACAAGTTAATTTCCCTACAGTACTTCATCTTAAGAACATTGAATATGCAAGAAAATCACTTATAGTCCATATAAGTGATGCTCGCATTTGAAAGTTTTGCTTTCTAGATATATTATATATTTCCACAAATTTTTTAGTTCAACAATAAGATGTAGAAAAATATCCAACTTTTTTTTGGGTTTCTCAGACCGGACATCCTAACACACAAAGATATATACTCATCTTTTTTGTACATTAATTGCAGTAAATTATAAAGTGTAATAATCATCGGCCATAAAAAGTTTTGTTGTCATTTTTCTCCAAATTGTGGAAATCTATTTGTTCACGGCTAGAGGCATTAAAAGGGTCGTGTTATGCTAGCATGTCCCATTTTTTCATGGAACCTCCATGCCACTATGTTGTGTCATGGCATTGTGGTATGGTCCACCGGCCCAACATGATATGGTGGGCACGGTAAATTGCACAACCATGCTTGACCATACCGAATGGTGAAGATGCTTGGGTCATGCATCCTTGTCATTAACTGATGGTAGACGATGGCACGGCCAAGAGTGCACGACTATGACGACAATGGGTGGGTGGCTTACAGGTCAACCAATTATAATTAGCCACGTGAGCATTTATTTTTAAAAAAATAGACCACTCCATGATGGAGTGGTCGAATTTAAAAAAAATAAAATTGCCCAGCTGACCACTCGACGTAGATCCTGTAGGGTGGTCACTCAGACTGGTTTACCATGTTGTCGTGCCAAACACACAGGTTTTGCATGGCCCAACATGAGGCACGGATCATGTCGGCCTAACACAACACAAATCATGCCATGGGGCGGCCTAGCCTGGCACAACACGAACCATGTCATGGGGTAGCCCATCCCAACCTGAGACATATTTTTGGACCGTGTCATGTTGGGCTATGTACTATTGAACTGGGCTGGGCCATGCATGGGTTATGCTTGGGATACCCGACCCATTTGACATCTCTATGCACGACTCTAATCTAATTTTTAACTTTCATTTGCAGTGTGGGAGATGAATAAATATCATCAAAATATTTCCAAGATGGAAAATCTAAGCTATGTTGCATCATTTCTTCTTCAATGATATGCTCTTTGTGTCAATTCATTTCATTAGCAGTGACTTCAGATGTAAATAATCATTATACATGAAAAGTCAATGGGAAATAATACATATACTTATGAGGAATATTTATTTTTTATCTTTTACATACATTATTTTTTGTATCGAAGATAATTATAAAAATTATAAGCAATTATTTTATTATGTTCACCCTAATATATATCAAGCATCAATTAATACAATAATATATTTTTTCTATAGGCAAACCAAAATCTCACATTAACTTCTTTGTGCGATAAAAATTATCTATCATACTATTATTCTTTGACAACAATTCAAATAACAACTTGCATATTTTATTAAAATACCTTACGAAAAAATAATATTTTACCTTTAAATTAAAAAGTCTGACCACCATAGATAACTTTGAGTGGGCATATAGATTACCTTGTCAAAGCTTTTCTTCTGATCATTTCAACATTTTATAAAATTATTTTGCTGATGATTTTGAGATATCATTAGTGACATCCAGATTGAAGGAATGACCAATAATATTCTTCAATATTACTTTACATGTATCATAAGGATTGGAATATTCCATTGCAATATTTGAATCAAGACTTCTATGTGCATAATATTTTGTTGTTTGTGGCACTATTATTTTCTTTTATTTATACTAAACATAATAGTATCTAACAACTCTATTTTTTCCAAGAAGAAATCACACTGTATCAACAACATGGAAACTCTAATTCTGACATTTATGGTTATTACATGGGCATCTTATTTTCATTTCATATATAAATTCAGGGTATTTTTCAGCAAAGTCAACAAACTCCTCTACAAACTAATTAGTCAAAAACTAATCTTTCAGTCTAACATTCATACATTGATGATTATGTCATATAATGTTTTTCATTCATGTAACACATAACACAAACATATTTTATATTATAATAATATAGATATTGACTTATATGCAAGAAAATTATAATAACATTTTTTATGATTTTACATAAATGTCATAAAAAACATTATAGTCATATTATTAATAGGTAAGTTTACATTAAAATGAGATAAGGAGGGTTTTTATAATCTCTTAGATATTTACTAAAAGCCTTCAATTATTTTTCTCATATACATAAAACTAAATATTTATCTATATAGGATGAAATAGCATAAATTAAGCAAAAATGAAAAAATTATGTATGTGCTAGAAACATTTTTTCCATTTTGTTTATATGTGAGATCACAATATAAAAAAATAGGATCAAATATTCACTCTTCAGATGTGTCAAAATAGTAATCTTTTATGAAATTAATTATTTTTTCATTTTGAGTTAAAATATGAACATTCTAATATTCTATTAAATTTGGAGTTAATTAAACCATTAAAAATGATAATGCAAATCATAATATGGGATATTCCAATGGGGTTAAGTGCTCTTGTATTTCTTTGATCCTAACAAATTATGATTCTATAATAATTGATGTCTTTAAAATTAAAAATATATACTAATTATTTTGACAAAAACATTTTATGTAATAAAAATCCTACAAATTTTCACAATGACAATTATATTAATATGTCAATGAAAAAAGGATAACAAACATCAACTAGCGATGTTTAACATAAATAAATTAATTGGGATATTAACTAATCCATATGAATTATGTAATATAAATAGTTTTCTACCAGCTATTAGATGTAATATGCATTTTTTAAATATCAAATAATAGGATGTGTTATTTGTTGGATTCAACCTTCATCAAAGTATAGATAAAACAATTCTATAAATTTTGAATTGAGATTCTTATTTTTTTTAAGTTGTTCATTATTATGTTTTAACCTTCAAATTGCATACCTTCAAAAGTTTTAAAGTTATTCACTATTATTATGTTTCAACCTTCAAAATTATAAATATATATATAAATTGTTAATTGTTAAAGTTGAATACTTTATAAATTTTTGATATATATGTGTGTATATATATTGTTCATTGTTAATGTTACATATCTTCAATCTTAACTTGCAAAATGCATACCTTCAAACTTGTTAAACCAACTCTCAATTTTAAAATTGTTCATTGTGATTGCATTTCAACCTTCACAATTTAAATAAATTATATATATATATATATATATTCGATTAAATAGTTAATTATGTAACCTAAAAAGTGAATAAATCCTAGTTGGCATACTAAGTCAACATTGTTAAGTATGTGCAAAAAAAAAGAGAAATGTAAATTTTATTAATTAGCATGATAAAAATTCAAGAAAACAAGAAGAGAGAACTCATAAGAATGTTAGATATGAAAAAAAAATTATATATAACAATAAAATGCACAAAAATTGCATGTCTCAATTATAGTACATATGGGAAAAATAAAAACAATAAATTACATACCTCAATGATAGATGAGTTGGGCGACAAACACAATATGAAGGAAACAATCTCGAACACAAAACGAATGAACACATAATCAAAAAAAATTAGGCCAAATCCTAACTTTTTTTTGAAGAGACAAAGTGTTCTTCAAAAAATTAATTAACATAATTTAGCAATGGAATAAATTTCCGTTTCTAATTCAGTGATGAAAATATATTCCATCATCAAAAATTTTAAAATCTAAAAGCAACAGACTCTTAAGATATTTCACATTTAGCAGCAATATTTATTTGAATCGCCAAATTTAGAAACAAATCAGGATTCCATTTCAAAATGAATTAAAACAGATTAAATTTCTATCACGATATTCATATAACTTATAATTTTCAATACCTAATAAATCTAGAAATGAAATTTGTCATCGTAAAATATCACACAAGCTAATCTGCCCATGATCGTTCATCATATTAGCAACGGATGGCTAAACCATTTCAATTTCCGTCTCTATTTTTGTTTCTAATTCTGTTTCCATTTATTATCAATTAATCTATGCCTTTTAATAGAGACGAATTTTTTTTTCATTTTTAATTTTTTCAAAAATGTTTTATTTCTATTTCTAATACGTTTCAATTGTGTTCCTAATTTTAGAAACAAAATTGGGCATCTCTAATTTATCTTTCTAATTGACTTCTTTCTTGTAGTGATATATCTTGACATATATTATTTATATAGTATATATATTACAATATATAATGATAGGTAGATACATATATCATAATCTATGACTATAGATCTATATATACTTTAATAGTTATATACTACTTATATACATATGTATATATAACTATACACACTTACACATATGTATATATGTATATGTTAATGATAGGTAGTTACATATATCATGATATATGAGTGTAGATCTATATATACATTAATAGATCTATAAATACATATGTGTGTGTGTGTGTGTATTTAATTATATATACACAAAATGATACACACACATTTTTGTGTGTTTACTACATAATATATAAAACTATATGTGTGTGTGTGTGTGTACATATGTAAATATAATTATTTATACAAATATAAAAATATAGTTATGTATACATATATATGCATTTGTTGATATATGTTTTATTGATAGCTATATAAACACACACACACACACACTATATATCTCTGTGAGTAAACATATAGTTATATTTTATATATTTATGCATACACACACACACACACATGCACGTGTGTGTTATATATATACAACTATATATAATGATATTTGCATTGTGTATATATGTACATATGTATATATAGTTATGTATACATATAAGTGCATTTTTATATATATGTAAAATAATAAGATAAATACAACATATATTTATATATGAATGCATTGTATATATAACAATTTGTTTTATTATTTTTGTATATAATAAGATACATAGCTATAAGTACATTTATACATATATACATGTATATTTAACTATACATGTATATATAATTATATACAAGGCCTCCAAAGAGATGGACTTAAAGATGTCAAATGGCCTAGTGACTTGAGCATGGCCCAGGACCTGGCCCAATTCAGTCGTGCCTGGCCCAGCATGGCACGATCTAGAACCATGCCTTGGGTCAGGCCGAGATGCCCCTTGGCATTCCGTAGGCCTAGTTGAGCAATGTATGCTTTTTTTAACCAAGTGGAATTCCGTAGGCCTAATTGAGCCAAAGACAAATCATTTATATCATAGAAGGTATGGTTTTATGTCCCAATAATTTAATGATAGCTAGTGAGAATCTAACTCACAACCTCCAAGGATGCATTTAGCATCTCACTGATCAGACTATGAAGCTTATGGTGACATTCCATGTATGTTTTTGATAAAATATAATGACTAATAAGCTAGTGTGAAAAATTAACAAGCAATTATTAAATGAATGAGGTCGAATTCAAAGTATTCCATGAGACAGATTCACAAATAAAATATTTGGTTCACCAATGAAAAAAACTTGGGATGATCCCATCAAATCCATATTTCAGGTTACTCTATTTTGGGATACAAAGTGTATCATTAGAACTTTGACAAGTCGATTAACATATGACTAAATATTATGATTGTCAATGATAAAGAAATCGTATGCATGTATTACATAAAAGAATAAGAATGATGAAATTGAAATAAAAAAAATGTTGAAGAAAGAAAATGTAAACATGAATTTTTATTTGATCATTATATAGCATATGAATATGTGTGAGTTAGTATTGGTATGTTATTATTTTCAAGAGAATGATTTTCAAAAAAAATTATCCAACAATATTCTTGAATAATGATATGAAGAATAAAATAACCCATGGGTATCATATACTTTCATGGGGACTTGTTTTGATCCTCATGGGCTACACCTCTAAACATTGAGACAATGATATCCCTGCTTCTAACTTGGGGCTTCGGTAATTGTTTGAGAGCCTAATCTGGCTCAAAAAAATATTAAGTTAAAAAATCAAAATATATTATTGTTGCAACTTTGTCAATTTATCAAAATTATCATTTATTTATATGATCCTGAAATCTTGTTAAAAATCTTCCGTCTTATATAGTTATGCAAGTATATAGATCATACAAGTAATATAGTAGATCTAAAGATATTAATCTCATGTGTATTGTATAAATAGTTCAATCAATCAACAACGAACTAACAATTGCTTGAGTTGGATAGATGCGGAAAGATATTAAGATTCTATGGTTGACTTACATTCTTATTTATGATGATGTTTCTTTAGTATTTGATCAATATCATATCTAGTCATTAGATAAATGGTAGATTGGTGTGAAAATTATCATGTTCCCTCTTAACATGCAAGGTGGTCATCATCCTTGGACTATTATTCAGTGTGTCAAATATCAAATAATACTAATTTTGGTGAATATGCATAATGTGTTTACATGAAAAAAAAAACTTTGAATAAAACTATTTCATGAAATTATAATTTTGATTGATTATGATGATTAATAGTGAAATTATTTTTATATGAAATATAAGATTTGATAAAATCATTGAGTTGGATGGAAGTAAAAGGTCATACCATTCATCATGTTATGACTTAATTACACCTCCATAAGCAAATATGATAGTTTTGATATCCATTCTTGGTCAAAATATTATACAAATAGTCATAACAATCTTTGTATATTATGACTTTATCACTTTGTTGACATAATTATTTTACCATGTAATATATTCTTTTCGACTATGAAATTTTATACTAGCATTGTAATATTTTTATGGCCACAGTATTAATTTTATGTTAGAGCAGCCAAATACCTCACTGGTGCCAAAAGTTAGGGTATCATATAGCAACATGATTTTCTCATTATATGGTCACAAATACTAAGGCAAAAGCTACACCATGACTTTCTCATTACATAGCCACAAAAACCAAGGCAAAAACCATTAGTCTAATCAATCACCATAACTTTTGGCTTTAGAGAGCAACATAAAGTATTTACGTGAGTCATAATCATTTTCAAATTCATGAATTTTTACTCTAGAGAAAAGACCAAAGTCATAGTCATTCTCATTATCATGACTATGAGTTGCAGAGAGAAATGCATTATCCATAGCTATTCCTAACATCAAAACTTTGAATTACATAAATGAAATGGATGAGCAATGACCATTTTTAATGTCATGACTTATGTTATAGAAAAGAAAAAATAAGTGATAGTTTTTTTTAGTGTTGACTTTCTTTCTAATACAAGAAAGAAACTAAAACCATGGTTATTCCCAGTATCATGACTTTGTGTTACGGAAAGGAAAAACTAAAGTCATGATCATTCCTCAACACCTTGACTTTCCGATTAAAAATATATCTAGCCATTCGAGTTTAAAAACATAACTTAGAAAAAAATATATATATCATGGAGAGCTAGGGCACAAAAGAGATAGGTGAAAAAGGTTAACATTTCAGAGCAAAAATTAACTAAATTCTAGGAGATATCCATGAGCAAAGAGAAAATGTAAAGTACAAGAAAAAACTATGAGGGGGGAGAAGGATTTTTTGACTCACACCTAAGGGCAAATCCGAGACACATGAATGAGAATTATGAATTAAAGATTATGATTCCTAGACACCCTTGAGGGTTGTCATTGGTAACCTAAAATTCAATGAAATATTTTTTTAGTTATCGCATATGAATTCCTCTCCAATGTCAGGATAAATTGATGTTTAGGATTAGTATATTGTATTTGGTGTGAAAGATTTATAATTGAAGAATTTCATATTTAGTTTGTATTATGGTTCGATTACTAATAGATATTGAGTTTATTTAGAATTGAAATTAGAATTTTACTTTTATTAGATTTGTGTTTGTAATTGTAATGGATGATGACATGCAAGTAATGAAGCATGCTATATGTAATAGTAGGAAAGAAATTATATTCCTTCTGATATTGAATGTGAGATAGCCTATATGTCAAGATCTTATATTGAGATAAGTTTAATCATGTGACTATAGTACTTATAAAGCCAAAAATATAATTTTTTTTATAAATCAATCCATTTTGCTATCTTAGACAAATTGATTCTCAATTAATTTGTGGGTTTTATATAATATTTTTCAAAAGGTTTTACCTTTAGAGTGGAGGTTACATATCATTGTGATGAAATGTGACAGTTTAGCCATGAGACTCATATGAGTGGAGGTGATCTATAAGGTAGTGACAACCTTGTAAGTTAATTTAGGTCATATGACTTCTATCAATGATATTTGAGGAAAGAAATATTAATTGTCATGAGTATGACACTCACAAAGCTAAAAGAACAAATAGTTTAATATCACATTAGTTCATATCTTTATGATATATGAGGTCAAAGAATAAGAATGTATATACATATCAACAATCAAGAATATTTAATTAGTTACCTAAAAGGTGTAAACTTGTGAATGCATCTTAGATAGAAATAATTTGTTATTTAAATGATAAAGTACTAAGATGATATCTACGAGGATACCAAAATTGGGGAGTGCCCAATATGTGATAACTATATTGTATGTCAATAAGGTACTAAGATATTTTCATAATAATTCAATATTCGTTATGTAACCGAGCATACTAACAACCAAGTAATTTAGAAATATCATTATACATAATGAAATGGATCAATACTAAAATCTAAAAGTCTCACAAAAAAATCTAGTTTTATCCTTCTGACTAGAATAACAATTAATTGTGGAACTATGTTGGATAAGAGACTCCCACCCAATAAGTTTTTGGAGTATTTTCTAATTCTAAAAATTGGGCATCATAATAAATTCATAACAAATTTTGATATTGTTACCAAGAAATATTTTAGCTTTGTTACTCAACTTTAGTTGACATAACTATCTTTAAAAAATAATAGTTCTATTTTTAGTAGTTTAGATAACAATATCTATTTTTTGTGCTTTGATTTGTATTGTTTGTCTTGTGTAACTTTTTTTATCCCCTGGTTTATTGTTTATTTTTTTAGTCACAAATCAACAAAGCAAAACTTTAGGACTGAGCTGATACCTTATGACCTAGAAAGTGAAAAATAAAAAAAAAATTTGGCAGTATAAGATGAACGTGCATAGCCCAATTTATCAATATGATGAAGCCAATGTTCTACCAAGTAGTAATTTTTATCTCAAACTTAATGACGGCTTGAATAAGCTATTTTATCAAAATATTATAAGTTATGGATATCTGAGATTTAGGAGCCATAAAAAGATTGAATTTGATAATTCATATCTAACCTCTAGATCATTATTTGAAGATATAATTACCAAATTACTTATTGAGATAAGAAGAGTGAATGAGTGAAAGAATAGTGGGTAAAATAACTTGAAATAAGATTTGAAGAAATAAACTTGAACATGCTTAAGAAAAGTGCTACTACAGGATTTCTAGTGGTAAAAAGAATATGATCAATTGTGAGAAAGAGGTCAAGGAAGCTAAAGTATTTATAGTAATACATAATAATATCATTGTCAGAATAAAAAAAAAATTAGGTATTTAGCACCATGGAATTATATAGAGACTACCATTAAGGTATCCTTCTATATAGTATAACTAACTAACATAAAAGATACAAGGAGAAATGAAGTAAAACATTATATGAAGAAACTAGCATGGACTATAAAGGTTATATATAGAGAGAAAAAAATGCTCTAGTGAAGGTCTAGCTATGAATATTAAAAAATAATGCTAGTTGAAAGACAACCCAATTTTTTTGTATGATGTGTTGAAATAAAAGATTATTCACTTACATAGATCATTATGCATATTTTATGCACCCACAAATTTAGTTATGAAACTCAAACTATATCATGACTCATTTACATATCCACAAAAAGTACTACCATCAAGATATACTACGACACTCAAACTTAGTCATAGAAAATACTTGTACAAGATGAATGGAAAGTTATATTTATTTAGAGAGTGATGAATTACTCAATGGCGAGTAATCGCTTTAGTATGAGATTTGTTCAGCATGCAAAATACTATATAATACTAATAATTTTGGTGATTATGTATGATATATTTGTATGAAAATTGCTTTGAATAGAATTATTTCATGAAATTATAGTTATGATTAATTATGGTAAAAGGTAATGAAATTAATTGGATGTTGTCTGAAATATAAGACTTATTAGAATTGTTGAGTAGGAGTTGAGTGAAAAGTCATATAAAATAATAGTATTCTTTATGTTATGACTTAGTTATACCTTTATAAGCTTATAAGATAGTTTCGACATCTATTATTGGTTGAAACTTTATATAAATAGTCATGACAATATTCATATATCATGACTCTATTATCTCATTGAAATTATTATTTTACTATGCAAGATATTTCTTTGGACTATAAAAATATATTAGTCACAACATCACTAGCTCAATAATATTTTTATGGCTATAATATTAATTTTATGTCATAACATCTAAATACCTCACTAGGGCCAAAAGTTATGGTATCCTCTAACATTGTGACTTTCTCATTATAGATCCAAAAATACTAAGGAAAAAAAGCTATGGCTTTTCTCTAGTGTTGTAACTTTTAGCTACAAAAAGTTTCAAGAGCATTTAATCGAGTAGCGACCATTTTCAGAGCTATGACTTTGTGTTGTAGAGAAAAGACCAAAAATTGGTCATTCTTAGGATCAAAACTTTTTATTTAAAAAAAACACATGAGCTAATACCATTTCTAATGCTATGACATTGAGTTATAGAAAGAAAATGCATGAGCCATAATGATTCCTAACACTGTAACTTCATATTATAGAAAAGAAAAATATGAGTCATGACAATTCTCAGTATCATAACTTCATGTTATGAAGAGAAAATACATAAGTCATGACTATTCATAGCATCATGATAATTTAATACAAAAAAGACCAAAATCAAGGTCATTCCTAGCACTATGAATTTGTGTTACAAAGAGGAAAACCTAAAGTCATGTTCATTCCTTAATGTTATGATTTTCCACTCAAAAAGACACTCATCCATTTGAGTATAAAAGTAAAACTTAGAGAAAGAAAAATATATATTATATAGAATTAGAGCACAAAAAAGAAGAAAAAAAGGCTGGAGTTTTGGAGTAAAAAATTACCAAACCCTAGTGAAGATCCATAAGCAAAGAGGGGATGCAAGTTATAAGTACGGACCTTTAAGGAGGAGCACAAATTTATACTTCTAGCTAGGGCAGATTTGAGGTGCATGAATAAGAATTGTAAGTTTAGAGTTTTTATTCCTAGATAATCTTGAGAGTTATCATTGAGAAACTAAAATTCCATAAGATATATTTCGAATTATCTCATATAAATTCCTTCATAATATCAGGCTACATTATTTTCTAGGGTTGGTATATTTTATTTTATGTGATTGATATATAATTGATAGATTTTATATTTGATTTATATTGTAGTTTTGTTACTAATGAATGTTGTATTTTTTTAAAATTGAAATTATAGTTTTACTATTGGTAGGTATTTGTGTGCTATTATGATAGATAGTGAGTCATGAAATATACTCATACATAATAGTAGGAAGAAAGTGGAAATCCTTCTAATAGTGATACACGAGATAAACCTACATATCAAAACTCAACATTGAGGTAGGTTTAATCTTGTGGGTATAATGCTTACAAAGCTAAATATACACATACTCTTGTAAGTCAATCAATTATGCATATCATAGATAAACAAACCCACAATATTTAGTGTGAGAGTCGCATGTCATTGTGGTAGATAAGATAGATAATCTATGAGATACATATGAGTAAAGGTACCTCATATGGTAGTAATAATCTTGAGAGTTACTTTTTATCATATGACTCCTGCCCATAAGATTTAAGAGAAGACATATGTTAATTATCATAAATATGATACTTACAAAGCTGAAAATGCAAATATTTTTAATACCACATCAGTTCACATATTTATGACACATGAGATCAAAAAATTAAAATACATATATGAAGTAATTATCAAGAGCTATTGATGAGTTATCTAAAAGGGCATGTAAATGACTCTCGAGTAGAGATGTCAAACATGCATTGCTATGTTTGAATAGCTCATTTTTTTAGGTCCCCAAGGACCACCATGTCATTCCCAACATTACTTTAAAAATGGGTCCCATTGGCATGTATTTTGGCTGGGACATGCTGGATCATGTTGGGTTATGACAAACTAGGTCAAGCTTAGCTAGGCTAGCATGGTCCATTTGAAGCTAGTCTTGGTTCAACATAGGCTAGCATAGTTTATTCCATGCTACTCTATGTTAGACAAGCTAGCCTAGTTTGTTTTAGGCTAGCCTAATCCATTACATGCTAGCCTGGGTTCAGTCCAAGCTAGCATGTTTCATTCTAGGATAGCCTAGGACAAGTCCAAGCTACCTAGGTCTGGACTAGGCTAGTTTATTTGGACAACCGAGCTGAAACTAGCCTGCATAGACCATCATATCGAGTCATGCCTCTTGTGCCAAAAACATTGGCTTGGCATAGCCCAAGCTATGCCACAGACCAACTCATGGCACGTTCAAGCATGACTTTGAATTGGGTCATGCCATGCCATACATGATTGAATTGTGTCGTACATCATGTCGTGCCCTGGTTACTCAGACTATGTGACACTTATACCCTCATGCATGAATAATTTTTTATTTCAATAATAAAGTATTAAAGGGAAGCTATAAGGGGACAACTACAATGAGACAATCACAGAGGATGGCTCAATAAGTGACACAACCTTGTATGCCAATAAAAAACTATAATATTTTCATAATAATATAACTTTTATTATGTAACCAAGCATAATAATAATTAGATAATTTAGATATATCATTATGCATAATAAAACAGATCAACCCTATAATCTAAAAGGCATACCAGTTTTATCCTTTAGACTAAAGTAATGGTTGACTTATTGTTAGTTGATTGAACTACCTATATAATCTCTCTATGATCGATATCTAGATAAAAGTCTACTTTACTATTTATATGAATAATATACTTGTGTAACTATATTGGAAGAAAGACTCTCACATAATAAGCTTTTGAGATATTATCTAATCCTAAAAATTGGATATCATAGCAATATCACAATGATTATTACTAGTAATAATAATCTTCTCATAGTTATCCCCTAAGTATTTCAACAGTTAAAAAATATGTCATCTAGTATAATGGTCATTCTCACATCCATACCTTTTAGGTAATACATCAACTATCTTTGAGAATTACTTCGAATGTGCACTTTTATTTTAAAACCTCTTATTATCATAAAGATATGAAATAATATAGTACTAAATGCACTTATGCTTTCAGCTTCGCCAGCATTATACCCGTGATAATTAACATACACTTTTTCATGAATCTTATTTATGAAAGTTATACAAGAGGAAAAGACTTATAGAGTTGTCACTACCATAGCCATACTAGTCTCCCTCACTTGTGTATATCCCATGACATATTTATCATTACGTGTCACAACAGATACATGACTCTCACACTATAATGAAACTCTTAGGTTAGCCATTTTACATAAGCCTCACATTACTCAAAGGTTAATTCTTCTAGATATATTTGATTGGTCTTAAATATATTTATTTTTTGCTTCATGATCATAATACTCATAATGATTAAACTTACTTCATTTTTAGATCTTCAAATATTGATTTATATTATGCGTTAAAATTAAGAGAGCTATCACTTTCTTTTTACCATACTACATGAGTATGTCTCATGACTTATATGTCACCATCCACCATGATAGATATACATAAACTTATGTATTTGTGACAACCCTAAGTTTCAATTCTAATATTCATTCATATCCAATAACATCTAAACATAAACACAAATATATACTCATACATTTATTAATTAATCATAATATAATTACATTCACTAACCTTAGATCTTAATTTAGCTACACATTAAAGAGTAAAATACATGAGATGTCCTGAATGACATCTCTTTGATTCGAGAGTTCCAATGAATGTCCAAGTAAAAATCTAAGTAAAAAATTGTAATTCCAATTAAAGATTACTTATGTTCATCTTGGATTTTCCTTAAATGGAATCATCCACCATTTGGATAAGTCGTTTTGTTCTAGCATTCACATATCTATTTATTTTAGAGGCTGATCATTTACTTTAAAAAAAATCATTAAAGATTATTTGTTGATTTTTTATTTGAATCTTTCTATTTTTTTTTCTATAATTTGTCTATACAATAAGATGTTATCCATTCTAGATTTACTAGACTTAAATCTAAATTGATTCCCTAATATAATGGATAAATTTGTAATTCTTCTTTGTGATCTTCTCCTACCATTGTATCCCATGACTCTTTATTAATTAAGTAGTTTAAAGTATCTTATTTATTTTTATAAATTGGAATCATGATATATATCTCCACAAAAATGATAATTTTCAATCTTATAAAATTCTATTAAAAGTGTCCAATTGATCATTTAATCACAACTTTATAAAGAAAGTTATTTTTTATACTTCAATTTGTTTCTCATCTAGCTTGACTTTTTTTTTATTAATTATGTGATGAAATACACGTCTCCCTTTCAATAAAGTATTTTCTTTCAGGTTTAGCTCTCATATATGAGTCTTCTTGAATAACTTCCTGGTATAATTCTATTTTTTTCTCTAAAATGTTTTTATCTTACATTATAACATTTTTATTTCCATTCTTATGCGACTTACATGATTCAAATGTATAATTTTTTGTTTCTTTACTTTATCTAACTTTAAGATTTTTTTTTTTTTCATTTCTATGACCCTATATTATTATAGATATCATCTTACTTTTTTTTTGCTTCTTATATTACCTTTTTATTCAATCTTTTAGTGATTTTACATAGCCCATATGAGTGGAGAATTTCATCTGCTTGCCAAACTTTGAAATGATTATTTCTTAATGACTTGTACCATATTACTCCACTACATCGCCATATTATGCAAATCCTGATTCTTACCTCTCATGGAAATTTCATCACTTCTCTATCTATTAAGTTCGTCATGTATTTATATATTTTTTTCTCTACTAATCATTTCTTTTGGTAATGAATTCTTTTGACCTTTTATGACTAATTGATCTTCCAAAATAATATTTTTCAAAATTTGAAACAAGTATCCTTTTAAAATTCACAATTTAATTCTCAATTTAAGTTGTCATGGTGCGATTACACTTTTTTTAAAGCATAAATGGTGGGGAATAATAACATTTGCTAGTTGGCTATACATTCTCTGAGAATAACCGTTTATTTTTTTTTTCACTTGAGTAAATTATGTCTCCATACAAAAAAAATTAAATTTGTCTTCCTTTATGTTCTTTCATTGGAGTCATCAAATGTTTTTTCTTGTTTTATAAAAAAACAAAATTACTCCAAAATCACAAGATAAGAACACATCGAAAATAAAATTTTCATATTATTTTGAAACTCAAACTTATCTTCAATGAATCATATATTGCCAAATTTTTACTTTCCTGCATGACTACACCAATCGCTAAAAATAAAAATTATAATAGTATTATAGATTTTCTCAACTAATGTCTATAACAAGTCATATACATTTATTTTTGTATCTCATTTATTTTTGTATCTCATCTAAAATAACAAGTCATATGCACCTAATAGTATTATATGTGCTTCTATTATACTATATTTCTAGTTCTAAGACTAATCTAATGCTCATAATCTCATCTAATGATATGTTTCAAATCTTTAGAAAGTTATCCACTTTTAGGTGTGCTTCATTTCAATTTTATAACTATATTTGATTTCAACTTTAACGTTATAATCAAACTATAGCTATCTTCATTCTATGCATAGTATATATTAACTTACTCATCAAGGTTCTTATATTTCAAATGTATTATCTATTTTGATTAGTTCTATGTGGATGTTCATATTTGCTTGACTCCATCCATTATGATGTGATACCATGTGATCAATTATCATAGTAGTTGGACACAACTAAGCACTTGTTGGTTGTAGCTCATTGGCCACAACACATGTTGGAAGCATAGAATATTACTTATTGAGTTATTTTAGGGAACATCACAACCTTTTATAGTAGTTTTTTACAACTAGAATCCAAGATGAGGCAAAGTGACTTAATTAGAAGTGTCGATATTGAAAATGGCCAATTGGGTTAGTTTAGGCTAGTCTTTTGTGGTCAGCACAGACTGATTGTTAGGGACCGATAGAGATATCACCCAAAAACCAAGAATAAAATCTTGGTTTAACTTTTAGGTCACTTTGATGTTTTTGATCTTCTTAAAAATGTTAGAAAAATTTACCCAAAAGTAATGAAAAAATAATTTTTGAGTTATCACATTTTCTATCAAGCAACATAAAAAAATAAATTTCAAACTATCTGAAATATATATATTTATGTTTTTCTTCTTATGCTGAAAAGTATAAAAATAAACATCACAAATAACATACAATCATAATAAATATTTTATTCTCAAATAACAGAATATTTATACTACACATAAAGTCCAATATCCAAATTATTACAAATCGGACAAAATATTATATATTTGAAAACACTTGTAGAAGAGTATTTTTATTCAGGACTTGATATTTTAAAAGAAATATAAGCACTCATATTACAGCACGAGTACATCATGAACACATCACAAGCACAATAAAAACATTGTACGAGCACAATACAATCATAATTTCTTCATAATATCACATGAACAGTAAACTTCACATGGACTAGACACAATATGTGGATAAATCAAATACCCTCATACATATAAACAGAAAGTAAAGTGAGTTACTTAAATATTATAGAAACATAGAATAATTTTTGTAATATTTAACAAATATTCTAGAAGAATAATGCACAAGACTTGATTAATATATAAAATAAAACTAGGAATAATTCCCATTTTTCTCACACTAGCACCCATATTAGAGAGAATCCTAGTATTCCAATTTTATTTTATTTTTCCACGCATACAACATGAATAAACACTGTTCATGTCATAAAAAACACTCCAGGCACACTCTTCACAAAACAATACACAATAATTCACGCTTCTTCATGGAAACATGGGAATTATCCCATGTTTCACAAGTCCACCACTCATAAAGCATGGGATAAAATCCCTGTGGGAAACCCCCAAACGTGATGATTCTTGTGTGTACACCCACCCACCACGTGACTTGGAAATTATATCATGCTTAATGCACACACTATAGGTATATTCATGAGATAAATTCCCAATTTGCAAGAAAATTCAAATGAGATTTCTCTCATTTTCACAAATGAAGTTCAATCGCCAATCACCTTTTCACATGGTGTGTTACTTAACCTTTTCATTTCCTTTTTCGTTACAACGTAAGTTAGTCCATCGTCATCCATTCTTCTCCAAGCACACACATTTTTATAAACCTAAAAAAATTGATTATTTTTTTTATTCTAGCTGATGCATTTTAAATGAGTGTACCCACTCTTATTTAAATATTAAAACAAACTAAAACAATCAACCCAAAATACATAATATTTAGGCTTACCCAAAATCGGGTAGCCCTAATAATCTTCCCTTCTACCCTTTTTGAGCAACCCGATATAGGTTCTTGGTTTAGGACTCTGGATTTAGTGCATACAAGTCGTAGAAATTTTCTTAGACTACAAAATCAATTCTCATTTCTCATACGAAAAAATATTTTCCAGAATTTATAATATCACGAGAATTCAGCTTTTTTTTCTGAGCCATCAATTGTCCCTTGATCCAACTAATCCTAGAGAACAATTGAAGTAAAAGTCATATCATTTACTTTCAACTCATAAGCTCTCCCTTAATCAATGTGATCTCTAGAAGTAGCTAAAGTAAAAATCATCTCATTTATTTTTAACTCATAAGCTCCCACTTGATCAATGTGATCATCAGAAATAATTGAAGTAAAAGTTATCTTATTTACTTTCAACTCATAAACTCCTCATCGATCAGTATGATCCTCATAAATGACTGAAGTAAAAGTTATCGCTTTTACTTTCAACTAATAAGTTCAATCTTGATCAGGGTGATCCCTGGAAGCGATAAAAGTAAGAATTATATCATCATGAATTCTTTTGATATTCTTGTTTATCTCAAAATAAATACATGAGAAATCTAGATTGACCACTCTCAATCTTTTTGAAGGAAGTTTTACATTAGTATAGTTTTCTCTAGTCATACTAAGTATCCTACCATCATTAGGTGGCTATTAAATAGTGAGTATAAACTCATTTCCTATAGAAATTAAAGTATATTATCCACGCTAACATACTCAGACCAATGCAGCTTTGAGCCAATGCAAGTATTTTCCTACCAAATATTTATCTAATCCATGCTAGTCCTAGCTGAGATAATATAAACAAAAACTATCTTTCTACCCCTCATTATAGCTAGCGATCCTTTAAATAAGTTTCATTGATTCTTTCTGAACTTGCCCATTTGACTCATGTTATCCAACATTCCCAATGACAGCAAGTTCATCCAAACATCCTCGAAATATCAAATAACCCTTAGAAATAATTGGTATCAAATATTTGTCTCTAAATGAACATCACTGATACTCTATTTTTGAAGTTATTCCATTGCTCATCTGATTATTCCAAAGTCCCCAGATAAAAATTTTCACTTCTCATCAACTTTTACAATATCTGAGATGTGATGAAAACTTGTATTTCCAACTCATTGTCCTTCCTCATCATTAGAAGATTCATCATTTTTATTTTTCAGGTTAAATAGTTGGAGGATTCCAATCTAATCATTCCAAGCAAATTTTTTCTGTATCCATATTGTAGAAATAATTCAAATTCTAAAAAATAAAAAATATCAAAACTATCAAAAGAAACCTTTTTTCCTCTGATAACACTATTGGGGGCCGACCGAAATGATGCCCAAAAACCAAAAATAGTTATCGAACAAAATCTTTATTTAACTTTTAGTTCAATTTGATATTTTTGATATTCTTAAAAATGTTAGAAAAATTACTCAGAAATCAACAAAAAATAATTTTTTAGGTTATCAAATTTTCTATCAAGACGCTAAAATAAATATATTTCAAATTGTTTGAAATATACCTATTTTTATTTCTCTAATTATACTTATAGAAGATTATTTTCAATTCCGAACTCAGTATTTTAGAAAAAAAAAATTGACCACTCATGGTACAATGCAAGTAAAACAGAAGCACATCACGAACACAGTACGAGAACAACACGAACATAACATGAACATAACACGATCACAATTTCTTCAGAATACCATATGAATACCGCAAGGATTAGGCAGCATAATCTTTACACGAATTCAACACCCTCATAAATATAAATAACAAAGTAAGAGTAAACTAAGTTACTTAAATATTACAGGAACTTAGAATAGTTTCTATAATATATAATAAATGTTCCATAAGAGTAACGCAGAAGCCAAGAGTACTATATAAAATAAAACCATGAATAATTCTCATTTTTCTCATACTAGTACACGCAAAAATGGGAATCCAAGTATTCCCATTTTATTTCTTTTTTTTTCACGAACACAACACTAACATGCACTATTCACGTAATAAAAAAAACACATTGAATACACTCTTCATGAAACATCACACAATGATTCACACTTCTTCACGGAAAGATTGAACTTATCCTATATTTTACAAGTCCAAACACTCGCAAAGCATGGGATAAAATTTCTTTGTAAAGAAACCCAAACGGGAACGGATGATTCTCATTTTCATAGTCACCACACAACTTGGGAATTATCTCATGCTTCACGCACACACCATATGTATTTTCACAGAATAAATTCCCAATTTGTGAGAAAATCCAAATGGGATCTCTCTCATTTTCACAAATGAGGTTCACACAGCACGTACATTTATGTGTGGTGCATGACTTAACCTTCTCATTTTCTTTTTTGTTATAGCATAAGTTTGTTCATTATCATTCATATTCTTTACATACACACATTTTTATAATCACATTAATATATGATATTAAATTCATTTTATGTAGGTACACTGTAAATAAAATTGCTGGCTGCAAACTATAACTGAGGAAAAATATTTTTGAAGAGATATTTTTTCTTTTATTATATGTTCTTACAATCAATACAATGATTTATTTATAAGCTATAATTTGTCCTTCTAAAACTGAAAATTAAAAATCATTATCACCCATAAAAGTAACTGTTGACTCTTGACATTTCATCTTCCGCAATAAAAAAATGATATTTAATGTTTATTCAACATACACATCAAATATTACAAAAAAAATTATTAGTTCAATACTTGTTAATAAAACTCATCAAAATTCAAATATTACTAATAATATTCTCAAAATCAATGTATGGATGATGAATTAGTTGGAAATTAGTATGAATATTATCTTAATCATGTCAGATAGTTCTTTTGTCAGTAGAAAGAGAATGATGAGCTTTGAATAAATATAAAACCAATGTATGAATGATAAATTGTTACTATATTAATCTTTTGTGTGTCATGTCAATCTCATTATCAAGTCTAATATGAAATTAGAAAGTGACAATATTTCTAATATTTATAATGCTCTACTTATAAAAAAATTAAATTTATGAATTATCAAAGTTGAAAGGTATTATCAAAATGGAGATTTAAACCCTTCAAATTTTGGAAGTGATAAGCCATTAAGAAGGAATTCAAGTTATTTAAAATTAAAAAATGTAATAGAATATAATAAATACTAATTCAATATTTTATAATACAAAAGCTAATATTATTTTGTAAGTGATGATAATGAGCATATTGTTAAAATCATGGTTGAATTATTAGAAAATTTTTACTTTCCTACAATATCATCATATGTTTTTTATTAGTTTCCCTGCATTTAATTCTTATTTTTCACATTATGTGTGGAATATATGAATGATGATTTATTTAAAATAATAAATGAAACATGGATAAATTAATAAATATTGGGATCATAATAAAATGCCTTCATTGTATTGCGTTGGTGGTGTTTTATCTGCATATTAAATCAACTAGTCTTTTTAATGACCTTAGCCATGTTTTTTAATATAGTAATATATATTTTACACTGATGAATTTTTCTAATTATGCTAACATGAAAAACAAAATAGCATGAATGCATATTTTGTAACATATAAAGTTTGAGAATAAATAATTAACCCTAAGCTCAAAGTGAAGTATATAATACCTGTTGATTGAAAAAATATATATTTTTTGGATTTGTTTCTATACAATAGCATGAAAGATTTCTTCAACTTCATTTAGTTCAAGTGTGAGTGATAATCATAATTGATGGAACTGACTAAGTACTTAGGTAGATGTAAGATTATTTTCTCTAATCATTTTTTTTCTCTAATAATTTTTTTTTCTCTCCCTCTTGGGATGGTCAACGTGTGAAATCCCTAGGCCAATGTAAGTTTTTATTGATGCAAGTATGATACTTATGTAATCATAATTAAAATTATACCATTGCAAATATTCTAGGAGGACTAGACCTAAAATGATGTGATATTTTTTTAGAATGTCATGTCTAGAGTTTCATCTATTCTTGCGAAATATGTGTTGATTATGGTAGATAATATTAAGTAAATCATGAGATTCATGTAAAAGGACATAAATCACCAAGAAATGATTTTCATGTGATCATCTTCCTTTTATATGGATTCTAGGATGGAATTCCTATGATGACACATATTTAATTATTATGAATATAATACTCACAAAGTTAAAAGCACAAATACTATTATGGCCATATCACTATATGTTATTTATGATAATTGAAGCTAAAGAATAAAGATATACAACCAAATCAATCAAGGGAAAATAATGTATCACCTAAAAGAAGTAGGATTGTAGGATGACTAATGGATAGGTAGATGTGGAACTTTGGGATAAATGAAAGAAATACCAAAGGCACAGCCATAAGAGGACCATCCATAGTGGTGACAGCATATGGTTTCTCATCTCTTGAATACTACCAAGGCATGAAAGATCACATAGTCTTCTACCCTTCATTCAACAATCAACCAAAATACCAAAGAGAACATCATCATACATAAGAAAATAAACCAATCCTAGATTCTAAATATCTTTCGAGATTCGGTTATAACTTCTCAACTAGACTAGTCAGTTAACTTACTTTTACTTGATAAAATTAACATAACAATTCATGTGGGATCAATATCTAAACTTAGATTCACTTTATTACTTATATGACCTGTATATTGGAATTCTATTAGAAATTTACATATACCTAATGAGTTTTTAGGGTAGTGTCAAGAACCATTGTGTTTTATATATCCTTAAAGCATTATAATAAGTTTTTGGTGATATTATAAGGAATTAAATTTAGTTTAATGGATAACTTTGAATTGATCCAACTACCTTAAAAAGTAGGTTTATTTTTAGTTGTTTATATATATATTATTATTTGCTTTTTTTTTGTAGCCACTATTATATGCACCAAAAATTTAGGATTGCGACCGTACCTCCAGATCTAGAAATTGAAAAAATAATATGATAATTATTGAGAAAGATAGCTAATAGAGAAATTATGGAAGACAATAGCAATAATAGAAACAACTAAGGGAGTACCAAATAAGATGTCCAACAACTTATTCCCCACAAACCCCTATGGATTATTGGAAGACAACATTATTTGATATCTACTCTTAGATCTAAAAATAACATATGCAAGTAAATTACTTTAAGTTGAAGTAGAGCGTGATAGTCATGGTGCAACAACATCAATATGGTGAATATTTTTTAAAAAGCCCAAATAATCATGTCAAAATATTTTTAAAATTGTGTGATATTATGAAGATATATAAAGTTGGCTCAAATATGATCAAATTGAAAATATTTCCATTTTCTTTGAGGAACAAGGCAGTGAGTTGGTTTCAATATCTACCTAAAGATTTAATTGAGAGTTAGGATGAGATTGTGTAAAAAATATTTCTAATATAGTTCTTCGCACCTTAAATTACTTAATAAATGAGATTGAATATTTGTAAATTTAGACAAGAGAAAAAAAATTATATGATACTTGAAACTAATTTAAAATCTATTGAGGAGATACTGACAATATAGATTTGAGCTATGATTACAAGCTCAAATATTCTAATGGGCTAAATTATATGATGAGATACATTGTATATGTAGCTTTGGGTTGGTTCCATAATGAAGAAGTTATCCGAAGAGACTTATTACTTATTTGAGGAGTTAGTCAAAAATAATACCAAACTCTAAATGAAAGAGCAAGTGGAAAGTAAGCAAACTAGAATTTTGTAGCTGGATAGATTGATGATGATAGAAGAAAATATTTATGCATTTTTTTTGGAAAGTTTATAGCTCGACATGACAAAGACCAACTGTGGGAGAAATGACAGCCTTGTAATAGTAAGAGGTGACTAGTTTCGACCCTATTTATCAAATGGAAAAAGTCAACATAATCCATAATAGAAAGTATATTTTTAGACTCATTAATGATATTGCTACATACTATTATCTAAACATGAGAAATCAAGAGAATCTAGCATATAAGAACCAAAAAAAATCTACAATAAAACATGATCCAATATCAAAAAAAAATTGAAAGTAACTTGTTGGAGTATCAAATGCAAAGAGCTTTAAGTTCTATTTATATCTAGTAGAAGTTAGTAAAAAAGTTGCTAATTGAAGATAATTTCCGTTGGGCTATTAATGGAGACAAAGAAGAGAAATATTGTTTAAGATAATCAAATGGGATGGTTCAAATAAGGCTAGATCACACTGATGCCATGATGAAAATGATTAAGAATCAAATTGAGCAACCTGTACTCACAATAAAAAAGAAGAATGTAAATAGATTACCTAATTATATTGAGACAAATCAAAAGCGATGCATGTCTATAATATTGAGGGGTAGTGAAGAGGTAGAAGAAAAGAAAATAGAAGCAAAATTAAATGGGGAAGCTGAAATAAAAATAAATTTTGTCACTAAAGACACTGCCACAACTAAAGCCACAATATCTAATGTCATGACTTAGCCTAACCTCCATGCCCTACTTATTCCACTAGTAGATACTCATGATGGAGTGTAATTAGAGGAGAAGATGCATATGAACTATCATAACAAAATAAAAAGATAATGTGGAAAACAATGATAATGCAGATGGTTCACACTATGTCTAGCATATCTTTCTTTTCCACAATATGCCTTACGTGGAAGACTTATCTTAAATGTCATATTACATAAAATTTATGAAAGACATTATAAGCAACAAAACAAAATAGAAAACAAATAGAATATTGAGAATGATTGAGATATTTAATATAATAAGCCAATGAAAACTCTTGAGAAAACTCCAAGATCCTAAAAGTTAATCTATTATGTGCTATATTAGGGAACACATTTTTTGGAAGACCATATATAATTAAGGAGAAATGATTAAGTTAATATAATTGTCCAAAGTATAGAGACTGAATCTTGGTGAGATTAGTCCAATTTCTTTTTTTCTACAGATGACCGACACATCAGTCAAATTTCTAAAAGTGATTATCGAAGATATGACAGTCAAAGTAAGGAAATTTATCTTCCTTGTTGAGTTTGTGGTGCTACACATTGAAGAAAATTCATTTACATCATTGGTTTTGGGATGACCTTTTTTGGCAAGTAAAAAAGTAATGATCGTCATAAATAATGAAGAATTCATATTTCCTGTGAATGAATAATAAGTGAGGTTCAACTATCATAAAAAGTAAAAAATTCTAGATGATGTCAAGGAAAACTATTAGAAAATAGATAGCATTATCCACACAACTAAAAACTAGAATGTAAACTTTAGATTAAAGAATTTTTTGGATAGTTATTGGCATGAAAAAATGGAAGAAGTCATGAAATTGGAAGAAGTTTTGGAATAAGAATAAATAGTGGAATGCCTTGAAGAAGACACATGCTATGATGTAGCAATAATTCTCAAAGTCATGGCAGAAATAGAATAAAATATAAGCTATCATGATATTGCAACATTTGCATGTAAAGATAATGAAGAAACCAACATGGGGACTCCTCAAATAGTATAACTAATGCAATTGGAAAAAGTCACACTACAAATTGATGAAGTACTTGAGGGAAGATATGACATTGAGATAAATTTTAATAAAGACCTAAAGGAAAATGAGACTGAAAAGGAAGAAGAAATATTGTAAACAAAAGAGATTAAGGTTGACATGCTAAAAGAAGCAGTGACATCTAAAAAAGTTGCTTCTACTATGACTAGATCAATGAAGAAGAAAGAAGTCATGACTAGAGCTAAAGAAGCAACAAAATAAAGATCTATGATATTTCCAAAGTCACAACATAATTATTATATAAGACTCAATATGATGTCGTCACATTTTTCAAAGTCACAATGATGAGGGAAGAAGTTGTGACACGTTACAAAGCCAAAATACAATTTTAAAAAGATGGCACGCAATGATGTTATGACATTAAATAAAGTTGCGTCATGGAAAGATAAACAACTAGAAAGAAAGAAAAGGACCAATGACAAGACATTGAAGAAAATATTTGAAAGTAATGTTCATCCATAAAAGAATGAGATTATCTTCAATCTTAAATTATAAATAGAAATCATGGAGAATATGGGATAGAAGGAATAAAATTATTATACTAAGAAAATAATCTGGATTACTGTAGTTGTCAATGGAGAATCTAAACCAAAATTTTGGTCTAGCTAAAGATGTTATTGTAGTGCTTCTTGGGAAACAATCCAAGATTTTATTTTTTTCACTAGCATAATTGTATTCTTTTTTCTATATACATTCCATTGATTCATACACTTATACATACACTAAAAAATAAAGTTGACACTCGAAACCTACAATGATAATTTTTTTCTAAGACTCCTAATTTACTAAAAGAAAAAGTCATGATACTCAATCATCACCATGATATTTCCATAATAATAGATAATGTCTTTAAGTTATGATGCTCAAACTAAGTCGTGATTATTTTTGGATGTTGTAACTTTTATCCAAAACTCTATAAAACCCCACAAAATCTAATTTTATTTCATGACTATTTTTCTCCCACCATTGACCAAATCCTTTATGATGATAGAATTTATGATTTGACACCATGAAAAATGAAGAAACACTGATGTTGATGTTCAAAGGAATGCAGGAATAGGCTAAAAGTAGTCAAAAGGCTAAAGGAAATCAATACAAGGTGACCTCAACGTGACTTCCACACAATTTATGTTGCCCGATGCGTTGTTTATCATTGAGAAGAATAGGATTTGGATGATCACTATACTAGCAAAAAAATATTTTTTGGGAAAAGAATTTGGAATATAATCTCACTATTCTAGAAGATAATAGAAAAGTAAAGTCAAAAGATTTTGTGTCAATATTTAGAAAAAATGTGATTAATATTATGAGAGGGTTCTACTTGAATCTTAAATACATGCAAGAGAAGAAATGCTATGTAAGAGAAGTTTGGATGTATTTTGATAGGGAATTCATCAATAAAATCTTGGGATTAAAAGAGACTTTGGATAGCAAAGCTTTTAAACCCCTTAAAATGTAGCTAATTACAAATTAATTATCAAACTTTGATGGATAGCAAGGATAAATAGAAAGGATCAATGAAGAGTCCTTTCGGACACATACCGAGTGGAGAGATGACTGAAGAGAGGAATATTTGGTTTTATTTTTTATGTTCAGCATTATAGCCTCCCTCTTCACACCTCTACCATCAACCAAGATAAAAAATTCTTGATATTTTCCCTAGTGAAGACTTATGAAATGAATGTTAGAAAGATATTGGATAAATCAATCCTCGATTATTAAGGAGTGGTATTTTCTGGCCAAATTATTAACCCCTCCCTCATTTCAATGTTACATCATACTAAGGGAGTCTCGATATATGAAGATAGAGATGAGATATACTAATAAATATCTCTTATAACATTTATTCTTTAAGGAGAAGAATTAGTAGATATTGGGCAAAAAGTATCTACCTTCCCTGAAATGGAAACTAAAGAAGGAGAGGATTGGTGAGAATTTAGAAGAGAAATCACCCTAAAAATATGAGTACTAAAAGGAGATGGGGGTAACTGACATTAAAGAAGTCTTCATCCTACTAAAGAACATGAAATTTGAGAACAATGATAGAGGGATCTAACTAAAAGAAGAGCTGAAACAAATATATAATTCCTTGGCAGCAACATGGTCGGAAAAAAATATTAAGAAAAACGATGAGAAACGTAAAGTGAAATTAGAGAAACACAATGAATTATGGAAAATCCATGTCATCAAAAAGGAAGCCCTCTTTGTGTTCATCAAAAAAAAAGTTTGAAGAGAGAGTTATAAAAGCCTTGGAGGATATTATGAAGAAAATGGAGATAGGCATAATGAGAAGTACTGAAGCCTTTAACATACTCTACTAATACATCTCCAATGAGTTGCATTGAATGGTGAGAAAAATAGATGGAGAGATTGAAGTTGGCATGAACTATAGAGAAAAATGGTGCATAGATGATTTGGAAATATGCAACATAAACCATAAGAATATATACTTAGTATAGAAATCTTTGAGGAGAACTTCAACATAATCAGGAAGAGGTAAGATGAACTATGTAGCATCATTTCCAAGATGAAGGAATAGATAATAAGCAACAAGAGAGATACAAATAAATTGTTTATATCCATGTTATAATTTGTGCAGTCTAAAATCTAGTTTCCATATAGAAGTTTGATTTAGAGAAGTGAATAGCCTACTATTCGATGTTTGAATTATCAAATATTTTTGAGTATTTCAATATTTTTTTAATGATGTGTAAGCCTAAAAACGAAAAATAAATTAATAGATTTCACGACTTTTGAGTTTTTGTAGATTTCGATTAATAGCCATAAAATCGATAGGTTTTTTAAGGTTTTTGGCTAATTAATAAATTATGAATAATCAAGTAATTTTGGTATATATTCTTAGTTGAACTCTACATAATTAGTTATGATAATATTTATATGTCATACCTTTGTCACCTTATTAGTACAATCCTTCAACTATACAATATATTCTTTGTGACTACGATATTATCAAGAATCACAATCACACTTATTTCATAATAATTAAATATACTTTACTTTTATGTCAAAGTAACTAAATACACCACTAGTGCTAAAAATCAAGGTCACTTTGAAGTAACACATCTTTATATTTAATAAGACTATATAAAGTTATAAACTAAAATTATTTATAACAAAATCATGATAATTATTCAGTGTCATGACTTTTAGGCATAAAATATTATAAAGGATATTTACTTGAGTATGATCATTCTCCAAGTCTACAACTCTTGTCCCCAAAAGAAGACAAAGACAAGACTTTTATGTTTGGGTTAATTTTCAGTATTATGACCTTTTTGCAACATCACGGTCATATGATATATGAGAGAGGTCAAGGCCTTTGTAGTGGTCATTCCAAGTCTCATGACCATGTGATGGACATGAGAGATAATTCCTAATGTTGTGATCATTTCTAGTGACATAGCTGTAAGATGATTAAGAGTGATCAATGCCAATGTCATGACTATTCCTAATACCATGGTCATATCATATACATTAGAAGCTATTCATAATATTGTGAAAATTCCTAGAGTCATGGCCATAATATTGTGAAAATTCCTAGTGTCATGGCCATAATATTGTGACTTTCTATTATAGAAATATTAGGTCCAAATCATGGATTTTTCACATTGTCACGATATTGTGTTATAAAAGACTGGAGCACATTTCACATTCAAGATCTTTAGCTTATTAGATGAAAGCTAAAGGCATGACTTTCTTATAAAATCTATGACTTTATATTTTAAGTAATATCAAAATATTAGAGTATAAAGGAGTAAACAAAAAACAAGATTGAGATTATAATGTTCTTTCCACACCCCAAGTAGAATTCAAAGCGTAGTAAGCAAATTTTAGGTGCAATTTTTGTACTTCTTAAGGGCTCCACAAGCAAGCATGAGATACAAAATATAAGTTAAATCATTAGTTGAGAGGCACAACTCTCGGACCTTAAAGGCTCCAAAAACAAGATTGACTATTTGCTTCTCAAGCAAGCATTGATAAGTTGTCTAAAAGGTATGAGCTTATGAATAACTCTTAAGTAGAGATAATTTATTATCTCGATATTAAAATACCAAAAGGATAATTACGAGTTGGTCATCATTGGGATGGGCTCGATAATTCAAACCAAATATAAGATTAATTGACTGAATAAAGTATTGATTGACTGAATTATCAATATAATCCATATAAGATTAATATATGGATAAAAATTCTCTTAACTCATATACTTGCAAATCTTTATTATTAAGATATCCCTATTAATGAATTTTTGGAATACTATATAACTAATAAAATTAGACAGCAAAATAAAGTTATAACATATTTTGGCATTGTTGTTAAGAATTATTTAATTTGATTAGTCAATATGAATTAATGTAATTATCCTTGAGAAAGGATAATTCTTTTTTAATAATTTAGATTACATTAATTTTGATAAAATTTCTCAAATCTAATGGTCAGTCTTGTTATCTCGTTTGAAAAATTGATAGTTATGTTTTATATTTTACTTTTACCTTTTATTTTGTTTTTTTAGCATCCTTTTATTAGTCAAAGCTCGAGGACTAAGCTAACTCATCTGGAATTAAAAATCAAAAGTATTAGAAAAGTAATTTATAAATAAAGTATTGAAAAAGAGTTTATAGAGGAAACTAATAGTAACAGAGTGCTATAAGGAAGTAATAAGAAGGATGTCCAATAGCCCATCGACCATAACACATTAAAAGATTTTTGGTAGCTGATGATGATAGATAGTTATTCGAATATTCAGATATAATCAGAAGAAGTAAATTATTTTGAGTTGAAGTTAAGTCTAATAGCATTGATTCAATAGTACCAATACAATAGAATGATATTGGAAGATCATAATTGACATATTCTAATAATTTTGGAGCCACGTGATATAGTAAAGAAGATTGGAGTAAACCCCAATACAATAAGTTTATGTTTATTTTCATTCTCTTAAAGTGATAAGGGACAGAGTTAGTTCTAGTGCTTATCTCATAACTCTATTGAGAGTTGTGATGAACTAATGAAGGAATTTCTCACTAAGCTATTCTCAGCTCAAATCACTTCTTAGTTACTAAGCAAGATAAGTCAATTCTAGTATAATGAGTAGAAGACTTTATATGATATTTGTTACCATTTTAAAAAATTATTAAGGAGGTGCCCTTAATATTGATTTGAATTATGATTCTAAACCCAAACTTTCTATAATGGGCTGAATTATATGACAAGGTACATAGTTGATATGGTTGTGAGCAATTTGATTATGAATTAATTTCCAAATAAGACATTATTTGTTTGAGGAGCTAATCAAGAACAACTATCAAACTCTAACTAATCATATAATTGGGAGAAGACAAGTTGAAGTATACGAGTTAAATCAATTCATCATATTTAAAGTGAAAATAGAGGTTCTACTAAGGAAGTTTGACACTTGATCGGAAAATAAAAAAAGATCAGGAGAAATCACTATTTTACATCCACACGAAATGATAAACTTAGATCTAGTTTATTAAATGGAGAAAGCTATTTGGTATTCAAATTACTGAACATTCTCGTATATTTTAATAATTTATAATAATGTGTAGATATTAAAATTAATATATGTATTCATTTTATGACTTGGGTATTTTGAAGAGTTTTGATGAATAGTCATGAAATCATTAGATTTTTAGAGATATTTAGCAAAGGGAATAAATCATTAAATCTCAGATAGTTTTGGTATTCATTCTTGACAAAAACTCTACCTAATTAGTTGGGGTAATTCTTGTATGTCACAAACTGGCCAACTTATTAGCATTATTTTTTTACTATGTGATATATTTTTAGTAGTTGTGATATCATTAAGGAATCGCAATTATATTTATCTCTGAAAATATAAATAGCTACGACATTAACTCTTCATCACAATAACCTAGTGTTTCACTGGTGCTCAAGGTTGTGACCAAGTCTAAGCAACATAACTTTATCTTTAATATGATTTAGTAGTCTCAAATCAGAGTCATTACCTTTTAATAAAACTATAATTTTTGAGCCACAACTACTCATGTCAAAGCTGCATCGATTATTCAAAGTCAACTTTTGGGATATTAAGGGCTTGTTTGATAAAATTGAAAAAATTAAATACTGAAAAATAAGTACTAAAAAATTAAAGTTAAATTTTATAAGTGTTGAATTTGTATTAAAAAAATTGTTTGATAAATTATTGTTAATTAAATGCTAAATATAAATATATTATTTGATAACTGTAAATATTGAATGCTGAAAATGATGTATTTTACATATATATCCTTATTATCATTGTATTAAATATTATGCAACATAAATAGAATTTCTAATAAATTTTTTTTTCACTATAATTATTAATTATTAAAAAAAATAAAATCTCAAAAAACATATTCATAAATAAATCATAAATCCAAAAAAAAATAAAAATATTAAAAAAAAACCAATAAAATCTAAACTCTTTAAAACTATCCAAATTTTTAATATAAAAATAAAAATTAATGAACAACTAGTTGATTTGTTGTTTTCTCTCTTAAATTAATCATGAAAGATGTTTCAGGTTAGGATTTGTGGTGGTGGAGAAAGGAAGAGAAGAATATAGATTCACAAGATGAACTATAGCTTGAATGAGAAAATAAAAAAGAAAGGAAAAAAAGGACAAAATAATAATTTAAAAAAAATATTTGAAAATTTTCAGCATTCAACATTAAGTATGTCACTATCTACTTAATATGTTGAATTTTTTTTCACGTAATATTTTAAATTTTTAACTCCCAACATTTCTTTATCAAACATAATTAAAATTTCAAACCATTGAAAATTTTAATTTTCAATGGTTTGAACATTTTAAGTACTTTATCAAACTGCCCCTAAGTATTACAGAGAATATTACTCGAGCATAAGTATTTCCAAGGTAACGACTAGTATCCTCAAAGGAAGGCATAGTCACAACTTGAATGCTCAAGCTAATTGTCAATGTCATGGCAACATGATATATAAGAGAAAAAAAGATCAATGTGACAACCACCCACATCACTATGAATATTTAAGAGGTATGAAAAGAAAATTGTCGTAGCTATTTCACTACACCATAACCATAGCAAACAGATGAATGAACTTAGTATCATGGTTATTTCTTAATATTATAGCCATATAAAACTCAAAAAAAAAAAATCATTGTCAATACCACAACCTTTATACAACATCATGACTATATAATAAACTAAGAAATATTTATCACTTTGTGGCCACTTCACAGCACCATGGCCCTTTATGGACAATAAAAAGATAAAAGTATGAAGCCATGACCATTTCACAATATTGTAACTTTGTATTACATAAACATTAAACCCAAGTCATGACCATTGCTATTATTATGACTTTTGATTACAAAAAGATCAAGTTGTATACTAGAGTTGTGGCAATATTATAGAGTCTGAACCTCAAGCCAAAGAGTTGAAAGCCAAAGTTATGATATTCTTCTAAAAGCCGTGACCATCTACTTAGATTATTGTAATGTCACCCCAAGTATAAAAGTAGAAGATGAAAAAATATCCAAAATTTTCTCATTGTCCTTTTTTTCTTCATCATCCAACAAACAAAGATGTGACAACTACCAAATCCCAGGGGAAAATTTTTTACTCCCTAGGAAATCCATAACCAAACAAGTGATGTAAGATTAATATTAATTCCTATAATTAGAGGATATGACTCTCAAACCCTTCTCCTTCATGATTGGATTTGAGAATTTATACCAAACTTGCATGGGCCTAGGATTTGTATAAATTAAGATATATGATGTGAATTAGTTTTATTTTTAATGAATAAATATGTTTGATTTATTTTATGTTATGGATATTCATTGTTGGTGATTAAATAGAACTTGAAATAAAATTTTGACTACCTATAGGTTTGTCTGAGATTATCATGGTTGATGATGATAGGAAAAGCATGAGGCTCACTCACACATTTGATAGGAATAAAGTGATAGTTCTTCTGACTGTGATGTGCGAGAAATACATATAAATTAAAATTTAAAATTTGAGTATATTAATCATCATAAGTATGACACTTTCAAAACAGAAAGTATAAATATTTTTATATGACAATCCAATATACACATTTTTAAAAAATTACTTCTCAATTGGGATCTACATTATATAAAAATATTCTCCAAAGATATTCATATTTAGTATGTAAATCACATCATTACTAAAAAGCATGATGATATGCTATCTATGGGACATGGGAAATATATTATGACTCATAAGATGATAATAACTCTTGTAAGTTACTTATAATTGTATGAATCTCACTAGTAAAACTTGAGAAAAGCAAGTGTAAATTAAATGAGTATGATGTTTACAAAGTCACAAGTATAAATACTTATAAATCATATTAATCTTTGGTCTTTATGATATTTAAGACCATATAATAAAGTATGCAAAGAAAACAACCATAAAGAATAGTTAATGAAGGTGCCTAAAAGATATAAGATTATGAATGACTCTCAAATAAATATAAATTATTATCTCAGTCATAATGTACCAATGAGATAGTTATGAAATGACTATTATTGGGACGAGCTCAATGATGAAAATAAATGTCAAACTATATAAAATTTATGAAAGATATCATGATTAGTAAAAGAAAGTTGAAGATATACAAAACCATAAATATGACCGAGAAGTATAATATAATTATTCAAAGAACACTTTCGAAGAAAATAAAGAATTCTAGAAACCCCACTATATCTTATATTATTGGAAATCAAATATTTTGGAATGTATTATGCGATTTGTGATCAAGTGTTAACTTGATGTCCTTATCAATTGCGTGAATATTGAATCTTTAAAAATGAGTCTAATATTTATCTCACTCCAATTGGATAATCAAATTGTCAAGCATCCGAATGGGATTATTCAAAATGTTTTTGTTAAGTATATATCTTTATTTTTATAGCATATTTTATTATATTGGATATAGAATAAGATAATTATGTACCATTAATTTTGAGATGATCATTTTTAGCCACTAGATAAGACCTTATTGACATCAAGAAATGGGAGTTCACTCTCAGTATTGGTGAGAAGTAAGTAAAGTATTAATCTTTACAAATACTTGCGAGGTCCAAATGATGATGAGATGAGTTAATAGAGAGTGATGGCTAGATAAATTTGATAAAAGAGTGGTGGCTAGATAAAGATGAATGAGATGACAATGAAGAACAATGTTGGAGTTGTAAAAATGATGAAGATGAACCATTTTGGAGTCGAAAAAATGAGAAAGATGATTATTATGAGGTTGTAGCATTCTTTGAAGTCGCGACCTCAAAGAAATCTCATACAGACAGCTTCAAAAAAGATGAGGAAATAAGTGAGAAAGATAATGCTGAGACAAAAATTATATAGAATATAATCAAAGACAAAACTACATTTGTATTTAGAGTGATTAATTTGGGAGTACAAAAATAAATAAACCAAGGAAATCTCAACAACAAAGGCACGAATGTGCACAATGTCATGACTTTGGTGTTGATATAAAATAAAATTGACTAAAAGAGCTCAAAGATAAGGCTATAACTATGCACAAGACCAAGACTTTATGGTTATAGAATGAAATGGGCAAATAAAAACTAAAGACCGAGACTTTAGGGTAACAAAATGAATGAGCAAATAAAAACTAAAAGATAATCATGGTTGTGCTTAGTGCCACATCTTTGAGGATACAAGAAAATAGGCTAGTCTAGCACAGAAGAAAAAGTCATAGTATTTACAAAAATAATAACATCCAGAGAAAAAAATATCAAAGAAAGAAGTATAGCTGAAGCAATATTGAGAGAAGAAACAAAAATGAAGTTAGAATAATACACTAAAAAGATAACATGGCCTACAGAGATCAGCGATGGAAGAAATGAGATACTAATAGACTAGCTACAAACATTGAGCATAATGCTGCTTATAAGGCAACTCAAAGAAATTTTATTTTTCATATGTATGATAAAAATATACCATATATTCAAAGTAATTATTCAGTATAATGACTTTTTGATACAAAATGTCATATAGGACATTTACTTGAGTACATTTATTTTCCAAGGCCATGACTCTTATCTTCAAAAGAATACAAAGCTATGAATTTTATGTTCAGACTAATTACTAGTGTCACTATATTTTTTCAATATTGTAAATATATGACATGTGAGAGGGGTTAAGGCCATCAAAATGACCATTCTCAGCTCTATGGCCATATGATATACTTGAGAGGTGATTCTCAATATCACAGCTATTTCTAGCATCAAACACTACAACAAAAACCATAATCAATGATGCTTAAAAAGCATCATTATATATATATAATGTCGCTTATCGATAGCGTCATCCGCTAGCGTAACATAAAAAGTCTATACATATAATGATATTTTTTTTGCAGTGTCGTTGAATTATACCTTGACGCTAAAATAAAGCGTCATTTTTATTAACAATGACGCTTTATTTTAGCGTCAATGTATGATTCAATGACACTGCAAAAAAACATCATTATATATTGTAGCTATCATAAATTTTTTTAATATTATGACACTTAGTAAAAGCATCGAGGAAGATTATGATTTAAATAAATTTAAATTTAATAATTATTGTAAATATATTTTCACCTGTTATTGTAATACTGCATGCACATAAGAACAACATTCTTTACAATCTATACCAAGAATATAGTTTTCAAGTACAATGGGGAACTCGGACTTCTTACAAATCAAAAAAAATATATAACACAATTTCAACATTCATTTCTTAAATTCAATTCAAAATATTTGATATATGCAACCCAATTGTGTCTTATCTCCATAAAACTGGTTCCTGCTAGCCTGACAAAATTGAGAGTTAATTTCCAAATAAGGTAACCTGCATACAAAAAGATGAACAATAAATACTTACACTTGCAGAAAAAAATATATTATAAAGCATTGGAAAATGAAACATGAATGATAACAACATATCATAAAAATAATTTATATAACAATTGACATATACAATTAAACAAATTTAACAACAACAAAAACAGAGTTAGTAGTAATAGATAAAATATAAAGTAGGAGATTTATCATTTATGGCATAAAATTTTTGATGAGGTATGTTTTTTAAAGTGAAGATTTCTTTGAGCCCTGCATTAAGAAAAAAAATTTTTGTTATCAATAAATGCTTCATTCTATAATAAGAAGGGGAAAACTTACATATTAACAATGTCTTTAAGATCATCTGAATGTTGATGATGCAAGGAATCAAGGTAATAGGTGATCAAAGTCATTATGTCAAGTACCACCAATACCCAATGACAACTACAAAATTAACATTAGTGTAACAACATAACATTTATTATTTGATAAATATGCATACTTTTAATCTTACTTATGTTAAATAACTTATCCTTGGTTATATGGAATAAAAACAAAATCTGTATTATTTACATTCATCAACCGATTAGCTATAACATTTGACCTATTTTTCTTGCTTGCTTCTCCCAATCCAGCTTTGGAAACTAATGTTGGATTTACGAAAATAGATCGCTCTGTCTCTTTAGCATCAACCATCTTTGTATGCAAGTGTCTGATTTAATTTCACACAATATTTAAAAGTTTTTAATATTTTAATATAACTAATATTAAATACAATTCTTATTATGAAAAATTAAAGCATAAATAAGATAGTTAAAATATATGAAAAACATATTAAATGTTTCTCTTGCCATATATAGAACATAAGGCAATTAGATGATACCTCTGTTGATGATTATATGATATCCATATCTTCTTTCATGAGGAATGTCTTAAATGACTATCCAAAAACCTCGTCTATGAAAATTGTGGGATAAATAACAATTTGACAATCACCATCTTATTGTGATACTTAGAAAAAAATTAACACTCAAAATATTCAATGAATCAAAAATCATTTATAAATATTAGAGTAATCAAGAAAAATATATTTAGCCACCCAAAATATTATTATGTTCCATTATGAAATAGATTCGCATTTTGGAATATTATCAATCAATTAGTTAATTTGTGGTTATAACTTTAGGTGCTAATGAGACGAGACAACTCACAAGCTACTCGGACTCAACTCAATTAAAATTCGATCAAAACTCAACTCGTGTAAGATCAATTCGAGTTCGAGCATGACTAAAAATGTTAACTAGTTTAGTCGACAAACTAATAACTCGACTCAAATAGATCACAACTCAAAAATTTTTGTATATAAATTTTTAAATTTTTTTTTATTTATATCTCTATTTTAGGAGATGAAATATATAATATATCTCTATTTTTTTATTCTTAAAAATCATACATTTTTATTATTTATGTAGTTATAAATATATTTATTTTTAAAATATTTAATTTTCTCTAAAGAAAAGATATAATAAAATAGGATATTATTCTATAAATTATATTAATAAATTAATATTATAATGAATATATAAAAACTATTATAATAATTTATATCCAAATTATAAATTAGTCATTATACATTTTTATATAAATCTTAAATAGTTTTCAGCTTACTTTTTATTTTATCTAAACTTAGTGTTCTGACCTTAACAACTAATTTTAGGAGAATTGTATAATTTTTTTACCAAACCAAACAAAATCCAATGTTGGATTCCACCCACTTACAACATTCAATGGAATGGTTGCATAGTTGTTGCATTAAAGAAAACATGGTTCAAGGTGGGTCATGTGTCAGAAGGCAAATCACATGCCCACCCTTATCACACCCAACCCATGACATTTTTTTGTAGCTATCATGTATGCTCAAATCACAATCTCACAAGCACCACCCAAAGACCCAACATGACCCATGTCAAGCATAAGACTCGAACCAAATTTAGTCTAGACGGCTAGTAAGTTGGATCAAGCTATGCTACAAATACACTACAAACAAGGGTCACTCCATTATCCCTCCATTATCAACATCTAACACTACAATTTAATCATCAAAGCATATATTTTTCCTTGAAACTAACTATTCTAGTAGTTTTTTAGATGTGTTTAAACCATCACTAATGGATAAAAATTTGTCATTACATCTACCCTGAGGTTGGTAAGGGAGATTGGGTAAAGGGTGAAAAAAAAACTATTCTAGCAGTTTTTACTTCATCATGATAGTAATTTTCCATGAACAAACAAGGTATTGTCAAATAAAATGCTAAGCTAGAAAAAGATGAGACAATGTTAAGGAAAATGGTACTTGGAATGATAAAGCTTTCAGAAACAGTAAATCAGGAGGTATCCACTAAGTGAAACTACTAAACTTAATAAACAACATTGCAGAGTCTACACAAAATACACAAATAAATAAAGTTTCACAGCACACTCCAAACAGGCTACATACCAGGCTTCTTTTACACAGAGACAAACATCTACTTGATGTATTTGAAGCTTAACAATAAAAACTTTTAAAGATTACCAATAGGATGGGTATGATATACTACTACTCCTATCATAGCTTCCGGACCATAATTGGCCGCCAGACCCAAGTGGCGACCCAGAAAGTCTCTGACCCAAATCATAAGAAATGCCAGAGAAAGATGACTCATATGCATTAGGGTGGTTCATGCTATTAGGAAAGGCTGGCACTGAATAAAATCAAAAAGTATACAGCACAAGAGACACTGAAGAAAATAGACCCAAAAAGGAATCACAACTCATGAAAGTTCTAGAAGTATAGTACCTCCTGAATAACAACGGGGAGAAGAATAGGATGATCCCCTACATGACTCAAACAATCGCTTTGATTGAAGTGAGTTTTCACTTCCACTCAACAGCAAAGAAGAATGCATTGGCATTCCAGATGATTTTGGGAAGAAACAATCACATTACAGACGTTCTACCGTTTATATTGCCCAGAAATCTGCATAAAGAAGAGTTTTGCTAGTTTAATTCATAACAGGCAAAATCATGTCCAATGGGCAGTAGGAGAAACTGCAGGAAGTACAACAACTGGATCCAGCAGAAGATATAAATTCACATACAATCAAATACTTGTAGAAAATAATGGACACACCGTAAACTTTAGGGTACGATCATAGATAACCACTAGACCAGAGAAAAGTTTGACAGCATAGTCTTCAATCTCACGAGTTTCATATTCTGCAAAAGCATATCCTTTGAATTTGTCACTCTCCTTAACCCGAGCAAAGTGCAACTTCAGAACTCTCCCAGCTTGAATTAAAATATCATACAAAACCCTATCGCTCACCCTCTCATCCAAATTCCCTGAAAAAATTATCACAATATATAATATAAAGATGTTTCGTGAATACTTAGAGAATCAAGATATTGGATTCTTAAAGAAACAAGATAATTATGGAAGAAGAATTTTGTCAAGCAGTTGGTGAGCAGAAAATATGGAGCTTGCTCTTTTCTGTCCGTTACATTTATGACCCAATCAGCCTTCAAATAGGCATTAAAGATAAATTAAAAAACACCCCACTATGTGGGAGAACACCCCCACTGACTTTACAAAATAAACTACCACAACTTAAGAGAAAAATAAGGAAAAGACTAAGTATAAGTCAACAACTGAAATGAGTAAAGAGTGGGTAGTTAATAGTATTTTGTTTGAAGTTGTACTGACAATAACGTAACCAAAACAATGTTGAGATGTGGTAGTGGTTCATGTAATGGCCTAAGTATGCTGACGACCACTGATTGCCAATAGGTTAACCTCATCAATTTTAGTGATTTAATGTGCTGTTTTTTGATAAAAAGTAAATGTATGGAAGAGCATATACAATTAGAAACTTAATGGGAAAACTTATAGGATGCTGCAAATATGTCCAATAATATCGGAGACGCGAACTTGAAGCCGAACTGTTGGAAATGGCCTAACGTGATGAAGAAGACGCGCAAGTCTTTCTAGCGATTGATTCTTCATTATATTAAATTAAGTTAAAAATAATATTAAATTAATCACATAATTTTATTAAATTACCTTATATTTACATTATATTTTTATTTCTCTTAGGGATAAATTAAATATTAACAAATTAATTTTAAAATTAAATATTATTACTTATTTTATAAATAAAAAACTCAATTTTGAATGTAAAAATATTTAGATATTTTTAAATTTTATCATAAGTTTCTGTTTATTTTTAATAAATAATTTTCAACTAAATTTTGATAATTTTTATTATTATTATAGAGTAAAAATAAAAATATTATTAATTATTTAAAAAAAATAAATAAGAAATTAGTTACAAATCAATAAATTCAAAATTAATTTTTCACATCCACGACACTAATAAAAGTGACAAGGTTTTTAATTTTCAGCCCTTTATTCCTTGGAAATTTTTAAGGAGGTAAGAAATTTTCCTAACCTATTAGTCTTAACAATGACACATCTAGTAAGTGTCATTAAATGTCTACTTACAAATATAATAATGACATTTTATAAAAGCGTCAAAATATAAAGCGTCATTAATTTTAAGTTTTGTTGTAGTAACAATGACACTTCTAGTAAGTGTCATAAAAACTTAATACATTTTCCAAATAATGACGCTTTTAGAAAAGTGTCATTAAATGTCTAATTACCAATAGTATAATGATATTTTCTGAAAGCATCAATATATAAATCATCATTAATTTGCTGTTTTGTTGTAGTGATAGCTATATAATGATTAAGAGACACCAATATTATAATCACAGTCATCCCCAATATTTTAGCCATATGATGCACATGAGAGGTCATTCCCAATATCATAGCAATTCCTAGCATCATGGTTATATGATAAATAAGAAAAATAGATATTGAATCCATAATCATTCTTAGAATTATGATTTTATGTTAGAAATATATTAGGCCTAATTCATAGATATTTCCTTGTACTATGATTTTATGTTAAAGAAAGATTATGACATATTCCAGAGTCACAAGCACTTTCTAAAATCATGATCTCAAGCTTGAGGTGTCAAATGGGTTGGGTGGCCTTGGCATGACCAATGGCTCGGTGCTTTCTAGAATCATGACCTCAAGCTAGAGGTGTCAAATGGGTCGGGCAGCCAGAGCATAGCCAATGGCCTAACCCAGTTTCATTATACACCACATCTTTGTATCTCATTTTAATATTTTTTACTGTGTAATACATTCCTCATGGCTATGATATTATTTTGGAGTCATGGTTGCATTTATTCTAAACATATTATTTGCCACAATTTTATTTTCATATCATGGTAATCAATGCTTGATTGATATGTAAAGTCTCGTCCATGATATGGCATAATCATTAAAAACCAATATCATATTTTACAAAGTATTTTATGATACAATATTTTTTGATGTCATAACTTTATTACTTCAATAAGTAATTTCTTGAGTTGTAGTATCTTTTCAGTGTTGCTATTTTATCCTCATGCATACATGTTGAAGTGATATTTTTCATGAAATGATAATCAAAAAGCAATTTGAGGGCATTCTTTGTTACAACCTCAACCAAGTATCATAATATTGAATCCATTAAATACTTAAGTAAATAATGAGACCAGATGATATAAAAGTTAGACTTAAAAAAGATAGGAAGGGGATCAAAAATAGGGGGTGGTGGAAGAATGAAATAATGATCACCAAATGTGCAATACTGCCCCTGATTAGGAGGACAATCTCAATCAATACGCAAAACAAAATGGATTGCGAACTAAATCTAAAAACTAGATCCTGATAATAAATATCCTTAGGGAGACTCGCTTCAACGAGAAGATTCTCTAATTTTCTCACCTAAATTTCTCTTCAATGTCAAGCTAATTAAGAATATAGAGTTATTTTATGTGATTGTGTATAATGAATGTGAATTTGTAATGAAAGCTTGAAGTTTGTCATGCATTTAATATTGATGGATATAAATATTTATTATAACATTGATTTAGAATTTCACAATCCAATGGACACGCGCAAGGAGAAGTGAATCGCCAAAAAATGGTATTACAATCATCTTCCTCATGTATGGCCTCATGATGACATATATTTAATTACTATGAGTATAATGCTCATAAAGTAAAACAATAAAGCAAATATTATTATAACCACATCATTGTATGTTAGTTATAATAATTGAGGCTAAAGAATAGAGATATACAATCAAAATAATCATCAATGACAATGGATGTATAACCTAAAAGGAACAAGATTGTGGGATGGCCAATAGATATGTAGATATAAAGCTCTTCGGGATACTTGATATGTATACCAATTGTCTATGATTGATCACCTATTGAATGCTAATAAGGTGTGAGAGATCTCATTATCTCATCTTCTTCATCTAATAACCAGGTATGACATTGATACAACACTAGAGAGGACATCATTATAAATGAGAAGGTAAATTAACCCTAAAATTTATGTATCTATCTGAGACATAATTAAATATTCTAAAATATAATAGTTAGTTAACTCACTTTTACTTGATTAAAGTGTCATAATAATTCTTATGTGATTGATATCTTAATTTATATTTATTTTATTATTTGTACAATCCGTATACTTTGTAATTCTATTGAGTGTTTAGACATGCCCAACAAGCTTTTGGTAAAGTGTCAAGAACCATTGAATTTTTAATATCATAGTAAAGTTACAATAATAGCTAGTATTAAAACAAAATATTTTGCATCTGCTCATTTTCTCGAGCATGGCACCCTGCCACCCAAAGTGTTGTAAAGCCTTAGTCACTATCCTTCAAATTTCAACTATATCAATAGATGCATAGAAAGCTTGAAGAGAAACAAATATTCTCTCTCATAGTAAGGGATAAATAGATACCAAACATGACACGATTGATATGGCTTGTGAAGAGTGATAGGTAAATCACCTAGAAGTGTCAGATGAGTCTGAGCCAACGAAACTACCTTAGAAGAAATATTTTGTTTGGATGGCATCCGCTACTTGATAAAACCTTACGTGTCTGAAGTACTTAAAGAAAAACAAGATTGCAGATCGTATACCCAAAAATCATCTTACACAAGGGTGCTAGGAGACTAGATACTAGGAAAAAGAAATGAGACGGACTCTGAATTTTATGTATTCTATCACACAACTAAGTTTGGGATAGTTACATAGATATCCTTCAGCCGCATGTTTTCACCCACCATGAAGGAAAGCTGGTTGATAAGATAACAGGTTTTAAGGACTACATTACTCTAGAAGTGCTTCCTTTGTGACACTCTATTTTGTGTTAAAGATCAGGTTGTAACAGGTTGCCTTCACCTTCATGATGAATAATCTCCTTGGACTTCATGAACTACTTTAACTGCGATGGAGATGTATACTTTTCTCCACCATCACTTCCTTTTTTACACTCTTAAAAGTGTTGAATTGTGTTTGAATCTAAGAACAACCTGATCTCAGGTTGTTCATGAAGTTTACTACTGAAGACATTCTCAGGCTTCCCCACGACCCAAATGTGAATCGTAATGTGTCTACCTAACGTGATGCTCTGATGTGGCCAAGGAAATTGGGGGACACTAATTCGACAAGTCCCTTTATACACCTATAAGTCTCGCAACAATGCCAACAAGATCTCCTTTAAAAGAACATATAATAAAGTTATTATTAATTTCAAACCTCATAAAATTTCTATGTTCGTTTGAATATTTTAACTTTAAAAAAAAACATTCTGAAAATCAACAGGAACCACACGGTTCAAGCATTTGAGTCTTCCATAATTTTGATTTATAACATTTTTTTGTAAATAGAAATCAGTGATTTCATCTTTAGTTGAAGTCCAGCCTTTTCAACAAAACCAACTTGCGGAATCACTGAACTGGCACATTTGATCACATGGGTCTGGCACTTGCTGCCCCATGTTGTCTTTAGTTGATGCCTTAAGAATTGGATGGAGAACAGATAAATAAATAGGAGGAAATGTGCGGGAGAAAGAACCCCATTTCCGTTACAGGAAGAAGCTAGTCAAAAAAGCAACTACGACGGCTAGTTGTTCTAGTATTCCGTATTCACAATTTCACGCATGCAGACTTAAATCTCAGAGTGAGGGACCCATCGCTCTTCTTGTGTCTTTTGGGAGTGATTTCCACATTGACCTCATCTGCAGAAGACGAATCTCTGCATTCATCTGCTTTTGTCACATCGGATTCAGGTTGGTGAAAAGCAAGACGTTCAGCGTTTCGGCAACCTCTTCTCCCCCTGGCGCACCCTTCTAGACAAAGGGCGGGCATCCTAGTAAACGAGCTAGCAGAAACGTCAGCAGCCGTAATCTGTTTTCCGCCTCCCAATCCCTCTGCTTGCCGCCGAAATGTCTCCGCAATGGACTCTTGAATCTGCCACAACACAGTTTTAATTCTCGTAAACGGAACGGATGGTTTTTTTAAAAAAAAAAAAATCAAGCATAAGTCGAGCAGCTTCCCCTCACCAGCCTATTAAGAGCCTTCTCCTCTTCAAGAAAAACCGTTTCCTACAGAGATTCGATGATCAGTTGTCAGGTAATTTAATCTCTATCATGCAATTTTCTTAAACAGATTTCTAAAGAATCGTGCCTGTTCCTCATATTTCTCGATGTCCGGATACAAAGCGGCAATAAGTGCATCGTAATTTGGATCGTCTCTCAGAGAGCGGCGACTAGGGCAATGTGTTCGGCACGCAGGGCACTCTCTGTTCCTGAAATGAAAAATCACAAAAAACAACCAGTGTCGAATTAAAAAAATTTCTACCAGATGTTGATAAGAACGATTTCGGGACTACCCGAGCCGCATAGATTTGTCGATGCATTCTCTGCAGAATCGGTGCAAACACTCCATCATTGTTCTGGTTTTCCGTATGATCCCTAGACACACACAACGGCATCATCCAAATGTTCTCAACCTTTATCATCTCCATCAAAATTCATTCTTTCTTGATAATATCATAATGGACCCTATCGGTTCTTGCATGCTAATCAATACAATATTCTCTTATATTGTTATATATTCACTCAATCAAAGTCCACTTCTCCTTTCCCAACTGCCTTTGCTCATGTTTCAGCAATTTACTCATCAATCTATTATATTAAATAACTTATCAATTTTAAATATATTTTCGGTGATGGTCGTGCTTTAGGATGCTTTTTTTTTTTTTTGTAATTATTTCTCACATTGTTTTTATAAATTTTAATAAATTTTAAAAAGTTTGTACCTAGAAGACAAGTCTCCATAGCACAATACACCTCTATCAATCTTAATTTTAAAATCTTCATAATTTTTCCTCTCCTATGAGCTGTAATCTTCAAAATTCAAAGAATTAATATGATAAGTCTCGGATGCAAGATTACATACCTACCATCCCCATACGAAAATGCTTATCATTACACCGATACACATCTATCAATCTTCATTTAACTATGTGATTTTAATCATATATTCTGTCTTTTTAAAGAAAGTCTAATTTTATTAATAAACAAAAGATATAATGTAATATTGTGTGCAGGTGCGTGCGAGCGCGCATGTGTGTGTGTGTGTGTGTGTTAAAACACCTCTTCTTAATTGATACAGCTCCAATATATAACTATAAACAAAAATAGAGAAATAAAAAAAATAATTTCAGCATCCCTATCAAATTGATACATATAACTCCAACATAGCAATAATAATAAAAATTCAGATTTCTTTTTATACTTATATAAAAATATTCACAAGTTAATCACATGTAAAAAAACATAAACAGAATAAATAGAAATAGTAGACAATTCTATATTAGGAATACATACTAGGTCTGACAACTAAGAGCATGTAGTGGCCAATTTCAATTAAAATGCCTGATAATTTCATGTAGTGACCAATTTCAATTAAAATACCCAATAAATTTATCAAGATTATAATCTTTGCATAGAATATCAAGTTTAGGCTTAGGCAGCATTTTCACACATCTGAATATGTGAAGAGCAATATTTATCTGTAATTGACATAAAAAATTTAAGAAACCACTTCCTAAAGTAATAACAAGAGAGATTCAATTTGATGATTATCAAATAGTCACGTTTCTCTCAAAGTCAACTAAGGAATCATTAGAGACTACAAGAAACAGACTGTTTCAAACAATAAATGAACAAGGAGGATATCCCAAATGATTAAATTTTATCAAAAAATTCAAAGCATATTTTCTTTGAGATAGATTCATCCCATTTATGGAAATAACTACTCATCATCACAAGCAAATACAAGTCTCTAAGTGTATTTCATCTAAAATTGAATATACAAGAAATTATTAAATTGGGTAGAGTTCAACTAATCTTTACTAGTAGGAATAAGATAATCAACATGTGCAAGAACCAAAATAAGGTTATAATTTAAATTTATCTGATGAAAAAAAAGTAACTTTAAACGGATTAATAAAACTTTAAAGAAACCACAGCAAAAGAAAATCTCTTAATATAAACTCCAAGTGACTGCGTTGCCCCAAACATAATTTACTACAATTCGACAAACCAAATTTAATCTCTTTTGTCTGGACACAAAAATTAGGCATCAGATTCATAAAAAATTTTCTTCTTGCAATTCCCGTAAAAAAAAAAAAAGAAGTATACTTGTTATATCTAGCCAAATAACTAATCAAAGATGAATAAAAATAATAGATCAAAAAAAAAAACATGGTACAGATCATCTTAGCTGCGAGAGAAACAATATTATAGTGCTTACTCCAAATAATAGTGTAGAATTTCTCACTACAAGCATACCTTGCAGACTATCTGCCTTACTATCAAGTTCAATTTTGAAAGTGAACACACACCTACAGCTAAAAAATTTTTCGAAATTCTAGGATATTAAATCCCAAATACCAGAAACATGAAGGACATCCATTTCATTTAGGATTGATTGGTGCAATTGTAGATAAGAAGTGCCAGCAATACTCTTAACAGAGAATACAAAAAATAAGAATGACAAGATAATAAAAAATACATAGAAAGATCGTGATCAATGTGACTTTATTCTTTCTAGAGAACAATCAAGGATGAAAATCTGATTCATTTTTTATGAAATCAGCTGACTCATCGAAGCATTGACTATTGAAATAAAAGGTGTTCAAATAAGACCCACGACAAATAAAATAAAAAAATATTGAGTTGCTATAGTGTTAATATATGGCTTAGATTCTCTTACCCTTTGAAAACATAATCTGGCTCATGATGCAACAGGAATCATATGTTTCCACAAGGGACAAACATGGAGAAAGAGGGAAGCAATGAGCAAGACACACTGATATCATAGTCACAACCAAGGAAAAATTTAATCCTAATTTTGATGATAAAGATGTGTGCTTATGAAGTGACAATGTACATTGTAAACATGGTGTTGAAAGGGAGTCACGGCACACACGTGATGGTCGTAGAAGAGACATGTGCAATGGTGACCGAAAATAGAGGTGAAATTAGCACGGCGTGGTCTAGGATAGTGCCAGGACTTGGATCGGGTCAGCTCAAGACACGGTTTGTGCTGAGCTGAGGTGGAGCCAGTCGTGCCTGGTGTGGGGCAAGACACAACTCTCATACCTAGCCCATTGGCACTGTCCACAAGCACGATGACCCATGATCGATAATGGGTGGGTCACAATTTATGGCTTGGATTAAAAAAAAAAACAGCCAAGTAAGCTGGCTTCGACTTACATTACATGGCATTGATGTTCGACTACCTGTTATGTTTTCACGTAACAAATTCTGACAGCGTTGCCTTTAAAAAAAATATTTAAAAAAAAAAATTTGAAGCCGTCAAATGTGTTTCCAAAGGCTACAAGCCATAATCCGAAGCCTGTCATATTTTTGACATATATATTATTAAAAAAATAAAATATATATTTTCTTTAAATATAAAATTATATATAAAAAATAGAAATTTCTTGAATCATTCTGTATTTTCTGATTCTCTCATGTCATGTTGCTCTCTCTCCTCCTCGAGTGCTTCTACTCTTGCTATTTTTGTATTGTTGTAATATTTATCTATATGCAGTACAACTACAAATTCTAGTAGAAAGCAGTGCAAGGAAAAATTAATTTCAACAAAATGATTGTGATTATAGTACAGATTTTTGTATTAGTTTTTACGTTTTTTATCAGAATTTTTTAAATTAGAAAAATTAATAAATACTATAAATTATGAATTTAACAACAATAAATTTGACGTAATCAAGTAAATATAGGTAATAATAATTATACCAAAAGATCTAAGATCAAAACTAAATTTTCTCTAATAACCTCAACTTAAACTAATTTCCCACCAAAAAAAATAAAAAATTAGATGAACTTCGACAGCATTAACTTACTTTAAGATAATAAAAAAAATTAGAAATATCAAATAAAAATTAGCATAATTTATATATTGTCAAAAAAACTATAAATAAATGAGTGCGCGTGACATTAGTCACCTTAAGAGATAATCTGATCGATGTATCAAAAAACATAATATGTTAGATTCCAAGTAAACCCACATGAATGGTAGCATTTTTCAAATTATATCTAGATCACATTCGTCGATCTCATTCATATATCATAGTGATTTTGCTAGAAAATGAGTGACCAAGCTAATTATGATTATAGTTTTTCTGATTAGATTATTAGAGAATTCTAAATTAGTCAGTATTATAGAGATTTACTTCTAATCTACTTATCATATAATTCATAGGTTAATAAATAATTAATAATAAATATAATTAATTGATATTCATGTCATTCGATATCTAAACTAATCATAACTATACATTCACATGTCTTAATGTTCATCATATAGATTTAAAATAAAAACTTAATAAAAAAATTTTATGATTTTTTTTATCCTCATAATAGCTCTGCCACATATGTGTGTATGACAGATAATTATGAAATATAATATTTAAAATAAAATTTTTAATAACACATTTGATATTATTTCTAATAATAAAGTTACAATTAATATATTTGTTAAAACTATTATAAAAGAATCGTTATGTGAAATTTTTCATGTTAGATATATATGTCACATAATCAACTTGATAGTACAGACAAGAATAAAAAGTATTTATCATATTAAAAAAATATTAAATTTACTAAAATACCTTAAGATAATAAATAACAAAAGTTCAACAATTTTTGTTTATCAACAGATCTAAAAAAAATTTAATAGATATGAAATATCATTAAAATTACATCTACGTGATATTAAAATCATGTGTTGGATACCAACACGCGATATCTAACTACGTCAATAATAAAAAATAATAAATTTATTATTAATGATTTTAACGAAAATGTAAGAATTTTTTTTATGAAATTTTTGAATATTTTGTATTACACGAATAATATGTACTCATATGTTTATACTTCTATCACTTGTATGACACTTAAGTACATATATAACATTAATAATATATTTAAGAAGTATAGAGACAACCTTATATTTAATATCATGACTATTGAGATAAAAATTAAATATATAAAATATTAATTCTTCATTTCATCACTTTATTATGTTTGTCTGTCATAATCATAAGATTGAGATGAAAGAAATATAAAATATTTTAACATAAATATCTATTTATATTAACTAATTTATTTATATATTACGATACTAAGTATGATAATTATAATTAGACTTCAAATATGAATATGGACACTATATTCAAAAATGATGACTTTCCTATTTAGTTAACTACATACAAATGACGGAGTAATCTATAAAATATGAGCGAGATATTTAGATACATATATTTTAATTATTATTATATCCTATTATATGATGATAATAAAAATATGAATATTTTGTTTTGTTAAAAAACATATAAATCTACATATCTTACGATATCTAAGATGACACATGATACATTGATTCATTCGATGTCTAACATAACATCGAAATTTATCTTTTTATGACAAAATATTATTGCAAATAAGAAATCAAAATTATGACCAAATATAATAGAGATATTTACATGCAAGTAGATGTGTCAATCAGGTCATAGGACCTAGTCACAACTTGAGGTACGACTTGATTTAGTCGTTTCTAGATTGACACAGCATGATCCAAAATCATGTTTGATCCTAAATCATGCCACCCCATGGCACAGTTCATATCATGCTAGGCCAGCATGAGCCATTCCTCTTGCCAAAAGAGGAACAATCTATTTTCTTGGCCCAAAAGGAATGGCCTACCAGCCTAGATATGTCAAATGGGTCAGGCCAAGTTGGCCCCGCTCATTTTTTGGTTGCCCAATCAAGTTACCGTGTCCTTCCGTGCCAAGCACGGCACGGCTTGAGAAGTGCCGACCCGACATTGCCCGACATGGTGCTCAAGCCCAACTCATACCCGGGTCGTGTCAGGCCATGCCTGGACTTGTTGGGTCCTGCCAATTTTTCCAACTAGATTTAAAAAAATAGTTAGATCCCCAAGTCGATTTACCGTGCCACGAGTCAGGCTAGCCCGGCCCACTGCACGGTTCCAAACCATGCTAGACCGGCACAGTTAAATCAGGTCGTGCCCGAGCCGCTCAACCCGTTTGACACATTTATACTAGCCTATCCACCCGCCAACCTAGGACCAACGAGGGATCACGAGTAAAATCCTATTGGATGACTACCCAATGGGGCAGTCATAATTTTAAAAAAAATAATCAATCAAGTAAATCAAATCTTGCTTAAGTTACCAATTGCAATTGGCTAACCATATAAGCTAACCAACAATTGCATTATCACGCAACAAGTTTTGCAACAAATGTTCAGCACGGTCTAGCACAACACAGGAATTATACCGCATCGTGTCTGGTACAGTATGATGCCAAGGCTTTGCCTAGCAAAAATGGGCAATGTTGGCAAAACACAGTACAACCCATTTAACACTTGTACATATATGAAAGATTAGAAAAATATGAGATTGAACATTCATGATAAGACATAAAAGTTAATGGCGTATAATAATTCAATGAAACATTAAAATTATTAATGTCACCACTAACGTTACTTTCAGACACTTACATGAAGCTGATGATTTGTATTTGTATCCATACTATTATACAAGTGCTATAGATATAAATTGATGATTTTTATGATTTTTTATTTTTTTTCATATGATATAAAATAAATTATTATGTATGTATGTATATCTTATTTTGCTCATGATAATAAAATAAATTATTTTTCATTAAACACTTGTTTTTTTAATTAAGCCAAATGTCAGTTTTTTTTTAGTTATTTATTTAATTTTAATTCATCTAAATATAATATTTTCAATAAATAATAAATTAAAATATAAAAAATATTAATTAGATTTCTAGCTAAAATCAACGTGACCCAGCATGGATATGCCCCACAACAAGCCAAATGGGATGTGTCGGGCCTGATAGATTGACAATCATGTCCTACCCAGTATAACATGGTGGCCCAACTTCAGCCACAAAGAAATAGAAAGAGTCTGCATGGTACGGTCTATTTGACACCTCTAGATGCAAGCACTTGTGTTGGTGATAACAAAAGCCCACATGGTTGAGGGGCAGCAAGCACGAGCAATAATAAGTACATAATGATGACATATGATGGAGGAAAATAGTAACGCATGGTAGCATGAGGTGGCATTTTGGATAGAAACAATACATAGAAGTGATGAAAGGTGGTACACAATAGTGCACGGTGAGAATTTGAATAAACCCCTAATTAAGGTTTCAACAAATTTTTAAAATAAGTAAAAATTAGAATTTGCAAAAAAAAAACTTAATTAGGTTAAATTTTTATTTCTGCTCAAATTAACCACAATTTTATGGTATAATATATAGAAAGATTATTATTATTAAGGTAGAAATAGAAGAATTTAAATTTAGTATACTCGCTATCAGAGTATGAGTTATATCATAGATAATTATTGAATATTATATCAACAAAGAAAAAAAGTTAATACAATATCAAGCACGATAAATTGACAATCAGGGTCACTCTCATGTGTCATAATAGAATTCATCCCTCATGACTCTCACTAACTAGAGAGGAGAATAAAAAACTTCTCTCAAATAATAGCAAATTTTCTCTTCTTTTAAGAATTATTGATTATTTTACTCGTACACTCACTTCAAAATCTATAATTATTAATATAAAAATTAATATTAAATAATTGATAATCATATCATATTTATTAAATTTTTTCTTGCTCTAAAAATATAACTGTAGCGTATTACAAATATTCAAAAATTGAATATGACAATACTCAGCTTGAGTTTCCCTTAGTTCTAGTGTCTTGCTTTTATAGAGGTGACTTGTTCTATGAAAAATATCAATTTATCATATATAATATATATACTTAATATTTATATAGAAATTAATTTTTTAGATTGTACTCTAGTAGATATTCTTATTAATTCATGTACTAATTTTATTTCTAATATAATTCATCCAATTAACTCAACAACTTATAGGAAAGTTATAAGACAGTATTTTTTTTGAATATAAACAATTTGCACATAAAATATGTAGTCGATATAGTTAATAATTTCATAAATTCTCTTTCACAAGTTCACATTCATACAGCTCTTTATATACTGAGGTATGTGAAGAAATCTCAAATAATTAAATCTATTTTTAGTGATTATTAAAACTTTCAATTGGTTGGATATTCAAATTTTATTTAAGCTTTTATTCATGTATAAGTCTCAAAAACTCAAAATGAACCAAAAAGAGATCAACATCAATATTTTATACTTTACTGAGATGCAACCTTATCTCCTAAAAAATAAAATATATATCATTGTTATAATATTTAGCATAGTAATAAAATTTAGCCTGATAATGATAATTACTTATAATATACTTTGAATATGTCATCTACGCGATGAGATTAAATATGCATTATTTTTTCCTAAAATATTTTACTATGATTATCATACAATAAGGCATATAGCTTCTATTTCGATATCTCATGGGCAGATAAAATATATATAAATAAATTATGATCTCAAGAAAAAAGATTAATGATATAATCATTATTACAGCATACATTTAAATAAAAGATCAAAGTATGTATATATCTTCATGAAAGTTTTGAAAATGCTTCAACTTATATTTCTTTTCACAAAATTTATTTTTGTGAACTTATATGCTATATGCATCAACTTAACAAGTGGTGTTGCAATTTTTAAAAATATTATTTTTGAGTTTTTGTAATTTTAATGGGATCTGACATATGAGTTGCCCTCAATCACTTTTATCTATTATATAAGTATTTAACATATTAATTTTATTAGAGTATTATTTATATTTATTAACATTATTTTGTAATATGACATCACAATGATATGGGCCATAAGAAAATATGCATCCTTGTGATCAAGGGAGGGTGTTAAAATATAATCTACATCAAAAAAATTCCAAGTTATTATTATGTTAATATGTGGCTTCAATTATCAAGGAGAAAAATTCAACGCAAGTCCAATTTATATTACACCTCTTGGAGTACACAAAAATTATTTTTTTTTATATCTTTCATCTTTAGTAGGGGCCTAGGAACTAATAATCATTAGTGTTGTGACGTCAATATTGGTTGAATATAAATGGTTGAACAATCTAACATCTCAATTTCAGTTAAGACTAGATGACTACTAATATCTAGTTCTATGATCTCAATGTTGTCCATGTAAAAAATATTTTGCAAATCATCATGTGAATCAATTATTATATCATTCAAAATATGTAAAATAACAAAAAAAGATAAATAATCAAAAAATCAATTAAACACTCAACTGAATTAGATAAGTCTAATCATAGAAGAAAAGAACACACAAATCATCTTATTTAGTATCAAAAAAAAATCTTACAATAAATTCTTTTGATTTTGTAAAATAAAATTAATAGTATGAAAAATAAAATTTAAATTGAGTTGTTAATTGTTTAATAATATACCTCATAAATATTATAATATTCAAGTATCTACCAATAAAAATAACTCAACTAAAATATTAAGTTTAATGTTGTCGCACTCAAATTTGATATAATTTATAATTAAATATGTCAACATTCAAAGAACAAATAAAAAGATAACAAAAAATATTTATAGAACTTTAAGTATTTATTGTTTTTTTACTAGAGAGAAAATTTACATATTCATCACTAGTAAAAGTCATGATAAGGAAGAATTTTGTAAGGATCACTCTATGAATTCAACAATCATCCTATCTCTCACAACAATCTACAATACTCTCTTTTCTATATTTCTCTTGCTATAATGTGTGAAAGATACTAAGGATTTCTTGCATCTCTTTCTTCAATGACTGATACAATTCCTACCCCTTATGATGTGTATGTTGTAACTCTATACTAGGTCACTGTTTACATTATTCAAATTGTAGCATTCAAAAGAGATCTCTAACTCTTATTACAAGGCATATAAGATAAGAAAGCACACTAATATTTTATATCTTATATGTCATATTTATGTGAGTAAAAATTTATTCAATCTAATTCAGTCAGAATTTTGGAGATCTAACAAAGTTAAAACTAAAGATTGTTAAAAATATTTAATTCTCTTTATTAATAATTTACCTATTTTTACTTTATTTTTGAGACATCTCGATTTTTTTTCAATTAATAGCTTCAACATATATTGTAATGATCATGTGATCATACACTAGTATTTATATGCTAAAATACTCCAAAATAAAATTACAATATATATATATATATATTATTGAAATTACTAGAATAATTATCTATCATATAAATATTTTAAGATATTTCTGAAAATATATGATTTTAACTATCAACTACATGATCAACTAAAAATCTTTTGATCATTTCTTATTATGTACATTTTTAGAAATTACAGTTTTACAATAGACTATTTTGTATACCTTACAAAATTTATAGGAGTATATATTTTGCTCATAACTCTTCTCAATACATAATAAGATAATATGAATATGATAGAATATGCATTTCTTTATATGAATAACACCCAAAAAAATACATGTATTATTTATTTGAGGATGATAATGTATTAGTAAGTGATAATTTTATCCTTTTGAGCAAGATTGATTCTTTAACGAATCTAAACTATATAATAATTTAGAACTTAGAAGTGACATGTAAATTTATTAATCTTTTGTACTCCTCTAGAATTCATTTTTTTCCTCCAACCAAGATAAGGGTCACCCCTCAACTATTTTGAAACTTGTCGGAATGCATTATGACAACTTTCATCTAGAGATGTCAAACAAGGCATGTTGTGCAAGCACAGTCAATTTTTTTAGGCTTGTTCGAAACAACTTCCATGTCGGGCACGATACGATATTTATCAAGAGTCATGTAGTGCTGGCACGATTCTAAAAATAAGCAACCTAGAACAGCTCATCGGCACACCTTTTGGCCAGATCGTGCAGGGTCATACCAATCCGGATCAAACAAGCCAGGCAACATGGTTTGTTTCAGCTTAGCCTAGGTTCAGTCCTAGCTAGCATAATTCATTCTAGGCTGACATGGGTCAGGCTAGGCTAGACTGGGTTAGGATTGAGCTCTATTTGGGCAACCGGTCCAAAATGGCCCACATGGCTCTGAATCGGGTCGTGCCCAACATAGCTAAATCGTGTCATGCCTAAACTTCCCGGCCTAATTAACCCCTCTACTTTCATCTTAAATCATCATATGTATCATTAGATATAAAACATTTAAAAAACATAAGTTTATTCTAGTCTAAACTATAAATAAGTTAGAAGCTAGGCAAGTTAATCACTCAAGAGTTCAAGTTTATTCTTAGAGAAACAGACATGTACAACTTGTTCATAACAAAGAAAATTCTCATTATAAGTTAGTAGATCTAATTATTTTGATTTTAATCTTCTAATTACTCTAAAAAAAATAAGTGGTAATCATGCATTTCTTGCATTCAATCATTTCTCTATTTATTTTTTATTAATTTATTAATGATACTAGGATACTCATATTTTCTTGTGAGACAACATTAAAGAATATATTATAGCATAATAGAAAAGATAAATATAATTCACGGTAATATAACTTAGAAACTAATATATCAACATTCGAAAAAAAATTTGTTAATTACATATAAGTGTCACTATAAAGAATAAACTTAATGGTATGGTAAATTATCAAAAAATAAATTTATTAATTTTTCACATTAATTATCAAAATATTTCAACAAAATTTATTGACTTTTGACATTAATTATCAAAATATTTTTTTATTAATGACCAAGATGATCTTAGATCGATTAATTATACAAATTGTAACTTCCAACAGATAAATGATATATTAATTAAAAATAAAAAATATATTTCTTCTGCAAAACATAATTCGAGTCCAGAGAAAATACTAGTTTTAGCTTGTAGATTACATTAGACCTTATTTGACTTAAAACAGTCACAAAGAACTTAATTTATCATATTTCCAATCATAATTACCTTGTTTTTCATATGTATGTTGTGAATTATTCCTTATTTTCTAAAAAAAAATTAGATAACAAATTTATTTTATTGATCATATATAATGACTTATGATCTAATTATGTAAAATTATCAATTGAAAATTAATCAAATTTAAAAATATCACAAATCATAATTTTAAATAAAAAGTTTTATTTGGGATTGATATGACTTATGATCATATACATATTGCTCATAAAATATGTCTCAGATATTTTCTTAGAAATTAACCTTTTAAAAATAATTATTTCAAAAATATCATATCAAATATATTTTATACAATAAATATAATTAATTTTTTTTAGAAATTAACCTTTTGAGTTGTCTTCTTATAGATATGAACTATATCTTATAAAACATTGATCTTTTGTATAATATGAACTCAATTTATTTCTTAAGGGACATAAAAATAATAATAATAATTAACTATTTCACTAAAATTAGATCAAATATATCTTATACAACAAATATAATTAATTATTTTTTATATTATCAATAACATATGTGCCTTAAAAATAATTTTAGTATTTTAATATATTAAATATATATATTTTTTTTTAATATATTAAAAAATATTCAAATTTTAGAATTTTATTTGATTATCAATAACATCTTCGGCTAACCACATATTTGAACTCTAGTTAAGTATCAGCTTGGACAAATAAAAGATCCATTAAATTTATTATACTTTTTTAAAATAATTATCTCATAAAAAATTATGGTGTAGATGCTAATCTCTAAGCCTAGTAATGCATAGAATCCAAAACAATAATCATGAATACTTGTGAGATTCGTTTGATCAGATATCTACTTGTGAAAATTAAATTTTTAATTATTTCTCTTATTATTGTTTGCTATGATAATCAAGTGATGAGACATAGTCTCATATCTAATGTATCATTAATGTAAAATACAAAGCCTTCAAAATATCTCAACTTATTTTTATTTCCTTGTGAATATCACAATTTGATTCTATTTTCTTTTACCTTAATATCCTAGATATTTATATCAATATTAACACAACTAGATCAGTGACTAGGTCAGAAAATGCTAGTTCATGATTCATCGATCAAATTGGCAATCAAACCACTATTGAACCAACGATATCATAAATATATATTTTATATAATATTAAAATTAAAAATATATATTTAAAAAATATAAACAAATTATATAGAAGTTTTGATAACATCTTTTTTGTTCCATTCTATGAATTCCTCCACTTATTATAACTTTCTTATATTTTATGTGCATAAAATATAAAAATCTTAAATTATTTATTTGTTTAAAAATTAAATAATATAAATTTATAAAATTAATCAATTATCATTTACTTGCGTCATAGATCATGGTCAATAAGAATACTTTGTTCTTCTAGTAATGAAAAATCTCATCCAATTAAATATATTTTATTATGGTCTCTACACATTTTTTATACATATTCAACAATTCTAAAATTTCTGCATGTTTAATGTGTGTTAATATATCGATGGTGTTCTCATAAAAAAGTGTTCTCATCAAGAATTCATGATGATTAATTATTTTTTGTGAGTACTTATTTTATGAATATTTAGACCATATTGAAAATCTAAAAATTTTAAAAGTTGATGAGATGTATATAAAATAAGAGTTGATGGCTTGATAAACTATATTTACTTGGGTTCGGGTTACTTATTTCAACCAAGCCGAGTTGCTTTCTTAGCTAAGAGTAGGGGCAGCAGTGATGTGTGGACAACAAGGGGGCCAATAGGACAACACAAGAAATGAGTGGTAAGAGATGCCAAAACAATGCCATTTAAAAAAATAAATAAATAAATGTTTGGAAACCAGCAAGCTGCCCTAAAACTAGTTGAATCTGCTAGATGTATCAAGTGAGCAGGTGGCCCAAGTCCAGCATGATACAAAACTAAAACTGTGCCTGGACAGTGGTTGTGCAAGCAAGCTGCATGGCTCATGTATTGTCGCAACTGGACGAACCTTGTGTCGTGCCAAGATCAACAGATGAGCAATGAAATGTGGCAGGGGCCACAATTCAAATTTGCAGCCGTTTTACAATGGCTGCTTACAGCCAACCCACAATATAGCAGCCTATCACTAACATGTCGGCCACAACAGATAAATAAATAAATAGATATACCGATCTAATCTAATCTGATGGATTTCAGCCAACAGCTATTTGGAAAAAATCCTATGGCTATCAATTTTCTATTAAAAAAACAATATAATATATATATATATATATATATATATATATATATATATTAAAGAAAAAATCTATAAATATCATATAATAAATTATATTTTTCACAGTTTATTGGTAATTTCTTTTTTGCTTTCGGTTTCTCATATTTTCAAATCATAATAATTATCTAATGTCTACTTTTTTTTAACAATTTCATATTTATTTTAGAATAGATTTATATTATTATAATATTTCTGATTTGACAAAATAATTTTAACTGCAGAGATAATAAAACAATTATATTTGTGGAATTATTGCCTGCCCACAAAGAGGTAAATTGATTATTTATATATTTCAAATTATATTTAGATACTTTTTTTTTAATTTTTAATAAAATTAAGTACAAAAATTTTTTTATAACCATGCATTTTAGTGCCTAATTAGAAACAAAATATTTGACGAACTAAGTATCCACAATCCCTAAAAATAATCTAGAAATAAGTATATCAATTACATATTGTATATATAATTTTGTTACAATCAAATAGTTAATTTTTTCGACGATTCACATAGAAAGAATAAATTTAACATAAAGGGCCACAACAAAAATTAAATCAATGTTTAAATCAATAGAAATATTTATTTGAGCACAATGCAAAAAATTAACCTCAACATAAATATCAACAACATATCCTCTATATGATAACATGATGCCCCTGCTTGAATAAATTACTTTATGCCAAAAAATATATATGAATCTCACAAAATTATTCGTCTGAAACTATATCTAAGGATACTAAATAAGTTGCATGATTCTCAATTCATTATCTCACATAATCAAAATATTATCTTCATAAAAGCCTAGCAAAAGCTTCATAAAATCAAAAATCTTCCAAACAATAAAAAAAACAACAAATACAAGTGTGATCTATATAAAATGACTATTTATAAACAACTCACAAATCAAGTTCTTATTAATTACTTCAAGGCATATAATATTTTTTTTTAATAAGATAGATATTTGACTATATATATAAATATCCAAGTTCTTAATACTAAAAAAAAATATAATAAAAGTTTAACAGTCTCTGTTTGTATATGAATTTAGCAGTGCTAACCAATATTTTCAAAGGCAAATATATAACTTAAGATATTTTCGTGCTTGTTAGGATTAGCATAAGCCTTGAAGTGTAGAAACATAAGCCTTTTAAGATAACAAATATAATTTAATAATTATTTTATAATATATTAAAAACAAAATAAAATAACATAAAATTATTTTCATAGTTCAAATAGAGAACAATAATTTGCTCAAACAATAAGAGGTACATTGAACTACCATCACAATTCTAAAACCATAACTTAGAAAATGAATCAACATAGTATTAGATTAAAACTTTAATGTTTCAACTAAAATCAACTTTTTCAATGTCAACACTATCATCATCATCTAATGTATCAATAGTAAGAAAATTTTTAATATCAAATCTTCTAATTTCATTCAAATCTTTAACTTCATGAATTAGTGATAAATTAAAAATTTTTTTTTCTTTGCCTTCACTTGAACCTAACATAAAATATTAAATATGTATAAACATTATAAGTTCATTATTAAATTAATCAAATTTATGATTTAAGTTTGGAGTACTTACTTGCTAATTTATTATGTTTTTTTTTGTAGATTTGTGAAAAAAATCATGTTATCGAGTGATATTTGAGTCTCTTGGTCTTTGAATTGCACAACTCTAATAATATCTATATTAAATAACTCATTATCTTAAAACTAACAAAGATCAATCATGAGAAGGAGATCTTCTTTCTCTATAATTCATTCATCATCTGAATTAAGCTCATCCACCAAAATTAAATCAATATTTTATTAACTTTGTAGACTTTCCTCTCTCAATCTAAAGTTGTACCTTACACTAGTACATTCAATCTTTTATGCTCAAGTATATTTCTCTTTTTTGTATGAATCTATAAATATAAAAGAAACAAATTTAGGTGTTAAGATAAAATAAAAATTATCTAATATTAGAATAAAAATATATGCATATAAATTTATAAAATAGAGATAGTACCAATTCAAATATACTTCAATTTCTCTCACATCTCAAAAAACTACAAGCAAGGCTAAGGACGAACAGAAAACTTTTGCATCTCCAATGTTTAACTCCCAAAACGCATCCACCAACTTGTAGAATTTCTTAATTTTCTAGATTTCAATTGCAATACAGCTTCTAAAATTACAATTTGATTGGACATATGAGTCCAACTAAATGTTAACTTGTAAACGATCTTCAGAACCCAAAAGTCTATCCATACATAAATATAATCTTTTTCTCACATCATCCACATTATAGAATCTATCTTAATAACGTAATTGAGGATTAAAATTATAACCCACTACATGTAAATTTCAATGAAGTGTTGTTCATCTTGCATCTATTTTTTTCCAAATTAGACTATATTTTCTCTCTACACCACAACAATTAAATCTAATCTTCTCTTAAGTTGAGTCCATTAACTCATAAATATAACTCATGGCTAGTCTTTCCTCTGAATTAACCTCTCTCAAAATATAAATCAATAAAATAGTAATCTTTATGCGAAAAACAACATGAAATCAAAAGTTTGGATCAAACAACAAAGTACTTCGAGCATTAACACCTTAAAGATTTTTGGCTCATGTAATAAAATACTTTTTCTAAGGAGAACATTGCTACAATAGCTTGCCTTTGCTTATAAATACTTTGAAAAGTATGAAATGAAGTAATAACCCATATAATTGATGGACAAATAAGTTTATGATTTTTAGTAAGAGTTCTCTTCAAGCTAAGAACTCAAGTATGTCCATATATAAACTTCACAATTTATCTAACTTTAGCAAGTGTATTAGCATGAACATTTGGCTTCCCAATATCAACTAACATCAAATCTATACAACTAGTAGCACAAAGTATCCACCACAATCTATCCCACTTCTCCACAAATATCATCCCGACATTCACATAATTAGAAACATTATCAGTGAACACTTGCATAATATTTTTCAAACCAATTTCTTCAACCACCTCATTAAAATATGTGAATATTTATTTTCCATTTTTTATTGTATCAAATGCATCAATTAGTTTCAAAAATCAATTGTCAATGGAACTATTTACCAAAAAATTGACAAGATAACTACTATTTACATCTTTCCAACTGTCTGACATAATTAAACATCTATATTACTTTCAAACTTTTTTATGTTCTTCCATCATTGTACTTAAAATATGCACCTCTTCTTTTGGAATCCAAGTCCTCAATTCATACATAAATAGAGACATAAACTCAGATCCAAAAATTACAATAGCCTCAACCATGAGAAATCAATAGAGATGATTTACAGTATTGAAAGAGAGACCTTTTGAATATATAAAATAATCAATTTTTTTACATACTCCCTTTCTTTTTACTTGGTTCTACTTTAAATTTAAAGTACTTTGTCTAACTTGTAAAGTGATAAATTTATAATTGGTTCCTTAAGTAAAAGTTCACCTATACTTTCACTTCCACTCTCACTCCAACTCCTACACCTAAATGTCCCCGTTATTTAAAACAAACCATTATCATGCATGGATATTGGACTCATACTAATTTCTTAAAATAATTCATTTTTTCTTATTTTTTGTTCATTGAAATTGATCAATACATCTTTGCACCCTAATCAAACAGCTTCACTAACTTTATTGCATAGTTTAATACCATAATGAGGTATAGCTATTAAATTTACATCTAAAATATTTTTTCTTCAAAAATTTTTAATAGCATACTTTCATATAAAATAGAGGTGCTAAAAAGGTTAGGCAGCCCAGGCCCGGCCCAAGGTAGGGCACGGGAATGATCCATGCCTGTGTCATGCAGTGGCGGGCCTGCTCACAGCACGGCACATGTCGTGCCGTGCCCAGACCAACCGAGCAATGTGCTGGGCCAAGCACAGCCCGACACAATGGCCAGTGGGCATGGTATCTCGGCACGAGCCGAGATATGCCCCGACCATGCTCCACGCCCCCGGTTTAAACCTGTGGTCCAATGGATCCAATATTTTTGTCAGGCCCGAACTCACCTTTTTTCGCACCCCCCAGACCCGAGTCTAAGGTCCGAGCCCTCCATTCCATAAGCCGGAGCTTCTATAATTGAGCATTCAAGTCGGTTTGATGGTCCAACCAACCAAACAGTAAGAAAAAATTCAAATCTAAATCATTGAATTGTCTACAATGGCTATTAAGCAGAATCTAACAATTCTAAGGATTCTGCCCTTTTTTTAATTATAAAATTAAAAAAATCAAAAAAAATTAATTTATCTTTTCTTTATCAATAAAATCCCCCCCCCCCCTCATTCTCTCTCTCTCTAATTTATTCTATCTCAAGTTTTTGAATATCAATTTCAGGCTTTTGGCATTTTGCAATTTGAGACTCGACTTTGGATAGATTATGGTGCACGTGCAGTGCAGACATAAAAAAACTAAAGTTTACGCAATGCGATTTACGGGTATTTTTTTTATTTATTAAGTTTTATGTTATAAAGTTTTAAAATTTATATCTAAAAAAAATCTTCTATTTCTTTCAAGTCTAGTCTCTCTCGAGTCTAAAAAATTAAAAATAAAAAAAATGATAAATAATAATTTTAATAATAATAAAAATTAATTATAGTTTAGATAACAAAAATCCTACCAAATGATCCGAGACTGCCAGAACTTAGGTTTCACCTCGACCCAAACATCTAAAAAATAAAAAATTAGAAAAATTATAATAGTTTGGACTCACTTTAATATAATAAAATAAAAAATATTAAGAATGTCAAAAAAGAATCGATATAGTACAAATATTATAAAAAAATATGAGCATGTAAAAATTCGTGTAGGACTAGATACTTTAAGAGGCATGCTGAATTATGCACTAAAAAATATGGTAACTAAAAAATAAGGTGAATAAATCCTAGTCAAACTCAACTCAACGATGAGTTTTTTGAGGCTAGATCAAATTTAGTCTCAAAGTTTACCCCCTTCATATATCACAACAAGTTAGGGATGAAAGACATAGCAAAACTGATCACCACGATAGATCTTCCGATTATATTTTCGGAAAATCAAAAAATAGTCATTATCATGCAAATATATTCAGTCTACATATAGGAATAATATACTAAAATATTAAAAATTAGAAAATCAAATAATAATTAAAAAATTTAGTGAATATAGTAAAATAATATTCATGATGTCTAATATCTAAAATAGTTATAACGATACATTTTATGCATGCTTCACCACCTACTATGTAGATTCTAAATGAACACTAAATAAAAAAAATATTGAGATTCTCTGATATTTTTCATCCTTATGATGATCTGGTCATTTTTGAGTGCATGATAAAAATTTTTAGAAAATATAAAATTTATAATAAAATTTTTAGTATCACATTCAATAATACATCTAATAATGAAGTAGCAATTAACATGTTTGTTAGGATTATTAAAAATAAACTATTAAGAAAGATTATTTACATTAGATACATGTATCACATCATTAACCTGATAGTACAAACGGTGATGAAAATATGTGCCCATGCTTTAGAAAATAAACATAACTCACTAAAATATATTCGTATGTTTCACAGATTACAGGAATTCAATAGTCTCTATTTGTCTGCGAACCTCAAGAAGAAATTTCAATCGGATGTAAAAAATCATTGGAAAAACCCTTACCTAATATTGGAGTCAAATATTGGATACGAACATGTAATATCCGACTACATCAATAGTAAGAATGACGAACTTATTATTGAAGACACTGACTGGGTTACAGAAATTTTATTTATAAAATTCCTGAATATTTTATATGATAAAATAAATATCTGTCATCAGTTTATACTCACACAACTTGCATTACACTCAGGTGCATATGCAACATTAGCAACATGTTTAGAAAGTGTCGAGATGACTCAACACTTAGTAATATGATTCTAGATATGAAAACTATGTACTTAAAATATTAGTCCATCATTCCATCTCTTTATTGTCCGGCTACTTGTATTGACCCTAGGGTTAAAATGAAAGAAGTAAAAAATATTTTAACATATATTTCCTGATGCATGAACCAAGAAGACCCACTTGAAGGATTCATTTATGAAAAGTTAACTGAGCTATTTAAATACTGTGATACTAATATTATTGTAGTACTAGTGAGGCTCCGAGTACGAATATGAATACCATATTCAGAAATAATAACTTTTCTATTTAGTTAGTTAAGAGGAATTAATGGGATGTACTGTCAAATAAGAGCGAACTAGCTCGGTACTCAGATATCAATTACTACTCAATTATATTATATTTTGATACTAAAAATCTTGTTATATTACAGTGTTAAATCATATAAATCTATCTTTCCCATGCTTTCTAAGATAGCACGAGATCTACTGACTCCTTCAATATCGAATGTAACATCTAAGTTTATTTTTTCTGTTGCTGTGAATGTTATTTCGGATAGGAGATCGAGATTACGTCCATATATTATTGAGATTTTAGCACGCATGAAAGATTGGAAGAATTTAGACTTGGACATTCAGGATGGTGCTGAGACTGCAGCAAAAGCAGAAGAGTTGATTATTAATGATGATCCGTGTAATATTTTTATTGAGGATGATATGATGATTAATGACAATGAAGATTGACAGATTAAAACACTGATATCTAATATTTGATTTTGATTTACTTATTTACATTATATTTATGTTTGCTTATTTTTTTTATTTGTGATATTACTTTGATTTTGTGTCTTTGTGGATTGATGCTTGAAACTTGATTATTTATTTTTTTTTGTGAATTTTTATTTTGCATTTGTTTTTAATTTTTATTCTTATTTAATTTTAGATTTTATTAATTAATACATTTACACTGATACGCATTTACTTTTAAAATTTTAGTTGTTTATTATAATAAATAAACTTAATATTTTATTAAATTTAATAAAATAAAAATTAAAAATTAAATTATTTATTTATAGTTAACAATTGATATTAACTATTAATATTAACTAATTACTAAAAATAATAACAAAAACTTTTAAAGTAATTAAAAATATATTAACATTAATTATTCTGAATACATATATATATATATATATATATATTTTTTAAATTAAAAACAAGCTCGTGCAAGCCCGACCCAGCATGGTTTCATCACTTATTGGGCAACTGATGAAATTGTACAAGCCAAACCGACATAATTTCATTAATAACTTTTTCATTAAGTTAATTAGAAGCAAAAAATTAAATGATTAATCAAATAAAAGCAAATTATTTTGATACTTAAATACTTATTCTTGCTCTATTATATCACATAATAATAAAAAATTTAAATATTTTGAGTTAGTAAAAATTATATAAATCTACTAATCTAAAGCAATCTAAAATAATATGTGATATATTGATCGCTAAGATATCTAGCATAACATTAGAGTCTATTTTTTTATAACAGACAATATTATTACAAATAAGATATCCAGACTATAATCATATATTGTTGAAGATAACTATATTCTTGAAAGACAACGAAGAATCAAGATTAGGTATTTAGAAAAAAACAAAAAAAAAATTATTAGCAAATAATTACTCATTGTGTAATCATGATATTGAGGTAACTACTAGCACTACCTTCGAAATCATATATAACAGTTATGATAAATATCTACACAATTATACTATAGACATGCAGTAATATTGACTATTAGAAGACTCACATATGAAATACAATGCATATTTTTTTTGGTTCAACTTCTACTTATTTACCATTTTTATTATTTTAAGTTCATAAGTTATTTCTTTATATTTATATCATTAAATTATTTTTTTAATATTAATCATACAGAATTTTAGATTGTATTATATTTTTTTCCATAATATATCTTGAGTCAAATATTAAATATTCTTTAATTGTTAAATTAATTTATTTAAATTTATAATATAGTATTTTTTTATTATTTAAAATTTAGATTTTTGATTTTTATAATAAGAATTAAACATAAATTTAATAATTTAAAAATTAATCCTTTTGATCGCCCATAACCAACACGACCCTAATCAGCCTGAAAACAAAGTGCAGATAAATGGGGCATATGGGTTGTGTCATGCTCACCATTAATAAAGTTGTACCAGCATATCATGGCTTGTTTGACACCACTAGCTATAAGTCATTTTAAGATGATTTACTTTTCCATCTGAACAAAAGATTTCAAGTGAATCAGGTAAATCAAGCTCTGCTTCAGGCACAACGTGAATTTGTCCTCCATGCACAATATGACACGATTCAGAGCCATGTCTAGACCTACATCATGTCGGCCAATAGCACAACCTATGCTAGGCATGACGGACACGAGATGTGGCATGGGCTTGTGGCAAGTGCCACATGTCAAAATTACAATTATTTTTCCAAATAATTGTATTTCCAATAGTAAAATGACAAGACATTGTCCTATCAAAATTTAATAAAAATAAAATTTTTTTTTTAAGTTAATATCTATATCATTGAATTTCTTCCAACAACTATGAATATAATTCTAGATAACAATATCATGGTACTAATAAACACTCACATTTAACTAACAACATATTTGCCAAATATCATGATACTAGTTCTCTATTCCAATTAAAATGGAAAGCATACATATCTTTTATCATTACATAGTATCATTTAATATATTAGAAACTTGATATCATAATATCATCAAGAAAATAATAAAAGAATAAATAAAAAATAAAAGAAAACAAATACAAGAATACAATATAATTTTTGATCCAATACTGAGTATCATTGATATGTGTCTTCTGGAGAGCAATCAAAAGGTCAAAATCAATGGGATTGATTGCAAATTTATTTAGCTCCTCGATAAGTTCATCTATAGTCTTAGAAAGTAGGATAAGTATCTCTCTCCTAATATAGACTTTAAGTTCTATTTAATCAAGTCTCCTAACTATCAACTCAGTATGAATATATATTATTGAAAACTCATAGACTAATTTATCATCTAGGTATAAATGAGATCTTCCTACTCGAGAAATATAATTCTCCCTAGACTCAACAAAGATCTAGATTTATCAAAAAGCATAATAACTTCATTAGAGTAACATTATAATGAGTATCATTATATTCTTATATAATTAATGAGTAACTCTTTCTACTAATTAATAGTACATGTAGAGCTAGAGATAAATGAGAGATAATAATGAATATTATTGTAATATTTAAATTCATGTTTTTTAAGCTCATTAAAAAAGAAACTATTATCAAAAGAAAGTAACACCTACACTGATTAAATCTAAGCAATTTCTGGTGAGAAACTATTGTACCTCTTTTTGAATACTAGAATATCTATAAAAAATATATATCTCAAAGCCATAAATATCAATGTCTTATCCTAGAAAATAATTGAAGATAAAATATATATATCCAAATACTTTGAAAATCAAACAAAATAATTTGTCTAAAATATAAAATCTAAAATAATATATATTAAAAAAACAAAAAATGACATATGGTTGATATGGAAGATTGTGGTTAAAAATATATCACCCAAAAAATATTTTAGGACATATTTTTCAAGTATGAATATCTAAGTCATCTCAATTATATATCTATTCTTCTTTTTAGTAAATTCTTATCGTTAAAGTGCATTAGTACAAGAATCTAATTTATAATTATATAATTCATATAATACGTGTTAAATTAGTTTATCATATAGTCAAATACATTCTAGTTTTAAATTTTTTAATATTATTATTAAATTAATTTTTTATCATTTTGTGAAAATCTGAAAAATAGACCAAAGTAATATGTTACTAAAGAGAAAGATTTATGTATATCTCAAGAGATTATCAAAAAAAAAAAATAATCAGATACCTAAAACTATACCTAATGTCACCTCTTTTATGTCCTCACAATATCGGAGTATATCAGATCACATAAAATCATACTCAAATCATACTCTAATAATATTTCCTAGTTGATACGTCTCATACTCATGTGTTGTAATACCCTTAATATTCTGATAAGAAATTTTCAACTTTTTTAACAATGAATTATCAAACAGAAAATATATAAGTAACATATCCAAAATACTCAAATATCTAAGAAAAATTTTTATAGTTGATACCATGGAATTCAGCTGACTCAATCTCAAATATAGTTTTCCTTAGAATTTCTTGATCCGACAAATAAATATCAGTAAAAACAAAAAAAAGAATAAATTAAGTTGTCTGAAAAAATAACTCATAAAGAATAAAATAATAAAAATTCAAGCTAAATAATATCATATCGAATAATTTTTGAGCACTTATCATTGATAATAAAAATATTCTCAAAATAAGAAAAAAATATAAACAATATGATATAATTACCAATAATATGAATATTTACTTATATATTGATAATTCAAAAATCTTAAATAAAATAATTAAGCATACCTAAAAAAATATATAATTTGCCACTGTATTAACAAAAAGTTTTGTATACTCCTTTCTATATGTCTCTTATAATTAAAATGTCTCCCACAATACTACATAACACTCTCGGTTTATCTCCAAAAATAATATTTAACAATTACTTCTAAAATGTTCTATCCTCCTACAATAAAAAAATTAAATTAGGAGTCTCCTCCATCTATTATTGCTATAATAATTCTTATTGATACATCCAAAAATAAAATTATATCAAATAGTAATTTCTAGTAAATTGAATTATAGTTTAATCTTTCATTCTTTTTTTAATATTGAATCTGTAAAAGACAGGAAATCCAATTAGGATTTATGTCATTCACCAACACAAACAACCTCGATTTCACCATCAAGCATTACATCACACACTCAACTTCATTCACACCACCACATGCACTATTGTGAACTACTATGAACAACTACAAACCATCACACACACCACCTTACACTAATTATGCATTGTGTACATTGAGTCACACAAAATTAGTGTGCAATTCTTGCAAAATAGGAATGGTACACCTTCAAGCACACTTGTGAGAGATAAAAAAGATAAGGGAAATGAGAAACTTTAAGAATTACAAATTTAACTTGAGTATCATGTTAAACTTAACAGATATAAAATAAAAAAATAAAAATATCAAATGATAAATAATATACAACTCATACTCTTATATAATAGATAAATTTAATTGAAATATTCATAAGACAAGCAATATCATCAAAAGAAAATAAAAGAAATGTAAAACCACAATAATATTGAGTCCGCAAAAATATGAGAACATAGGTATCATACCACTCAATCACAAAGAAAATAACATAAAAAATATTCTAATCATGCAAGACAATATCAAAATTAGAAAATAAATAGGTACTAAGTTATTTCATAATTAATGTCATAAATAAAAGATTGAGAAAAATCAGATATGCATAACATATAGATAAAAACAATTGTCTTGCATTCAATGATTATACTATTGTATTCAATGACTTCGTGGACCTCATCTTAACTACAATAATTATCATAATCACATGAACAAAAAAAAATGATAGATATAAGTAACCTAAAGACTATAGATGCTAGCTCCTCAATACACAACACAACAAGGAATGGTTGTCGTATATAGTGAAAGAGTTGCAAAACCTAGATAATAAGAAAATTATGTCAAACTGCTCCCTAATAATGAGCACGATAAATAAACTTACCCCCTAGGCAGAGTTAATAGGCAAATAATATGTCTACTCATTATAAATAAAAGATTGTCATCACTCAAGAAAAAAAACATAATAATTATTTGTATTATGTTTTATCCTACTATCCAAGGTTATTTGAGAATAAAGATTCATTGAAACGTAAAAATTATTTGAGTCCTTGAAACACAATTAGATGTGTCAAGTGGGTTGGATAGCCCAAACATGGCATGAGGCACAGCTTGACAGAGTCGTGTCTGGCCAAAAACAGCACAATCCAAGACCATAGTTGGACAGTCAAGCCAGCCCAAAGCACGGCTCATGCCATGCTAGGCTAGAGGTTGTCATGTCTTGTATCAGGCAATGCACGACAGAAAATTGGATAACCAGATTTCGGCGATCTGCCTGCTCCCACACCTATTTAAAAAAAATAGTTTTTTTATTTTTAATTTATATATACCAATCACATCCACATGACGAATTTTTTTAATGAAAACCATCAAGCTTATGTGCAATAAAATCACAATTTTTTGTGAGATGTACTCTACCTTTTATATATATGTATATATATTCGTGCATAGTCATGCTAGTCTACGAGCTGTACAGACCCAAACCTACACAGCTCACATTGTCCAACAGAGCAACATGTAGAGTCAGGGAAAGCCTCCTTTTTCTAGCCTGGCTATTTATTTCTTCTTTATTTTTATTTATAAATAAAAATAAAGAAGAAATAAATAGCATGAATAAATTTAAATTATAAATCTGAAATATTAAAAAATGCAATGCTATTGAACATTGATTTCTTCAATCTTTATTTATCTTTTTTCATAATTCATGGATTGTGTTTTATCTTTAAATGATTTTTTTTTATTTTTTTTTATTTGTAATCTTTAAATGATTATTTTTATATAAAAATGGATTTATGTTGATTGATGAAAACAGGTTGGATCACACATATTATATTATATCAGCGCCATGTATTTAACCCCTTTCTGCATCAGGAAATCAAAAGCAATTTTCAAAATATGAACAAAAAAGCTCAACCATACTCTGACATTAAGATTTATGATGAATAAAATACAAGAGATTTTATGCTGCAGTAATGTTTTTGCACCCACATAATGTACAGAAACTCATACCTAGGCAGATTGGGCATTGGACTTCCTTTCGAATTTCAGACAGATTTAAGACCACGTATCTGCAATTTGAATATTAATTTATTTGGGAATATTAATTAAGCATGTAAATTCCAAGAATAAATCATCTTAGCAACAATTAATTACAAATAAAAAAATGATCCTTAGAATCAATGTAAAAAGTCATCCAATTTATAGTCAAAAAAATAAAATACAAATGCCAAACAAATTGCACACGAGACATCTATATTAATTTATTATAAATGCATACTTATAATAAATTGACAAATGCCAAATAAAATGATTCATAGATTCATATCAAATACACAATACTCCAGTTTTAGCATGGTGCCTAGGAGAGATGTATCTCGGCAATCTTACTCCCCAGAAATTAAAGAGATTATATCTAATAAATCTCAAATCCGAGACACACCTTCCTTGGAATAGCGAACTTGTCATAACACCAAAACATGTACTCCAGTATAAATATGCAACACAAATACATATTAGATAATCAATCATCTCAATATTATTCTCCCTCAAACATATTAAAGAATATATTATAACGCGCAAGTAATTATTTTGTCCAAAAACTTAATGTATATTTATAGCTAATGGAGTGTCTCATAAATCATTGATTACAATAATATTAATCTAAAATTTTAGCAACTATTAATTTTTTGATATTATTTTTTTATGAATATTGATTGTATATGAGATGTACAACAATATCATCTCCCCCATCTTAAGTCATGTAATGGATTAACACACCATTTGATATTTGTACATGTATAATTCATCAATATCATTGTTATAATCAAAATACATTCTCAATATTATCAAAAAAAATTAAATTAAATAAATTCTAGCTCATCAAATAATATAATTTTTTCATATATTCCCACCAAAATCAAATTATTGCATGCCATTTCTCAATCGATTATTTGAAACAATGATATTTTTTATATTTGTTTATTTTAATATACTATATAAATTTAATTATAATATTTAAAATTAAAAAAATAATAATAATTCCGAGTATGCTTGAGATTAGTCAAATGCCTAATACTTGGAGCATGATATAAAAAAGCAATCTTCCTAAGCATGTATATTAACCAAAAATTAGTTTACTAAAAATATATATACATATATTTATATAATAATATCATAACACTTCTATTATATGATGGTTCTCATTCAAATTATTTATAACATAATTTTGACCACGATTAATTTGAATAACTAAATACTTTTATCTTGTCTTATACTTGGTTTTTAAATTACTAGTGCACAAAAAATTAAAATTGTGGGATCACTTCTAATATAAATTTTTTATATTAGACCAAAGGTGCCTAATAGCATACTCCGAGAAGATTAGAATCGATTTTTAAAAAAAATAATTACTTAATTTAGCTTTTTAGCTTATCTTATAGAAGGAGAAGGTTCTTAGCGGAACCCCTTATACGATGGGAACCAGGTAGCCATAATGAACTTATCCTTTTCTTTACTTAAGGTAGAATAAAAAGAAATTCATCGAGGGAGAACGTAGGAACACTACTCGTCAACGAATATTCATCTAGCTAGTTGAGACTTTTTTGAGCATATTTTTCCTTTCATTGATTGCCTAACCTGCACAAATATATTTAGTAAGGGCTTGTTTTGTTTTGTCTGATCAAGCGAGCATTTCAACTCATCCTCACTTAGCATTTTGGATCTCAACCTATATTTAGTAAGGGCTTGTTTTATTTTGTTTTGTTCTATATATAAAGTAAAAAACAATGAGTTTTTTACTTTATGTTGATGTCATACCCTAGGGTTCCTTCTCTATTCAGTTACTTTATGTTGATGTCACCACAAAAAGCATAGTCAGAAAAACTAACTACTCAAGAGCTAGTCTTAGCTACCAAGAGCACTAAGTCAACAATAAGAACCACAACATCATCCAAATGAAAAAAAAAAGCTAATAAATTAGTTTATATTGCTTTTCTTGACTTGATTCACCTAGTGTTTTTTGTTTTTTGTTTGCATGGATAAGAGCTTCTCATCACCAAGAGAGTCAATATCTTTTATTCCATTTCAATAATAGCAAACTCGATAGGACTTAGGAACGAAATACAGAATTTACTTTTTGCTAATATTTATTCTATGGCTATGCTATGTCCAGATCATCTTTCAATTAATTATCCTTTATAATATCACTTCCTTTAGGAATTCCGAATCATCTAAAGTGTGCTTTTATGTCACAATTTGATGTGCAACACTTGTTCTTTCCCTTCATTCAAAAAAGGAATTATACACCATAGTTCAGTTTCATTTTCGTCTTTCTGATCTGACCTAAGGTGCGCCCTCTATCTCGGCACTATAAGACATGAAAATTCTCTCTTCTTAGATAATGGCTTTTGCTTTCCCAGAACAAAAGAAAAAGAATTTATACGATTTGCCCTAGAGTGCCACAAAAGAAAGATATTCTATGAAGCATAATAGGTGGCACTTAAGCAAGCTTCTAGTTCCATCAAATAATTATTCCTTTGTTTCTGTATAGGACAAAGTGAAACATATTTTCTTTTTGTTCGGCAAGTAGGAACAAGTACAATCAAGTGGCCGTGGTGATAGTATTTCCTTTCCGTTCAAGGTACAGAACAAAAATCTCATTGGCTTTGAACTTCACAAAACTTTAAAGCAAGCTCCTTATTTTTAGCCTTTTTGTTTGAAGCTTATTAGTTATAAGATAGACTCTCTTTATTGCTTTTGAATACTTGGAGACTTATTAGTTATGGTACGGAACAATAGTCTCACAGAGACACCAATTAAGCAAGCAAGCCCAATGGTGAAATGCCAATGATATTAAATACCCTAATCTTTTTTCATAAATATAGAAACCTATACAAAGAGGAAAGCATAACAAATGAAAGAGATTCAAACTAAATGATGTCATGGATGTTATTAGTTTACTCAATATATAATAGGTTTATCATGTTTATTCAAGAAACATTAGGAAAGTCTTTAAAAACATCCTTTTGTTATTGGCTTCATCCTTTAATGAGAGAAATAGCTTTTGACTTGGAGAAGCTATCTCCCTTGTCACTTAAGGGAAAAGCTCAACCTCTTTGTTTAAATCATGATATATGACAATATGAGTTTCAACCTATATTTCAATAAGTAAAAAACCTTCCTTTTGCTAATTCGATTATAGCCATTTTCAAAGATACTAGTTGTAGTAGCAGTTCTCCACATCCCCAAAAATCTCTTGAAACCCTAGTTAACATGAGCTAGCCACCTAACTCCTTCCATGGGCTTGAGATTTAGGAATTAAACTCCTAAAAAAAAGTCAGAGATAATGACAAAAAAAAAAGGCAGAATTATGTACAAAAAAAAATTGTGATCACCCAAAAAGTAATACACGAAAAAATTACTAATAACCTCGACTTTAGAAATTAAGTGTTCAACAAAAAACTAAAACTACAAATAAAAAAAAATATTGCATCATACCATTAATTGGGTGGTCATGTTCAAAAGGTAAAGATAAAAAATAAAAAAAAATAACAATAAAACCCACAACACCTTTCTCGGTGTCAAGACCATCCATAAATATCTAGTACACTAAATGTAAAGAAAGATGAATATAGACATTCTCAAAATCATCATAAATATATTGATTGTCTAGTCTATCATAAGAAAACAAGTTATATATATAGGAATACAAGTTATAATAATAAACTTATTTTGATTATTCTCACTGAGAAAAAATAATTTATATCTATAAATTTTGTTTGCCCAAAAAACATTAAATTAAAAGTTATATATATTATTATTTAACTATCATGGTTAAAAATTATATTAAGTGATTACCCAATTTCATTAAAAATGTGCATCACCTAAAATATCTTAAATAACTATCATCATCGTCGATATAATACATATACAATAGATCTCAAGATGACAATACAAACATTATTTTTCTAATAAAACAAAGTACTAATTCCTAAGTTTCATTAGAATAACTGATATTTATCTTTTTCATCAATATTATATATCATCAAGACAAAATAAAAACGTAAAATAAAATTTTAATATTCTAATATCATCTAAAGAAACAATAAAATAAATGACATAGAGATAAAATAAATACGATAATACTTATGACATATGATACTAAATATAATTTCTATATTTTTTTCAAAGAACAATCAGAAAAATAAGATAATAAAATTTTATTATGTGATCATCTTATTTATTGTAAGATTTTTCTTCGTTCTAAACATGCCATATATATTTTCTTTTCCTATAATATATTTGAAGACCTAAGTAATCAAGTCTCTACTCTCATAACTCACTCAAAATAATACTAAAATCAACTCAAGAGATACCAAATCTACAAAACTAATGAGAGATTCATTTTTTTAATAAATATTACTTTCTCCAGAATAAATAAGTTGTATATTTATTTTTAAATATAATGACTCATACAAAGAATTATCATAGAGTGAACCAACATGTTCAAAAGAGGTTGTAAGTAAAGTAATACTCTCTCCAAGTTAGAGGCTTGCGTGAAACTCTACAAGAGTAAGGAAGAATAAGAGATCCAAGTGTCTCTTTTGAATCCTTACCCTCGACTTATTAAAAAATGAGTCAATATTAAAAAACATATTTGCGTTGGTTTAAGTAATCAAGAAACACTTTTATTACTCTAGTATTATTTTATCATATCATGGGAAAAGATCCTAAATAAAATAAATACTCACAAAAAGTTTGAAAAAAATTAACCAATCTCGCAAAATACATGAGAAATGAAATAAAAAATACATGAGAAGTGAAATAAAAAGATATTTTGTTGGTCAAATAGTTTACAATTAAAATGATATTTTCCCACAAATACCTTGAATCACTTCTACAATAGAAACGTATTAATTTATCACAACTAAATATTTATTCATTTTTTCCATAATACTATTTTAAAAAAGTATAATAACACAAAAAATCTAATATATGATCTCAAGTCTATATGATAAATGGTAAAACTGTCAGAAATATGCTTAAGCATTGACATTATTGATAATTTTTTTTAAAAAAAATAATTTTTTTATTTTTTAATAAAATAAGTTTTTAAAAAAAGAAAAAATAAAAGATTTAAAATAAAAAAGAATCACCTAAAGTGCATATGATCATTAATAAAGATAAATATTCTTACTCACATATGTTTGATAGGCAAAATGAAAACTCTTATATTATTTGATTTAACAAACTTCACAATTTAACATAAAGGAATCTAATACTGAGATCTAAACTTCTAAATTTTACTAGAGATGAATAATGAAGTTAAAAATAAATAAGTAATAAATTAATAATACTAAACATCTAGTAAGATACAAAATCATATAAGAAATAATATATAATACATCATGTTCAATCCAGAAAAATATCTTCAAAATCTTTTGATCATATAAAATAATATTAATAAAAAAAATATCATAATTAAATTATTTAACAAGATAACTCAAAAAAAAGTATTCGAGCATTCATGAACATATTGAATGTCAAATCCTCATAATTATTAGTCCCAATGTCAAAACCCCATAAGTCAAAAATAAGAAGATAGGAAATAAGCATTATAATATCTATGGGACAAAAACCATTTTATGTTGCTAGCAAGTAATTTTATATATTCCTCTTTAAAAAGAATTAATGTTTGAACTTTGCTACGAACAACTCTCTCTGGTATCGAAACTCATTATTTAATGGGTACATTATATTCATGATTGCTTAATGTTGTCTCTACTATGATTCTAGAAGAAATATATGTAGCTACAAGTGTTGTATAAGAAATATCTACATTGGATCTATGTCTATATCACATATATTAAAGGTGCATTGGATCATTGTATCATGTGTGACTGACAACAATGCCCACTGAATCAATGCGCATGATGCACCATAGGTGCCATAAAGGAGCATTGTGTGTAGAAGGAGGTGCAGACAATAGACTGTGTGCACCATGCATGATTAGTACAGTGTGTTGGTAAAGGTCTTATACGTGATACAATGATCCAATGCACCTTTAATATGTGCACCATGCGTGGCTAGTACAGTTTGTGGTGCACCAAATAAGTACAATGAGTGCAGGGTAATTGCAGCATACATAATTGCTTGGTATGATTATTTAATTGTTTTGTAATGTGCCACACATTTATTCACATAAAGAAGGAATTAAGATTCTAAATTTTTTTATAGATGTTCTGACAGAAATTATACACGGATTTATATGTATATTATGTACTCTTATTCTTCCAATACTCACTAAAAATGACTCATACTCAAAAAAATATATATATCAATTATCACTAAAATCTTACCAATCATGGGTGAAGAAAGCTTGTACCCTAAGTACTAGGATATTCAAGAAAAACACATTTTAAAATACTGAGCATCAATTTATACAATACTAAGGAAAGATAATGGACAAAATATATTATCTCTTAAAATAATAATACAAAGCTAAATAATCTTTCTTCAAGATACAGGATACAAAATATTATAAAATTAAAAAAAAAAACAGAAAAAAATAACTAATTAATGAAGTAATTTACAATAAAAACTACATCTTCTCAAAAATATTTTGAAAAATATCTTCTAAATAGAAATGTTTCAATTGTCTCACCTAAATTTCTTTTCTTCTTTTTTGGCCACCTCATTTTGTGGATGTATGTTGACATAGAAAGTCTAATATATAATCTCATAATCTATACAGCAAATATTAAATATGTTTAATAATTATTTTAGTATATGTTCAATTCTTATTTTTTTAATATTTTTATCAAATTAATTTTTTATAATTTTATAAAATATCTTTAAAATACTTGTAATCTATGATGAAAAAAAATACTCAGATATACCCAAGGATAAAAATTTTTGATATATCCACCGATATATCTCTGAAATATCCATAAATTCTAAATATCAATATATTAATTAAGGCCGATATATCTATCATTTATTGATGTTCATATACAAGAATATACCGATATATCTTCGATATATTCGATATATTTGTAAAATCCAAATACCGATATATCCGTAGAAACTAATATTTTAATCCTTAGATATACCACAAGTAATCTTCATCAAATGTGATCAAGTACCAAAAACATTATTTGATCACATATCTATTAATCATTATATGTCTAAATTTATTAGATCGAATGAGTTCCTAATCATACCGAGCTAGCCAGCAAAAAAAAACTTTTAGTATATTTTTTCAATAAACAAGTCTTATATTTTAAGATAGAAATATCATATAAACTAAAATATAATATTCTCAACTTTATCAAAGATAAATAACTAAGTTAAAAATGTATAAGTAAATAACCTAATACACTCCAACAACTCAAAAAAATTTTACCGCAAAAAAAAACTATTCTACATAATCCTAAATGAAATCTTTATTATATTCTACCAATCCTACAAGTAAATATCAATGATGAAAAAATATTAAAATTAACTTCTTTAAATGATAACTCACAGAAAATATACTAACAGTAATAGAATAATTAAAAGTAAGCATGACATAATCAAGAAGCAAAAAATCAACATATTTATTGTCATATTTAATAAGATGAGAGAATTTATCACTAACTACAATAATATTCTCATAATACAAAAAAAAAATTGTAAATATATTATAATTACATATGAAATAAGGATTAGTTCATGTATGAATAATATAAGTATAAACAACTAGTACAAGTGATAAAACAAATAATACCTAGAAAAATAAAGTATCAATTACTAGCTTTTATACGACTTTTATATACTCATCTCTGTAAATATAATAATAGATGAATCTAATGAAAATTTTTGGATAACTCTCCAAAAATATATTTCAATGTAGTATTTTCAATCTCCTCTCCAAAAATAAAATTCAAAAATTACCTTTGATATGATTCATTATCCTATAATGTGTATATTAAAATGAGTTTTTTCTTCTATTACAATAATTTTTCTCCATACTGAAACTCAATCAATTAATTAAACTTTAATTCTACACTGAAGCCCTCATTTTTAAAGGAACCCCAAATATTCACATTCATAATTCTATTATCTTCAATTCTACACATAATTAATTTTTTGGAATCCTGATTCTCCAAAATTAAACTATGTTAAGCCATAATGCACCACCATCACACTACTATCAAACCACAGATGCCACACTAGTGCACCACTTGTGCAATTCTTTGATACGTCATCAACCAAATTTTTTGGGAGATCAAAACAACCATATTGTTTAGGGTATTCTCTGAAACATTAATAAGACCTTGGGAGCTACTCTTACCCACTAACATGATGCAAAAAAGCATGAGTGAGAAATAAAGTACAACACTCGACAAATCATAGATAACATTCTTATACAACAAACAAATATTATTAAGATAGATTATAGATTAAGTACTCTCATCAATATAACATAAATAAAAATAAAAAACAATATGCTAAAAAAAAATAACAATATGATCAATGTTCCTATCAACATAACATAAAGACCAAGAGACTTGATCAATTACATAGAAATTATACATGAAGAATGGAATATACATAATATATTCACAATTAAAGAGTGTCTCCAAAGAAGACAAATGATCATGCAGCTGGTCTTTCTAATCTTCATCTTTCGATCACTCTCAAAAAGAAACATAATTGCTACTCAATACCCAATTTCATAGGTATTGTCATACTTTTATTTTATCTATTTTTACTTTTTTTTTCTATTTATCTTATTGGTATCAGGAGACTTAAGTCTCCTTCATAGTCATTATTACATTAAAGATGATAATAAATATATTTGTTATTAATTGTCGATGAGAGCATTCACTGTGATGACCAATCTAGATGTGAAGATATACTTTAGATGATACGTGTTATTAAAAAATCTCTGAGATCTTTGGTAAGAATTATCAAAATTTATTTTCTCCAATGACCAAAATAATTTAAATATTGACGCTTATATCACTAAGAATAAGTCATGGATAGAAAATACACTAACTAAATATTAAAAATATATTTCTTCACAATAGCCTAAAGAAATATATATACATTAATCAAATATATTAGACAATCTTATCTCCTAACAAAATAATAGTTAAACAATTATTTTAAAATTCAAAACAAATATAGAATTCAAGCAAAGCAAAAGCACATGAAAGATACTTTAAATAATGCAACTACTTGATGAGATTGGAGCACTCATTTTCTTTGCTAATTACTTTTTTATAATGATAGTCAAACAAGACATAAAGCATCCAATATGATGTTTCATAGGCAAATAAAACAAATAGAAGTAAATTATTATGACAGATCATTCAGTAAATATTTTACACTAACATCTTGAAAAAACATCTTATTTTCTTGTCCTCTAACCATATAATATTCTAGATCTTTAGACATTAACTTAAAAATACCCTAACCTACTTATTCTTGTTGTATATTTATGTTATTAAATTAGTTTTTTACTTGAAATTGAAAATTTAATGGCTTAAATTTATTAATATTATATGGTAAAAATGCTTTCAATGTATAAAACAGTATATACACTTAGTTTATATTTTGTTTTTTTATACATTTTTTACATATTTTATTATCCATTTTACATTATCAATAAATAATATTTTTCTCATTAAATTTCAGTATGTTTATCACTCATAAATTTTCAAAATTTTTTCTTAAAAAATGAATCTTTTCGTAATAATGTATGTTTATCAACGCCTTTTAATGAAGTTTGATGACATTAACATCACTATTGTAATTTGATGATATTTGATGTCATTCATTATATTTTGAAATATTATGGCCAATGATATTTGAAGTATTGCTCCATAATTTTCATAATTCAAAAATAGTATACTAATTGATTTTTATAAAAAAAAAAATAAGTATGGCTAAAGCATTCTCATACACGATTGCAACCATAATGCACAACTAAAACAAATAAATAATATACAACTAATACAATATATAAATACAATGTACTCAACACCACACTCTCTCGATAAGTGCATATTTGCTTTTAACATCAAGCACGAAGAAAAATTAAGTGATAATCTATAAGATAATCTCAGTAGATACGTATATTGTAGTAATAGAATTCGATTAAATTTACTTTCGTATAAATTAATAATTTATCTCAACATATTTTTTTTATTCATAAAAAATAAATATAAAACCTTATAATATCATGACTAGCTATCACAATACAAGAGAGTTGATTTAGAAAATTTATCTCGTCAACCAAGTATGTGATCCAAAGTAACTCATACACAATTAATACCAAATGCTCATATTTTGCAACACTTGATATATAAATTACAATTTATATTTTTTATTTATAACTATTGAAGTCGATTTAGAATCTATTGTGAATTTTCATCCAGAATAATTGTGGATTCAAGGAAAGGAAGAAAAAAATATTATTATTTATGGTAGCTAACACAAAGATAATTGTTCACTTGTCACTTATGGTAGTGACCAATAACAATGTTTTTTTTACTTATCTTTGATATCAAGTTGAAATAGATAAAATACGTATATAATTTCATTAAATTCAGAAACAATATAATGAATAATTTTCATAAAAAAATATTAAGTATAATTAGAACACCCTTAGACTTTGTGAAAACTTTAATGTATAACTAAATAAAAAAAATAAAATACAAGTATACAACTAATAGAATGTATGAAAACAAAATGACTTAACATATATGTGTGTGTGTGTGTGTGTGTTCAATGAATATCAAATTATTTGATAACAATTAATATTTATCATTGAGTTTTATACAAATTTTATAATAAATTTTACCAATGATGCATTTTGATGTTGATCACGGTCATTTGATGTTATTCAAAGATATTTCATAACTTTTAATCAAGTCTGCTAACATTTGTATGCATCCAAAAATATTAATATCATAGATGCATTTCAATTAATTAAGCTAACAATTAATCATATTCACATATTTTCAATATTATGTATTGGATGATAGTTCTATTATATTCGAGAAAATTCAATTTTAGTCAAAAATATCATATTAATTATTATTGTTGGTAATATTTAATATTATTAAATACACTTAATTAATAATCAATTATATTTGATGGATAATTATAATTTTTTTATCAAATTCATTATTTTTTCAAAAAATTTGATGATGTTTTAATGAAGTTCAAATAATAATATCATTTATATTTTGTCTAAATAATTTTTCTTATATCCATGTACAAGTATAATCCTATTAGTTTTCTTGAATCCCATCATACATGAAATATATATATATATATATATATATATATATACACACACACACACATTTATACACATATATATGTATATAAATATCAAAAATAATATGATTATATAAAAAATAAAAGAAAATTTTTGAACTTGATCCTCCATGATGAATATTCCAAATATTTTTTTTGAAGTTCAGCCTTTATAATGATATAATATTTTTTTTATCAATAACCACTAAGAATGATTCAAATGAAAAATAATGGTTTTATTCATTTTTTTTTTGTTATTAGCAAATTTTACAAATTTTGATAGGATAACTTTATAATCATAATTTTGAATTTTGACAAATAATTGAATTAAATTACATGTTTGAGTATGACTCAAAAAAAAAACAGACAATATGAGCCAACATAATAAAAAATAAAATGTTTAAAAATTGTATATAAGATTTATTGAAAAACAGACAAAATGAAATGCATAATTTTTTAATCTAGAGTCTAGAAAATTAAAAAAAAATTATTTCCATTAGATATTAATCTCAATAATTGAAGATAATACATATAAAAACAATTATATATGACACTATAATATTGAGTACATGTCATAATTATCATCATCAGTTAAATTTTATCCCAACTACTTGTAATATGTTATTTTGAATACATACCATAATATCAACTATAATATTATTGTTCAATTACTATGTTAAGATAAATTTTCTCAAATTGCATTATAGTAATTCAACTTAAGTCATATATTAAATATCTAGCCAAATTTTTAATTTAAAAAAAAAATACGTACTCATATTTACTTATTTGAGGTGTTTTATTTTGTATATAAAGTTAATATTGAATTCTAAGAAAGAGTAAATATCATTTGATGTTTTTGTTCAACTTAGTTATTTGAATTTGTTAAAATGTAGTATAAAATAAAATATGATTAAAAAAATATATGAAATAAAAGAGAACCAAAAACATGCACAAAGGAAAAAGATATCAATATACATGTTATAAATAGGTATCTTTTTTTTGTCAAAAGAATCAAAACAAATATACAATGTCAACATCAAAATTAATTACACATAATGTCATAATAAATAATTAATCAAATTATATGGAGACGTAATAAATAAATATTTTTTGATTATCATTTATTTATACCTTTAAATAATTATCTTCAAAAAAACATCAAAATTAATTATACATAATTATGCATATTAATGATTGAATTAAATATTCATTATTGTATTAAATTCTTTAAGCTACACATTGTCTTAACTTATATTAAAAAATATTTAAAAACTACAACATCAGAAAAATATTAAAGAAAATTATTTCACTAAATGATTATATTTATAATAAACATAGATACTCAAGATGATTATATTTATAATGCTTGGAAATGTTAATAGTAAATTTGTTATCACTTTTATCATTTTTTTTCTCATTTGTATGAACAAGAAATAATTTCAAAAAAAAAAATTTAAATAAAAGATAATGCATATTAATCATATAATAAATAAATAAATAAGCACATGAAAATAATGTTGACAACATTATTTTGCTGTCTACGTCTAGAAGATTTTTATCTTTTATTTAAAAATATAAGTCATATTATTCAATTAACTACTTTGCATGTTTAATGGGGAAAAAAAGCTCTAGTGAGATACATTTATAATGGCATAAAAAAAACTAATAATACAAATGTTTAAAGTTATAATATAATCGAAGAAAAACATGAAGACATAAGTTATTATGCTTCATAAACTGCTACATGCATCTAAATATTTTTAGAATTTAAAATTTTTCTATGATAAATTAGAAATAGAAAATGATATATAATATAATCATAATTTGTAAACATATATACATCTTGAGATTGAGAAAAAACTATTAAAAATGAAAAAATAATATGGCATAAATGAGCTAAAACACAAAATATATAAAAAATAGCATCAATTGAGAAAAATCTAGCTAATTAGGAAGGCTGATATAATATCTAATTGATATAGTGATTTTTCTACTTGAACAGTTAATTTGATCACCAGCATAACATCCGAAAGCCCAACTAATAGAGCAAATATTTTAGTGCAATCCTTAGCTACCAGACAATCCTTGTAAGTGGGTTTATTTTAATAAGAAAATATTTTAATTTAGTATATTCATTTTACTGTCATAGTTTGTTTATTTCCTAGTCTTTCAGTTAAAGTAAAAGTATTATTTTTTTTTTTATTATTTCTATTTCTCTTTCCATTGTATTTACTCATTCATGAAGTTGTACAGTCTCTTCAGAATTTTGAAGCTCTTCAATAGTGAAATTACATCTCTCATATATTTCCTTTGATATTTAAATTTTAACTAAAGTGGTTAAAAATAAAATAAAAAAATAAGAGAATTATTAAGAACAAAATGAATTGTTTTTAAGAATCAAGTTTGATGGCTTAAGTACTTCTGTACGTTCACAACTAAGGATAATTATCATTTCTACATTTTGAATTTAATCTAAATGTATAAACAATGATGAAGGCACATGAATGTGTTAGTCTTCCAGCTTAAGTTTTCATCAAACAGCACATATCTACCTACTTGAAACTTATTGTCAATTTCTTCCTTATTAACTTGGGTATTTGAGATTAAAATAAACCCACAAATATTCACAAGTAATGAACAATAAGCTTTTTTTTCACTTCAGTCTCTACTAATATTAAAATTAAAATTTTTTCACTCAAGTTTCTTCCTTCATTTCTAGACTTCTGACGGGTGTCAAAATTATATTCTATTTAATATTAAAAAAAAATAAAATAAATATTTTTTTTATCAAAAAAAATTTATATATTTAATTTTTATTTTATTTTTCACAGTTAATTTGTAAATTCTTCTCCTCTTCTCTCTTCTTTAAAGCTCTAAAATTAACATTGAGCTATGTTTTTTATAATATTTCTTAAATTATTTATAATTTAATTTTACAAAGTAAAAGATCATTAATGAGACATGACTGCTAAGCACGAGAATACGAATTACATCCAAAATGTCTACTACATATAAAAAATTAAAGCACACATTACAATTTAATTTTATTTATTTTATTTTATTTATAATATTATATTAATAAATTAATTAATTAAGTAATATATTAAAAAATAATTCACTCCTATTCTAGTCAAGTCTGACACTCACATACATAAAAATAATAATTAAATAATTTCATAACAATTAATTAAATTTAAACCAAGATAATAATGATAATTTAATCAAAAAATTTAAGAATAAAACTAAATTTTCTCTAATAATCTCAATCTATTTGCCTAAAATTAAAAAAAACAAACTTAATAGTCAAAACATACTTTAACATAATTAAAAATAAAAAACTAAATATATCAAAGAAAATTCAGCATAAAATATATATTATAAAAATATAAATACAAGCATGAATACTAATAATATGGATCATATTAAGAGATATACTGATTAATACAAAAAAAATATAATATATTAGATCTCAAAAGAACTTAATTTAGCAGCAGGATCGTTAAAGTTAACTTCAGATTTATTGACCATAATTATTTACTACAATGAGTTTAAAAAAAATATGACAAACTTAATTATTTTAATAGATCTTCATATTAAATTTTTAGAGAATTATAAAATAAAAAATATTATGCAAACTTATTTCTAATCTTTTTATCAAAAAATTACTAGGTATACCAATAAAGATGACATAATAAAATATTTTAAATTAAAAAATAATTAAAAATTAATGAACATAAAAAACATAGTAAAGTAATGTCCGTGAGATCTAACATATAAACTAGTCATGACGACACATCATTCGTATATCTCACCACGTGCCATATTGATTATAAGTAAAAAATTTAATAAAAAAATTTTAATATTTCTTGAGATATTTCATCCTAATGATGACTCAGACATATACATGCATGTATGATGAGTATCATTAGGATATATGATATTTAAAATAAAATATTTAGTATTATATTAATAATTATTTAAATTATAATATCACTATTAATAAATTTATTAGAATCATTAAAAAGATGCCAATAGTTGTTATTATTCATTTTATAAATATTTAACAAATAATTAACTTAATAGTGCAATTTAAAATAAAATTATTTTTTCAACATTAGAAAGCAAAAGAAATTTATTAAAATACTTTAAGACATCTAACTTATAATATGAATTTCACACTCTATGTTTGTTAGCGGACTACTAAGCCTAAAAAAAATTTCAAGCAAATATTAAATACCATTAAAATTATACATATTTATATTAGAGTCAATAGTAAAAATGACGAATATGTGTTCATTTATATATACTCATATTACTTGCATTACAATTAGGTAGATATACAATATTAATAATATATAAAAGACACTCTAATTTTAGCATAATTCATGTTGCAATAGAAATCAAATATTTAAAATATTAATCCTTCATTTTATTTATTTATTAGTTGGTTATATATGGATCCTAAGATTTAAAGGTGTCAAAAGTGTCAGGCAGCCAAGGCAAAGGCCGGCCAAGGGTCGTGCACGATCCGATTAAGATTTAAGTAAAATAGATAAAAAATATATTAAAATATAAAATCACTTACATAAACTAAATAAAAGAAACTAATGATTAAATTAATAAAAAATTAGTTAACATAGATATTATAATAATTATAATAAAATTTTGAGTATGAACATAGATATTATATTTAGAAATAATACATTTTTTATTCAATTAGTAAGAGACAAATTATAATATAATTCTCCAAATAAAAATAAGTTATCTTAGGACTTATATATCAATTATAATTATATCTTCTCACATAATGATATTAAAAATTTTGATATATTAAATTAATAAAAATCATATAAATTCACATTATTCATACAATTTAAGATGAGACGTAAAAATCATATATATCTCATTCATATTAGATTAAAAGAATTGTTAGTTAATAATAATTCATATAACAATATCAAATATATAGAGGCTAACATTAGCATCAAAATTAAATATAAACATCCAAACTAAACTAGTCACAAAGACTGATCACATATATTACACTCAAGTCAACACAATCATTAATAGGATTGAGATGCAACAATGTTATGTTTATTTTATTTATATACACATTTTTTTATATTTAAATATTTTTAATTTATATTTTATTATTATTTATCATACAATGTCATAATATTTATAAACAATGCATATGTATATTTTTTATTGAATTATGGTTTTAATGTATTACGTATTTTATTCATTTTAATTTATACTGTAGTGCAATTAAATTTTAATATTATAATTTTTTTAAAAAATTTAATTTTTAAGCTTAAAAATAAAAGTTATTACCAACCAGTGCCACAGTGAACCACAGCTCATGCCTCACAGGCCACCACCAACCAATGCCCATTACAGGTGTAGTGCTGTCTACAATTGCACCTGCACTACCAAGTGACAATGCCCACTGGACAGTGCTGGTGAGCCAGTCCCAGTGGGAACAAGTCAATTGACCTTGGCCCCTTGGCCACTACCTATTGCCCAGTGGCCACTGGGCATGAGTTATGCCCTGGCAAAAGGCAATGCCCACTGCAGCTGGGCACTGATATGGGCTGCCTAGCCAGTGGAAGAGCCAAGCTGATGATCGCCTGACTCAACATGCATTTCATGTCATACCATTGGGCCATGCCGAGCTGACCTGGAACATGACAATGCCAGACTGACCTGCAATGCGGCCGTGATGGTACTGCACGGAAAATATACTCATTTCATATCATGTCTGGCACAACACGGAAGCCCAATTAAACCACCAAAATTCAGTCCGTGCTGCCACAGCATGGCCTGTTTGACATCTCTAGTATTGCCTCAACTCTATCACTAGCAACTCAAGGACCCATTTGTCCCAGCATACCAACACACCTGCTGATCCAATCATACCCAGTAACCCACATTCTAGAAACCTCAGTGTTCTCAAACATGCTACTATACCTTTTGTCATTTTCTAAATTTTTGTTTCTTGAAGAACAAACCAATTTCTGGTCTCTCATTAAAATCTTTATCACCTTCCTCTTAGACTTAATCATTGGCAACCAGAACATTCCAGCTTAGTATTCTAAACTTCAATTTTTGACTAATTGTTAGCTCCCTCTACTCTTCAGAAAACTGTTTGCAATGCTTCCCTCATTATTCATTGAGCACTCTAATATTTTCTGCTCCTTTTCAAGCTTTACTTTCTCCAACATTCCCTTAATATGAATTTTCTCCCTTCTTTTCTCAATTTTAATGAGACAAGTCAAAACAACTTTTTTCAGACCTTGCCTCTAGAATCCCACAAATTCACTAAATTTTGTTAGGTTACACTCTTCACACTTACCTTCTCTATTTTTCCCTTCATTCACTGTGGACAGCTCCAAACTCCTTTCAAGGGATCATCCATTTCCCACTATATACCATGAAACTTCAACCATTATCCAAAACAATGATTTTCTCTATCACTAGAGCACGACTAAGTAATAGATATCAATTATCCTACGATAGCTCCCTCATTACATAATTTATCTTAAAGTGATCTATCTTCTCATATATAAATGTCAACTAGACAGTGAGGCTCAAGCACGTTATTAGACATGGCACAAAAATATCGTGTCTGACACAACACAACCCAAATCAGAGTCGTGCCTGGTTGAGCCTCATTACAGCCAGTGGCACTGCTCTAGCCATGTCAGACCAAGATTCCTGGTCCACATGATACGGGAGATGAGCACAACATGGCATGGAATGTCAGGTCATGCAGGCAAATTTTGGTCTAGATGGCCAGATTAGGCTAGACTAAACCAGACAAGCTAGTCTGGCCAAATCTAACCTAACTTGACATGATCCAGCATGACTCGGCAAAAAGCAAGCCAATGTGTCATGATAGGTTACTCATTTTTAGAGTCATATCAAAACGATGGCATAGATATGCTTAAAAAACAATAATCTCAGCCCAATACGAAAAGTTTGAAACCTATATTCTCATTTGGACTCCTCTTCTTTACAATTAATACTTACATGCAAACAATAAATCTTCACAAAAATTTTATTATGACTTTTCAAATCTCATTAGAATGGAGGATATCTATCTTTTTAAATATTATCCAGCATCATCATAGGTAAAATAATATCTCATACAAAATTTTGGATATCCTAAAATAATGAAAAAATAATAATAATAAATAAAAAAAATTTGTATACGACAATACATGTCGAATAGAATATTAAGTATAACTCATTTGTTCCATCAAGATATCAATCAAAAGAATAAGAGCATAAAAATTCACCTATATATAGTGGTGTAAAATGGGCCGGGCAGCCCGGACACACCACGAGACACGGCCTGATAGAGACGTGACTGGCCCTGCATGGCACTGTCCAGAACAATGATTGGTCGAATGCTGGGCTACCTCAAGGCTCAATTCATGCGGTGTCGTGCCAAGGTCTCCTGGGCCTCATGCCAAGCCAGGCATGAAACGACTGCCTGGCCCGAAGATCTGGTTCTTCGGCACGACCCGACTACATGGCATGGAGTTCTGGACAAACTTAAATTATTAAAAATAAGAACACTAAAAATATATATGAAAATTTGGTATAGTATGTGTATTATAAAAAATACATGAATATAGGAATAATAGATACACCAACAACCTTAAGAAATATGTTTATCAATAAATCAAAAAATATAATAATATAAATCTGAGACAACTCCAACTTAGCGAAAGAACTTTTAAAATTGAGTCAACTTCAGGTATATTGACTCTAGTTATTTACTATAATAAGGAAAGATATTATGATTTCTATTTGATTAAATTTTTAAAAATTCTTAAACTAGTATTAATATATAATACAAACATATTTTGATTACTAACATATCTTTAATCTACTTATCATAACATTCACATGTTCCAAGTATTAATGATATAATATAATTTTTAAAATTAAAAATAATTAGTAATTAATAAACTTAAAAAATATAGAAAAGTTGTATTTGTGATACCCAACATCTAAATTAATCATGATGCTACTTCATTCGTATGCATCATGACACACTGTCAATTCTAAAAGAAAACTATTTTTAAAAAAATAAATTTTTTAAAATCATTCATCCTTATAATGGGCACATCATATATAAGTATCTCATTAAAATCATTAGTTGATATGGTATTCAAGATAAAAATTCTAATATTTTATTTGATAATACTTCATGAATACATATAATAATATCACAATTATATATTTATAAAAATAATTTAAAAATAAGCTTTTTTGTGATATTTTTCATGTTACATGCATATATCATATAAATAATTTAATAATATAATCAAAAATAAAAATAATTTTTTCTCATATTAGAAAACATAATAAATTCATTAAAATATAATAAAATACTTATCAAACTACAAGAATTTTACATTATGTTTGACACCGCATGCCTTGAAAGAAAAAAAATTCAAATAAATATCAAACATCATTAAAAAAAAAACTATATGATATTAGATTCATGTATTAGAGCATCTCCAATGGGCTCGCTAAAAATATTATTTTTAATATTTTGTTGAGAAAGTTAGAAAATTATGACTCCAACGCACTCGCTATCCCGATCACGTGTTTGCCTCCTCGGCTTCTCCTTCAATAAATATAGCGAGCATTTATCGCTCAGCAAATCCCTTCTTTCTTCTAAAATTCTTATCCAATATCTTCAATATCAACTGGTTCCAGCAACACCTACAACAACAAATCTATTTTGCGAAGCTTGGTTGGAATAAATTTTGAAAAATTACTAACTAAAATACTGAATTGAATATTTAAATATATTTTAATTAGTTATTTTGTTGGTATGGTTGGAGATGCTCTTAACTATAATACATGATATCTAATTATATTAATAATAATAATAAACTTAATACAAATAATTCAGACTAAAAAATAAAAAAATTTATTTTTGAAATTTATAAAGATTTTTTTTAATAAAATAAATATTTATTCATCTGTATATACTCTCATCAAATACATTATATTTATATACATATGTCATAATGATAATATGTTTAGCAAGTATGTTTAGCACGTTGATTTTAGAATCATAATTATTATGATGAAAACTACAAATTTAAAATAATAATTTACAATTATATCTTTTTATTACTTTACTATTTGTATGTATCATATAAAAAAATGAAAAAAATAAAAAACAAATTAAAATATATCTATCAACATTAAATAAGTAGAAGAATAAAATAATAGAATTTATAAATAAATAGATAATTGTTTACTTATTACAATAAAATATAGAATAATTTTAGCAAGTCTTCATGTACGAACATAAACACTACATACAAACATGATGATTATATGTTTCAATTAGCTAGGAATAAATGATGATATGGTTCATCAAATAAAAACAAGCTATCTGATACTTAAAAATTAATTATTTTTTCATCAAATCATATGATATCAATGTGAACTTAGATATATTAAATTGATAAAAATTATATAAATTCATTTATCTCATATTATATAAGATAACATGTGATCTATTAATCATTTTGATGTCTAGCATAATATTAAAATCTACTTTTTTTTGTAATTATAAATATTATTTTATATAAAAAATCCAAACATTAATTAGATATCATGGCAACATGATCATGCATAGAAAACTAAAAGATTCATGGATATAACTTTAAGATCAAGTATAATAACTACCAGTAGATGATAACCCATGCAACATCAAGGATATCAAGGCTATCATTAAAACTATGATCTTCAGAATCAAATATGATAATCAAAACCATACAAACACAAACAGTTCATGAATACTACCAAATTATCATGTTAGTATTCTTTTATAATTAACTAATGTATTGTTATTTGTGATATTGTGATTAAATAAAAAATATAAAATGATTATATTTTTTATTGAGTTATGAATTTTATTTATTTTTATTTACAGTGCAATATGATTTATTGTTAATATTTAAATTTTAACAAAGTAAAATTTTATTTTAAAAATAAAAGCTGGTGTTGCAGTGTGGTAGTAGCCATTTGATAATCTAGACTAGATTAGCTAATTGTTTAACTATGCCACTAGTTGGCCTAGCTAATCCAAGCTAGTGGTTATGCAATGCAATAACCACTGCCCTACCTATTAAGGCACTAGGCATTACATTGGCCATTGGCCAGTGTCATGCCATGCCATTAGGCACCCAACCCACCATGCCCGACTGAGGAAGGTGGGGGTCATCATTTCATGCCACTTTCAATCCAACCCAGCACACACGACATAGGAAGGTGGGCCATTGTGTCATTCCAAATCAACCTCACATGATATCATTTTGACACGGCACAACTCATGTACCCAATCCATGTCGCATTTAGCACAGCACAACGATCCAAATGGAAAACCAATTATCAAAATGTGCCAATCTGATTTACATATGTAGATTGGAATAAGAATTGAGTGTGTATATGAATAATACATTTTTATTATAACAATATAATGCATATCATATCATTAGTCTCATTATGAAGACATGTAAGAAATTAATAAATAATATTATTATTAATATTCATACTACACTAATTAATATAAATCAATTTTTTTAAAAACTAAATTTTAAAAATAAAACTATTATCAGACTAAATGTTTACAATTTTAAAAATTTATAACCACATTACCCATTAGATATAACTCACCTTATTTAGATTTAAAAAAATATTAGGGTATACAAATAATATTAAATATTTTACTAAACAAAAACTAATATTTTTTCTATGAGGTGATGTTGACTAATTTATCATAAAAAGAATTATTTAATACTTAAAATTTTTTTAATACACAACTCTATTATAAAGAGTATGATCTCACTTCTCTATTAGTTTTTACATAATTAATATGTATTTCTTTATTATTTATGAAACATAAGAATGATACTTTACTTACATTAATTATAAAAATATAAAGAAAAAACTAAACAAATATTAAGATCAAAGAAAATGTCTAATGAAGAAGTAAGATGATATTCTTTTTATGATATTACTCATAATTGGGAGTATATAAAGATAAAGTTTGCATTTACATATTCTATTGCATATGTTAACACTAAAAACAAGTTAATAGAGTTTGATAATTTATATTAAATTAAGTTTATACATCAAGTAATCAACTTTCAACCCAATATGGTACTTTCAACATTTGTTGATCAAAAGAAAAAAAAATAATTTTTTTTGTTACATGGAAGAATGTGTCCACTTCATCTAATTCAAGTGTTAGTATTAATCAACCATCTTCGAAGCTAGCAAAGTAATTAGTGAGAAATTTTTATTATTTAAATCACATAAAAATACTCAAAATTTTAAAATACTAAATTAGAGTAGATAACAGCCAACCAATTTTACATTTTTGAATTACAATTTCTTCTAAATCAATATCACAATTTCAAATGATTAACCTGATACTTTATGGAGATGACAGTCTACAAAGTTTTTTAAAACATGTGTTTAGTTGTTTTATTTTATTATGATTTATAAACAATTTAAAATTATATTTTTTGCCTGCTAAAATCTTATTTCAATGAAATTTTCTGAGAAAAAATTTTAATGAGATAAATATTAATAAAATTTTAATTCTATTTTTATTGTCTCATATATATATAATTACCTTATTTTTTTAATGAAGTTTATTAATTATAATTTATCTTTAATTTCTTCCTTGATAAAAACTAACTATTTTTTAAAATATTAATAATTTTATAACAAATTTTAGATTATAATTTTTTTGTAAAAACTAAAAAAAATTTTAAGTTGATGAAATATACAAAAAATTGGGTTAGACATGTGCTTTGAAGGTGGAGCAAGCATGAACCTGCCATTTTGACACTTTTATCCCACAAATGTCATCCCATTTTAATTCATCCAATCACATGTTACCCAGCTCCAATGACTCCCTTGTTTCTAGTTTCTCACCATATTCCCTAGTTTTTCCATTTAACATGTCTACCAACCAACCATCAATAGATCTAACCACTGCTACAAAACCTACAACGCTTTGTTCCACTAGATTCTAACGTGGACACATCATTTCATCATGAAGTTGGAGACCTTAACTAATAAAATAGTCCTTTGTTATAAGTATCATTTTTGACTCCCCCATGAATTATACATAACCTAAAACATACAATATGTGACATACAACGCACTACAATAAATGAGGAAATTTCACCTCTTATGAAGAATGACGCGTGGTGTTTAATACCATGACGACAAACTAGGAACAATGTCAACTCCAATTGTATTTTTAAATTCAAATACAACACCATTGGCACTCTCAGACAGTATAAAGCATGGTGGGATACTAAAGCTACCACCAATATCTTGGAATCAACTTCAACAATACATTCAATTCAATGATAAAGCCTAAAAAAATCAGGCTTAATCTTGATTTTATCATTTTGAAATGATAGCCAATTTATTAAAATGAGATATAAAATGATCTTCTTCATGAGAATCTATTGGAGAAAATACATTTACATCAACCACTTGAATATCTTCATCCCAATTTACTAAGTCATATATGTTGACTACAAAAATTATTCTACAACTTGATACAAGCCTCATGGGATTGGAATCACCACTTGCTTACCTTCTATCATTTGGCTCTGTAAACACAAACTCTAATACTTTGTTCTTTACAATTAGAAAGTACTTAGTTGCTCTTTTGTATAGGTATACGTCAATGATACATTCAATCCAATGATCAAGCACATAAAAATCTAGCTTATTATCGGCATTATCATTTCCAAATGATGATTAAACCATTAAACTAAAATGCAAAATAATCTTCATGGGAATCTATCAAATGAAGTACATATGCATCAGGATCTTGAATATCTTCATCCCAATTTCTCGTGTCATATATGTTGCCTACACAAATCACTCTACAACTTGAAACAAGCTCCGTGGATCTTGTAGAACCACCTGTCTAAGTAGCTTCAATCACTTGACAATATTAACTTAAACTATGGTATTTTAACTCTTCACATTTAGAGAATCTTTAATTATTCTCTTTGTATTGATATATGTTGATGAAATAAGCATCATTGGCTTCGACTCGCAAGCTATATCTAAATTGACAAATGCTTTAGCTAAAGACCTAGGTGTTCTAAATTTCTTTTTAGGAATTATAACTCATTATGTGAAATAGGAGCACTTTTTATCTCATAGTTGGTACATATATAATCTACTCAACCATGCAATAATACTTGATACACAACTTCTGTTTCCTTGTGTCACCTTCCTAGAAGATATCATTACTCTCAAGTGCACCATACTTTGATTCCTATGCCTATCAAAGTATTATTATAGCATTGAAATAATTATCTTTGACACAACCTTACATCTCTTTTGTCATAAATATAATACACATGTACATGCATAAACTCATTAATAATAATTTTTTTTAAAGACATTATCTCAATTTCTCCATTAATTTTTTTATTGCCCATTCAACCTAGCATATTTACTCATCTCTCAGTTTATTTGATGTCAATCAGGCTGGTTACAAATATCATAAATCAATCTCTGATTTAAGCATATTCTTTTGGTTACCATTTAATCTAATAGAAATGTAAAAAATAACTAATTGTGGCACACTCAAGCACTAGAGCACTATGTAATTGTTCATCCTCTGACTAAGTCTATTTAGCTTAGAGGTGTCAACCGTGTCGGGCCGGCGCGGCCCGGCACGAGGCACGGCACGGTTAGGCCGTGCCTGGGCCGGCCCGACACATTTTTAAATCGTGCCCGGGCCTGTGCAGTGCCTGGCCCAACACGGCACGGCGGCACGGGTTCTTCCCGTGCCGGTTAGATTTCACGCTGACACACGTGGGCATGACCCGGCCCATCCCGAAAAAAACCCGCGGGTCGGGTCTGATTGGACCCGACGCGCGGTCCCGACTCCCGACCCAATCCCAACGGGAAAAAAAAATTCAAATGTTATTGATTTTCAGCCGTTAGATTTGCCTCCAACGGCTAGGGAGCATAATCCAACGGTCCTCGTGATTCTGCCCCCTAAATATATATTAAAAATTCAAAAAAATATAAAAAAAAATATCTTTTTTTATAAAAAATTAATATCTTTAATCTATAAATTCTACCCCCCTCCCTATAACATTTATGTTTTTCAAAAACATATATCCTCTCAAAACTTTCTCTCTCTCACATAAACCATGCATCTCTCTCTCTGGCCTCGGGATTTTGCTTTCGGCTTAGATTTTCATGAAACTCGACTTGAGTTTTGAACATCAAAGCTTGCTGCGGTGAACCTTACACGTGACTGACCTCATTGCTTTTAGCGGGTATTTTATTTTATGTTTTTTTTCACTCTCTCTCTAAAGTTTCTCTCTCTAGAAAAAAAATTAGAAAAAAATAAAAAACATAAAAATGATATATACACCTAACACGTATTTAAATTTGAAAAATGAAAACATTTGTGTTACACAGAGATCTGAGGCTGCTGAAACTTTGGTTTCTCCAGTCGTCTCAACCCAAAGTTCTAAAAAACAAAAAACTAGAATGACTTCTCAAGTTTGGACTCATTTTAAAATCATAACACAAAAAAATATTAGAGGTGAGGAACAAGAAATGACACACTGCAAATATTGTATGGGACTATTAACATGCAAGAGTTCATTTGGGATTGGGCACCTTAAGAGGCATGCCGAATTATGCACCAAAAAACATGGACCCTTAGATCATAGGCAAACCCAACTTGACACTATATTTTTTAAGACTGGATTGAGTTCAGTCTCAAAGTTTACTCCCTTCATATACTCCAGAGAATTGGATAGGGACGGCATGGCCAGGCTCATCACATTAATAGGTCTTCCGATCAGATTTTCAGAAGATCCGAGGGTAGTGCTCATCATGCAGACTTATTTTCATCCTTCCTATCATAGGATTCCTAAGTCCACATCTAGGAATGACATACTAAAAATATATAAGTTAGAAAAACAAAAAATTATTAAGGAATTTATTGGATATAGTGGAGTGGTGTCCGTGACATCCGATATATGGACAAGTCATGATTATTCTTCTTATGCATGTTTCACGAGTCACTATGTGGATTCTAACTGGACAATCAATAAAAAAAATTTTAGGATTCACTGAGATTCTTCATCCTCATGATGGCCCGGCCATTTTTGAGTTTATGATGAAAATCTTTAGGGAATATAAAATTCAAAATAAAATTTTTAGTATCACATTTAACAACACTTCTAATAATGGAGTAGTGATCAATATATTTGTTAGGAATATTAGAGACGCATCATTAGGAGAGATCTTTCATGTCAGATGCATGTGTCACGTGATTAACCTGATTGTTCAAGCGGGTATGAAGGTGAGTTCCCCCACGTTGGATAATATACGCAATGCACTAAAGTATATTCGCACTCCTCGCAAACAACAAGAGTTTAGTACTCTTTGTTTGTCTGCGAATCTTAAGAAGAAGAAATTCCAATCGGATGTGAGACATTGTTGGAATTACACATACCTGATGTTGAAATCATGTGTTAGATACAAACACATGATATCCGACTACGTCAATAGTAAGAGTGACGAACTTATTATTGACGACACTGACTGGGCTTCAGGAATTTCATAAATAAAATTCCTGAAGATATTTTATGACACGGCGAACATGTGTTCGTCGGTTTATACGCCCACCACTTGCATTGCACTCCGGTGCATATGCAATATTAGTAGCATGTTTAGGAAGTATCGAGCTGACCCGACGCTTAGCCATATGGTTGCAGAGATGGAGACCAAGTACTTGATATACTGGTCTACCGTTTCATCTCTTTATTGTCTCGCTGCATGCATGGACCCTAGGGCTAAGGTGGAAGAGGTAGAAAACACCCTGACTTTCATTTCCTCGTGCATGAACCTGGAAGAGCCACCTGAAGGGTTCATTCACGAGAAGTTAACTGACATATTCACATACTACGATACTAGGTATGGTGGTGATATTAGTGAGACTGTGATTACGGACATTAATACCTTTTCGGAGATGACAATTATTCCATTCAGCTAGCGAGGGGGAAACGTAGGGATGGACCATCACATAGGAGTGAGCTGTCTCGGTACTTAGATACCGATTACTGCTCAATCCTATCACATTCTGATACTAAGAATCTTGATTTATTACAGTGATGAAATCATATGAGTCCATCTATCCCATGCTATCTAGGATGGCACAGGATCTACTGACTCCTCCGATGTCGAGCGTAGCATCGAAGTCTGCTTTTTCTATTGCAATGAACGTGATTTTGGATAGGAGATCAAGATTACGTCCAGATATAATTGAGGCCTTGGCATGTTTGAAGGATTGGGAGAAATCGAGGTTTAGCATCCATGATCGTGCTGGAGCTGGGACTGGGACTGGGACATACACTGCAGTCGCATCCACAGCCACTACGATGGCGGAGGAGTTGATTGCCGATGATGATGATCCATATGATACTGATCTTGATGTTGCGGCTGATGATTCTCATGATATGCCGATTGACGATTGATGATGATCTGCTTTTTTTTTCGATGTTTTTTTATTGATTGTATTTGTACGCTTTGTTTGTACGTTGTGTTGAAACTTATACTTGTTTTTTTCGGTTCAGGACCATCGGTTTCAAATGGATGATTGGTAATTTTTCATTTGTGTTGTTTAATTTTATTTTTATTTTTATTTTTACTAACATAATATATTGATTTATTTTTTTTACGATTTAAATTTTATTTTAAAAATTAATAACTTTAATATATAATTAATAAATATAATAAAATTTAAACTAATTTGAATTTGATTAAAAAAATGAATTTCTAAAATTTGTTTTTTTATTTAATTTTTATTTTTAACATTTTTAAATATATTTATATTTAATACTCTACACTCAAGCAATACAATTTACAATATATAAATTTTTTTTTAAAAAAATATTCTACCTGGCCGTGTGGTGCGGCCTGCCTCCCTCTCTCTCAGTCTCGGGCTCGGCAGCTCGGGTCTGCCTCTGCCCTGGCCTGTATGGCCAGGCCGGGCCCGGCTCTTTTTAAACCGTGCCGTGCCCAGCCCGACACGGTAGCATGATCGTGCCATTAAAAATTGGGTCGTGACATGTCGGGCCGGCCCGTTTGACACCTCTAATTTAGCTTCGATCTTTACTATATGATCTCAGCATTTTTCTTTTTCAGTGCCCATACTATAGTATGACAACATTGGAGTGACCTATCTCACAATAAATACAATGTTCCATGCATGTGCAAACTATGTTCAAATCAAATGTCACGTTGTTCATTAAAAATTTATCCAAAAATCATTACAAGTTCTATTTATATGGAGCAAGGACCAATTAGACAATGGTTGTAATGAAGCATCAGTTTGTATGAGGCTGTCACATCTTTAGTCCAAGCTTAACATCATCCTTTTTCCAATGAGGTTGCAAGGGTAATATTATATTATAGACAGCAATATTAAAAAGTATATTCGGTCCAAGCCAAAAGTCCAAGTGTCCAACCTCACATGTTAAACAACATGTAACTACACAATAAATCAATAAATGGCAACAAATTAGATCCCATATTTTCATTTAAAGCTTATAATTATTCATTGGTCTTCATGTAATTACTCTAGAAAACCAGTTTTGTCAACTATATAAACTGCTATACATATAATTTATATCAACATCAATGTAACAACAAAAAAAAGGAGTTTTTCCGTATTAAAAATTCTTTACGTTTATTGCAAACTAATTTCAACAGCATCGTACATATGAATGAGCACCAATAAAAACTATCAAAGGATAAAAAGCACGAAGCCATGAATGGCATGGGGACTAATCATGAATGAGCACGTATGACCCAATTACCAATGCGATCTTTATGTATATCACAGATAGACTAGAAAGTGTGGACAATCCAGAAAAAATAGTATAAATCATCACGTACTCTTCGTTCTCTTCATCTTCGCACAAGAATGGGCTTGTTCCGGTTTCTGTACAGAAAGAGAACAGATCGCAATGTTAAAATTTACCCACTAAAGAAAAATGGGAATGCAGACGATAATAGATCTTTCAGCTAAAGTCTAGTGGCAGAAAAATCACCATTAGCCTGCTCGCTTTCTGAGACCACGTATCCATCAGTTTGATCTGGCATTTTCGATTTATCCTTGATGAAGAAGCGCAGTCCCTTGTTTACCTTCTGTGATGATGGTAGCTTCAATTCATCGGATGGCTGACGAAAGAAAGAAATAGCTCAGAAGTGTTTGGGGATAAGCGACCTGGTTTTCTGCTATTGCTCCACCACCTCGAAGCTCAGCATCGGTTTACCTCGCAGAACAAGGTAAGATAGCGACCACTGGTGAATGGATCGTTGGCAAATCTGGTTAAATATGTTCGTGGATTAAAAAATCGCAATTTTTCTCTAAATTTTGTGTTTGTTGATTGCCTATCCAGACAGCCGACGGATGAATTTTAGTGAAAGTAAAAATTAAAATTAGGGTTCAGTTCAAATGTAACTATTTACTTTGATTTATGGCATACCTTAATTTATGGCATACCTTAATTTATGGATGAATTTTGTGTTCGTCGACCCGGCCCGTAACTTCTATTTTTAATTTTTTAAATGAAATACTAAAACATAGCTATAAAAGAGAATTTCAATAAAATAGAATACATTTATTTTTAAAAATCATATAAAAAATAAAATAAAAAATATATATTTTTGATAAATATTATTTAGAAAAAAAATTTAATTTTAAGATGTTTGGTATTGAGTAAAATTATGTGAGGGTGAGGGGTATAGAACAAAAAAAAATCATGTTTTTGTCCTCTCACAAAAAAATTGCCCATCAAAAACATTACTTCATTAAAAACATAGTGTTCCCAATAATATTTTCAAACCTAAGTAGTATATTCGAAAAAGCTATTAATGAAAAAAATGTATTTTTTTCTTCATAAATATTGTTTAACATATATATACATATTGTTTAATGTATATTTATATATAGTTTAACTTATATAGTTAGACTTATACATACATATAGGTTATATATATATATATATATAACAAGATCATGTGAGAGGAAAAAAAGATCACATTTGGAAACTAAGCAAGGCATTTATTTTGTAAAGTACAATAATTAATAGGTCACATAAGTTAAAATCTTTGTTCTTTTTGGTATAGTTGATTCACTAATGAATATCCTTTGCGGTGGATCAATATGAAAGTTGTATGCTAGCACATTAATTTCATCTCTCAAAACCTTTTATTTTGAAAAAGTATATAATGTTTCTATATTTTTACTTTCTCCATTTCTCATATGTATCTCATATATATTGTATTATCATTATACCGTTGATATTGACAAGGTGATCTTGAAAATTATATTTATGTACACATCTTACATATATTTATAATAGTTTGTTGTGTTTGTTTTTTAGTGTTTTCTTAATATACCATGTTATGCATGTTATTAACATATGTGTAATTGAAACACACATGCTTATTAAAACATGGGGTGGAAAAGAATGTTTAAAACACATCTTAATGTGTTTTAATTTTTTTTATTTAACTCATAACATATGTTTTCTATTTATATGTATTAAGTATTACATGTTTTATTAGAACATGAATTATGTGTAATTCTTAAATGCACATTTTATCAAGTAAACCCCATCTTATAATTTTAATAAAACCAATTTTTTTTTTAATAAACAATGTGATAGTTTTTATACAAATAAACATTATTTAATAAAATCACATTTTATTAAAGCAAATCATCTTATGGTTTAAATAAAAATAAATCACATTTAACTCAGGATAAAATCACATTTTAACACTAAAACTTGAGTTTAAGTACTTGATTTCTAATTTTATCTAAGTATGCAACTACGTAAGTTCACATAATATTAATAATGAACCTAAAACTTCTTATGGGGTCACAAATCAAATGTAGCCCATGGCAAATTAATATATTTATTAATATTATATAAATGTTTAATATAACATAATTTATTTAATATTATCATTATTCTATTACATGCTATTTTGATTGAACATATGACATAGACTATGCTATCTCCACTTAGTTTACTAATATTTCTCACTATACAACACTATAAGAAAAATACCAAATAGCTAGGGAGAATTCCTTAGCTAAATACGTTATTTCCATCAATAAAGTGGATATAACAATGAATTAATGACGGAACATTTCCCAAGCTAAAGTGCTCATCACAAAAATTAACGAGTAAATATATTTCCTAGCAAAATTAACGTGGGAAAATTCCATAGCAAAACTAGCGAGGGAATATTCCCCTATCAAAACTAGCGAGGGAATATTCCCTAGTAAAAGTAGTGTGAAAAAAATTCATAGCTAAATTAGCGAGGAAAAATTCCCTAGTTAAATTAGCGAGGAAAAATTCCCTAGTTAAATTAGCGAGGGAAAAATCCCTAGTTATTTTCATTCTATAATTATTTTTATATTTTTAATTATTTACATAAAATTTAATTACATATTTTTAAATTTTTATATTAAATTTGATAAAAACATAAACTATAAACAATTATTTATAATTAACAAAAAATAAAATCAGTTACTAAAATATTCTGATACAATATGCTACATAGCTAAATTAGAAACATAATAAAACTTAATTACATATTATTCTTCATCAATGTTTTGAATGACATTGCACAGAGTATAATCTGTCGGAGAAATTGACGTCACTTTCTCTCCCATGGCTCCTCAAAATCTGCATACTACTCTAGCACCCGAGCATGTCCCTCCATGGCCATCTACATTACTTCCTTTAGTTCTAGTATGCATTTCCTCTCCACCTTCAACTTCTTCTTCCTTTTTATCTACCAATGCCCTTTTTGTATCTAGCTGCTCTTCTAACAACATTTTATTTAACCTTGCGTCAGTTGCATGTATGTATACTTGTGCATGTATTTATGTGCATGTGTGTGTGTGTGTGTAAACACGGACACATGTACTTTGATGCAGCTACACATTCCATCAAGAAAATAGAAGGAAATAATTTAGGACTTAAAAAAATACACGTATAGGTCTCTCAGGCATGGTTAGCATCTTCTAGTTCTTTGTCCTATGGTACTTCATGCAGAAAGAGAACATTGTTACACCTGCACATGGAGCATAACATACATTTATAAACAAATAAAGAACACAACACAATGATGCTGATAAACAAATAGACTAGCACAAGCAACACCAACTACCATTTGTTAGAAATTTCACACAACGAGATAATCATGATCTTATTTTTAAATTACCAAATCAAGATTTCTCCAAGATTTCTAGTGAACTACTCATCATCATATTCCTCTGTGTTGTCGAGCTTCACGCATCAGTTTATTTTTAATTATAAGAAAGTTAGAAAGTACCAAACAAAAGGGAAATGGAAGTTGAAATCACAACAGGTATGCATGGTATTGATTTTTTGCACACCTGTAAGTTCATATAGGAATCTACCAAAGCAAGGAAACCTTAAAGAAACCAAAAAAAAATAAAATTAGAAAAAAAAATGCAATGCACATGAAAATAACATAATGTAGCTCACCTTTGTATTCCAGTCCCACTTGAATTTTACAATGACCATCTTCCCAGTCAAGTTGTTAAGAAAAGGGTTGGGATTAATAAGAATAGTTTGCAACATTCAGTAATAAAAAAATAAATTAACAGTGCTATCATGCACATATGCATCAGATATTTCTCTGCATTTACTTAAAAATTCATAGGCATGTATATATGTAATATACCTGCATACAGTAGAATATAGTATAACTATATGTGTCCAAACATACACACACACACACTATTTTCCTATCTTCTCTTATTTCTTTATCTTATCCATATATTGCACTTGTAGGTTTAATAGAACAACGTATCAATTGATAAAGTAGAGAACCTAGCACCCAGCAAAACAAAACAATATCACAAACATCGTGCTCATCAATAAGATAATAATATATAATATATATGTACATTAAATACTATGATATATATACATATACACTATAGTATATATGTACATCAAAATCTCGGGACCATTATGTGGATCAGTCAGCTGATGCTGCTGCTGTGATACATTCACAACTTCTCTATCTACCATGGCATCTAATCCACCCATGACTTTCTGCCAGTTTCGGACATACCTGAGGCCATGCTACCTATATCATAACTAGTACGACCTTGTAACGTGCTGTCTATACCTCATTCATATGCCATATCTGGAAAAAATACATAAGGCAATGAAAATAAACAAAAATAATTAACAATTATAATAGCATAAAACTCATTATCTACTCATTCTCATCAGAATCATCCAAATTTGGTTCATCTTCTTCTTCAGATGTAGTAACATCATTTTCAAACTCCTCTTCATCACTAATTTCTTCCTCATAATCAATTAAATTTTTATCAACATCTACATCCTCACTTGTATCAATCTCAAAAGATGCGACTAAAAGGACATCTTCGTCCCCCACCATATTTTTGATTATAACATCATTATCATCATTTTGAAAAGGTGGTTCTATGTAATCAGTACTTGGTGATGCAATGATATCAATTTGAGCCCTTGCTTTAATCTTGCACATAACTTTCCAATCTTTTTTAGGACCGGTCCAACCCGGATATTCACAATAATAAACCTGTGATGATTGTCCTACTAAGACAAAAGGTTTATACTTGTTGAATTGTTTTTTATCTTGCACATCGACAAGTTTATATTGAGGATGGACAATAATACCAACATGTGGTGTTGGTTTGAATAATTAACATTTGAGTAACATAGTTTTTTTAACTAGGAGAGCTTCAAATTCTGACTCGATTACTTTGACTAGAGTCCCGTAATAGTCATATTTGGTTTCATTGTATGCAAATCTTTTAATGCATACCCCCATATTGTTTGTTGCCTAGTAAATACCATATGATTTAGTATGAAATTTAAAACCACTCACACATTAACCGTCGTACGTTCAAACCTCTCTTAGTGGACCTTATGCTATACTTCAAAGATAATGATAAAAAATTTTATTTGCATGATTATGAACCTGTAATCAAAATTAAGAGGATTATTTAGATTACAATTATAATTTTTTGTTAAAATAATACAATTGATTTGTGATTTTTATTATAAGCAAACATATGTATTTTTAAAAAAATGATGGAAATTCTTGCTCTGTCCCGACATTGATAGCTTCGTCATTCATGTTTGGAAACTCTTTATATTTATCTGTAACAAAATCACTAAAAAAAGAAATTAAAAATAATTAATACATTTATAGAAAATAGTAAAATATAATGCTAAATAGATCTCATTTGACTATTAAGAAAGACTTACTCAATGAATGGTCGAACCTCTAGACAATTCATTAGGACATATAGATGAGCTGTAGTATATTCAAAGTCTGTTAGATACTATTTCCCTTCAGCACAAATTGCTATATTCGTAGGCTTGAAATTTTCAAACATATCATTATCCACATTATCATAAAATTAAACCCCATTCTGCATTTCCTTAAGTGGAAGAGTTGGATCTCCTTCTTTGAAATAGAATGATTTGATTTTTTCATTCTTATCCATAACATAACCTATTGATATATAACCCTCAACCTGATCCTTATTCATTATTGTATGCTTTATTTTCCTCAAATATTTACAAAAAGATTATTGAAAATTACAAGTCATTTTTATGTATATATAAATATATATATATAGGAAAAGAATTGGTTTAGTGAATTAATATTACCTTTATGGAGGATACATCTAATGATAATGGATAGGACCAACGATCCTAGCTTCGTAAGTCAAATACACTAAATGAAGTTACATTGAGTCAAAAAAACTAGGAGGAAAGATTTTCTCAATATAGCATAAAATAATACATAAATTTGTTGATCCAGATTCCTCAGCTCCTCATTAATCAATAAAGAAGAAGTAAGTTGCTTAAAGAAAAAGAAATCTCTATTATGGGCTCCCATATTCTATTACGCAACAATTCTTGAAGAGTAATTGGTAACAATATTTGTATGAATACATGACAATCATGACTCTTTATGTCAAACATCTTAAGTTTTTTTGCATTCACACATCTCCCCAAATTAGAAGCATACATATAGAAAAATCTAAGTTTTTTTACCCACTCCAACACAACCTTTTTCTGTGATTTATTCAAAATAAATAGCACATTAGGGTATTTATTGGTGACAAGATTTTTAGCAAATTGAGGACGACAAAAATATTTATTCAACTCATCTCTTGAGTTCTTAGATTTCCCTGGAATGATAAACACTGTATTGAAAATATTGTCAAACACACTCTTCTCGATATGAATAACATCAAGATTGTGCTTGAGCAAGTGTTCACGCTAGTAGGCCAAATCCAAAAAAATATTTTTATTATTCTACCCACAAGTCTTAGATATAGCTACATTGACAACCTCAGCATCAACATCTATCACCTTCTTCAAGCCTCTGTTATTCAATTATTGTAGAATTTCATCCTCATTCTAACCCCCGGGAATTGTCTAGTAACCTTTCTATTCTTAATGAAGTCTTTGGTGTTACGTCGTTACGGATGTTTAATGGACAAAAACTTCCAATGGTTGTCGAACCACGACTATTTTTCATTCTTAATTAATCTAAAAACATCAAATTCTTCCATACAATGCGGGCATGCCAACATATCAGTTATACTCCACCCAGATATCATAGAATACATTGGAAAGTCATTTATGGTCCACATGAGGGCAGTGCACATCTGAAAATTTTGCTGTTTGGAAATATCATAAGTTTGAACAACAACAGCCCAATGCCTTTTCAACTCTGATATCAATGGCTGCAAGAAAACATCTATCTTTCTGTTTGGATTCGTAGGCCCTGGCACTAACACAGTGAAAAACATAAATTCCTCATTCATAAATAAGTCTAAAGGCAAATTATATGGCGTCACCACCACAGGCCACACAGTCCAAATTGACCAAACGGCTAAAAACCATCAGCAAAAAAACCCATCCTAATATTTCGAACTTCAGAAGAACAATTAGAAAAACACCCATCAATATGTTTCCAAGCAACGGCATCAGAAGGGTGACACATCTTACAGTCATCCATATGATACTCTGAATGCCACCTCAAATCATTAGCTATTGTGGTTGATGCATACAATCTCTGCAAACTAGATGTAATTGGAAAGTGGTGCATCTTTTTATACAGCACATTCATCTTCTAATTATACAATATTTATCCAAAACCCCTAACCTTTTGCTTGTACTGAGCATGCCAACATATTTTATAATTTTTATGGTCACTATCATTACCCCAGTATATCATAAAATTGTTCACACATGAATGAATGACATGTACAGGTAATCCCAAGCTTGTAGCTTACTTCTTTGTGCTGTAGAAATCCAATGGAATCAGTTTATCTTGTGGCAACAATTCTTGAATAAATTAGACATATCATCAAACCATGCCTGCGAACACATATGTCTGCACTTTATTTCTAACATCCTCATGGTTGTTGAAAATTGGGTATGCTTAGTATTTCCCTTGTATATAGGTTTGTCTCCAGCCCGAATCATGTCATATAAATTTCTTGCCTTGGCATTGGGTTCCTCATCCGGGTTGAATTCAGGACCCACAGCATCAAAAACCATTTTATGGTATGTAGTGTGATTAATATTATCTGAGACCATCTGATCAGTTTCACTTACTGACACCCGTACTGAACTTGAACACCTCTGGTGGACTTACTTCTCACCATGGTATATCCAAACATAGTAATCCGGCACAAAACTATTTCTATAGAAATGCATCTTCATAGTTTCAATATTCAAAAACTTTTTATTCTGATATTTAACTAAAGTACAAGGACACATTATATTTGTACCACCATTCACACACTCAGGATGTCTCAGAGCAAGCTCAATAAATTCATCAACTTTATCCCCCCATTCATTAGAGAACATTTCATTCACTATTCGATTCTTGTAAATCCATTCACGATCGTCTTCCATAACTAGTTAAAAAAATTAATTTATTTAACAAACATGATTGTCTCTAATTATAGTTATATATAATTATATAGACATTTATTTAGTTATACAAATATTTATATATAGTTATACACATATAGTTTAAAATAATGTTGTATGTTGTTATACATGTAATTATAAATATAATTACATGTGGTTATACATATAGTTACACATGTAGTTAAACATATATTTATACATGTAGGTTTATATATTTGTTCATTTAATTTTATATATTTATACATATAGTAATGTATAGGTATAGATATAGTAAAATACTTTTTTATATACTACTATATACAAATATATATTAAATATAAGCTATAAATTTAATATTTAAATATAATTATGCATACAACTTTTAAAGTAATACATATAGTAAGATACAATTATTTATAGTTTATTTTACATATAATATATATAGTTATAAATAGTTATATATAATTAAACATATAGTTATATATAGATATATTCATACAAGTAGTTATAAGTAGTTATACATAAATATATACAACGTTATAAACAAATATTTTGATTTAATTATATGAATACACATATGTATAAATAGTTAGAAATATGATTATATTTAATTATATAGAGTATTACATAATTATAAAAATATTTATATATAGTTATAGACATATAGTTATAAATATGTATGTAGTTAAAGATATAATTATATATAACATTTATATAGTTATACATTTAGTAAAATATAATTATATATGGTTATATATTAGTATACATATAGTATATTTTTTTAGAAATATAGTTATATAGAATTATACATATAGTTATACATTATTATATAGTTACAAATTAGTTATGTAAAGTTATAAATATAGTTAAAAAAATAGTTTACTTTATTATAAATATAGTTATAAATACTTTCATATAAAATGACATATGATTATATAAATAAACATGTGTATCTATATTATATTTCTAAATAATTTTTTTTATAAATGTTACTAAAATATTATTATATTTATAAATAATATATAGTATATATATCACATTTATATAAACATTATAAATATTTTGTATTTATATAAAAAATAATATGTAATATAAATATTTACAAAATTGTAGAATCATTTAATGTTACATAATTGTTATATAAAAAATTATATAAATGGATAGTTTTATTTAAATGTTGTATAGATATTTATAAACATTAATACATATGTATAAATATTTATATATAATATTATATGTTTATATAAACATATTAATGTGAATTTATAATGTAATACGTTTATATATATTAAAGTATCGACATTTATACATAATGTCATACGATTATATAAATGTATAAAAGTTTATATATACTGTTACATGTTTATAATTTATTCGGATACAATAAAAATATAACCCATTAACATTAAGATTAATTTTTCTTAAGTTACAGAAGCAGAAAAATCAATCATGTTATAATTATTTTGTATTTATATAATAAAGTATAGATATTTAAGATTAATATTATATAAAAGTTTGATTAACATTAATCATTATATGTATTAAAGTATAGATATTTATACATAATGTCATATGATTATATAAATATAAACTATTAACATTAAGATTATTTGGATGCAAACCTTCTGTAATTGAAATCAAAATCAATACAATCCTAAAAATCTAAACAGTAGAAGAACAAAGATTAAATTGAAAAATTATAGTTTAATTAATTGTGTTGAGTCAAAATCATGTTAGGTTAAATAAAATTAAATCAAAAATGAAAAATTCGAAGGAGAAATAAAAAAACCTAATACCCGATTATATTGAAACAATGAAAATCCGATTGTCTATATAAAATTCAGAAAGATGGATATATGTATAAGCATTTTATCGAATTTATGCTTGTAGTCACCTCTGCTTCGAAAAAGGGTGGAGTTTCGAATGAATATAGGTGTTAATGACTTAGCAAATGAATTTTAAATCAAAAAATTAAAACAATAAATTACCAACCAAAATCATGGTCGGTAAAAATCAGTAAGAACAAAATTATAAGTATTTGGAATTCTACTTTACTATCCAATTTTAATAGTAATTTATTTTTAGTTGTTAAATGGTCGATAATTTGTCGGCAATTTCTATTCGCTAATTCCATCCTAACTTACAGACCAATTGCTGACCAAAAATAGTTGGTCCGTAGGTATGGTCGGTATTTGGTCGTGAAATGGTCAATAATTACTGAACTAAATATTCGATCGATAGTTTTATTGGTGATTACGACATTATAAATATATTGGATATCCTCTTTACCGACTATTTTTTATGGTTATATATTTTTAGTCATTAAATAGTTGGTAATTATTCGATAATGTTTTTCGCTAATTCTCTCCTAATTTACAGACTAATTCACGACCAAATATATTAGGTCGGTAATATATGGTTGGTAGTTTGTAGGAAATTTGGTCGGAAGTATTTTTTTCGATCTCTAAATTAGTAATGAATTGGTTAGTAATAACCGACCTATATATTTGGTCGGTAAATCATCGGTAAGTATGAAATTATATAATATTTTAAAATTCAATGTACCAACTAATTTTAATGGTAATACATTTATGGTCATTAAATGGTCGATATTATATTGGATAACCACTCTACCGACCAATTTTCGACCAAAAATATTTGGTCGGTAATCATGGTCGGTCTTTGGTTGTAAATTGCATTAGAAAAAAAATTTTTTCGATACCTTTTTTGGTCTCTAAATGGTCGTGATTTGGCTAGGAATTACTGACCAAGTTTTTAGGTAGGTAATTTAGTCACTATTCTCCTAATTTTTAGTAGTGCAACCCAATAGTTTCTGCTACCATATGGTTCTTCTCTTAGTTTGAAGCAAGCACCATCACTTCGTTGTATGCGCCAATGTAACTATAGAATAATTCATTGTCGTACACATCCATGGCTAGAAACAATTCAATATTCACTCCATAAAAATAATATGCACTCAATTAATACAATACACATTCACAAATATATATTAAATAGTAATTATATACATTAACAAATACGAATCTGAGTTGATATTCATACAACTTCAATAAATATCTAAAAGATGGCCAGCAATGATGTTTAGAGAGAGTATGTGTGTGTAAAAAATAAATTATTTCATAAATAATGAAGATAATAATAGCTCATCCTTCTTTTGATCCAGCAAATATAGGTAATGATGGAACCCATCCATAGAATTGACTATGACAATGTCTGAAGTTTTTGAATTAGAATTTATTTATGTATCTCACATCAGAAGTCTTGCAAAGATTCATGGTTAGGTTAATCGAGAGTGTTAGCTACACATTGACAAAAATCAAAAATCATTCAGAAATAATTATGCTATAAATTCATCCTCATTATTAGTCGGTGCATTTTTGCCAGCCTTTCTTGCGTGGTTTTGTAACTAGTTCTCGGAATGTTATCTGTCATTTCAAGTCTACCAACTAGGACTCCATATAGACAATCAACTATTGCATTACATTATTACTTTCTTTCATCTCATCATTCATTTCTTTCATCTCTGCATTCATTTCTTTTATTTTTTGCATTTCTTCCTTCAAATGAGTAATTTGCTCATCATTCTCTTCTCTAATTTTCTGTATTTCTTCCTTCAAATGAGAAATCTACTCATCATTCTCTTTCATTTCAGTCTCTATAACTTCAAAACGTTCATTTGTTTTCATTACTTGTTGTTCGACCGCCTCACCCACCACTACTATAACATATGAATTAGAAGCACGACAAATACAACATAATGTTACTCCCTTCGAGACGATGTCATACACTCACTGCTTCTTATAACCTCTTATGATTTCCAAATAGATAGGATCATAGTCAATTGGTTGAAGATCCATAGAAGCCTCAACTTGTTGAGAAGCAGTTCTCACACGTTCCTCCATGAGTTCCTATGAAAAAACTAAAAAAATACTTTTCTATATATACATAAAATAAATTTAATATTTTGGATTCAAAACTACTTTCAAAATTTACTATAGTATTATAAAAGTATATTAGTATAATAGATTCTTATAACAATAATCTGAGATTTGTTATCAACAAACTGACCATCCACTTTCTTCATATGCATCCTCCTAAAAATCTCATAAAAATTAGGATCTCGACCTAATTCTCCAGCCTAGAATATGTATTTTTAAAGTTAAAAAATGTTAAAAATTTTAAATAAAATTAATAAAACTATTCACAAATTTGATTTATCTGGACTATTAGGACAGTTACTAAATATATAAATGTCTTAAACTTTAAAATTGTACCAAATCTTGAGCATGCTCAATGCTCGACTTTGACCCTCATGTGTAGCCAGACATTCCTGTATCGAGTTCGGCTACCTCAATCCATTGATTTTTGCTGGCAATCTTTGATTTTTTCTTCACATCTGACTCCTCCCAATTCTTAAGCCACTCAGTCCAGTCATCATCGGATATAAAATCAGGCCTATCTTTTAGATTCTTCAATTTATGGACAAAATTTGAATACCATTCAGCAGCTTTGCTCTTTAACAATGGCTTATTTTTCCATCAAATTTGGGTTCCCATGTGTATTGATTCTATATATAGAAAAATCACAAAAAAATGATATTAATAACAATGACATTATTATTTACTGCTTGAATAATTTCCAACATATTAGTTAACTAATTAGATAAATAATTTTCAATGCTATTATTTCATTATTTTTACCTAAAAGTTATTAAAATTAAACTCTCTTATCGATTTCAAAACTTTCTTCCACGAGAATGCTTTAGAATCGATCATTTTCTTGAAAGACTTTGTAATTATAGACGAACACTTGTGAGATGGAATAAACTGTACAAATAAATAAATAATATTGAAAATAAACAAATCAATACTATATATAAAAAAACCACTAAAAGAAACATCATAATTTTTTATTCAAGTAATATTTACATATTTCTTATACCTTCCATCCACAATCTCAATTACTAACTTAGCACTGAATGCAAAGGAAGGCACAATATTTGATGATGTCAATGATGTTGTAAATGGGGGAACTATCAGTGTAAAAGGTGGTGTAGAAATTGTTGATGGATCTAAAGGTGATGATAGAGGCGTCAATGATGGTGATGGTGATGGTGATGGAGATGGAGATGGTGATTGTGATGTTGAAGTCTGGATATGGTCGGTATTTGATGGTACTAAATTTTCAACATGATGTAAACAAGATGAATTTCATCCATTTCTGCATCCACGTTCACCTCCGTAATGTCCACATCCTTTAGGCGCCATCTGCTATACAAAAAATAAAAACATATAACAAATAATAAAGATATGATGAATAACCATGCATTTTAGAATAATATACAACAATATATTTCAACAAAATATACAAAGTCTGATAGTATAATATTATAAAATAATCATAAAAGTTTAATTATTAGCATCACTATCATCCTCCAATGGATTTTTTAACATTTCATCTGATTCTGATGGAAGTTCCAACTCATCTCCTGATAGAAATTGATCATCTTCAATTTCTATTAAGCTAATATTTGAGTCACATAAATTTTCTAGGTCTTCATATACATGCACAAGCACAATGTTATTTATGTCATCTTCTTGGAATGCTGGTGCAATAGCTAAGTTTGCACTTCTTTCTTGAGATATTGGCGTTTTAAAAATTAATCGAGCTTTTATTTTGCAAATCACCCACCAGTCATTCTTATCATGAGATAAACTCAGATATGTATAATAATATATTTGATTGGCTTGAACTGCCATAATAAATGGCTCATATCAATTATATATGTGTTTATGCTTAGTATCCACTATCTTATAATATGAATGAATATTTGTACCTATATTTCATGTAGGATCAAACCACTCGCACTTTAATAATACAATCCTATTATTTTCAAGTCCAAAATACTCCAACTGAAAATTTATGTGAGTTGACCATAATAATCAATCTCATCTACACTATAACTTGAGCCTTTAACGTATAAACTACTATTCATTGTTGCTTTAGAAGAATCGTGCCCGATTGTGTTAAATGTATATCCATTTTATAGTAATAATGTTTGATAATACTCAAAAAATTCAATTAGAATAATAAAAACAAAGTGTTTTGATGCATTCTGAAGATATACAAATGTATTCCATATATATATTGATGATTTATATTTAATTTTATTTATTACAATTTTTTTTAAATGTAACAAATTTTTTAATATGAATAAATAATCTAAATTAAAATTCAATTAAGTTCAATGATGCTTGATATGTTTGTTAATATTCATGTCTCTGTTTTTTTTAATGAATTTAACTGAGCTTGGATATTAATCAATATTTTTTAATATTATTCCGCATGTGTTCAATAAAATATTTATATCTACACACAAAAAACAATATATATATATATTATTTTTTAATATAAAAACTATATATATATATATATATATATATATATATATATATATATATATATATATATATATATATTTACACATCAAAAACCAAAGGCTCGACACACTGATTCTTGAGATAGATGTGAGACTCCTTGGAGGTTACGTTGTAAGTTCAATCTTCACAAGCTACAAAAAAATTGTCAAGATAAAAAATCATGCCTCATTTAGTTATATTTAATTATATAGAGTGTTACATAGTTATACACATGTAGTTAAACATAATGTTGTATGTTGTTATTCATGTAAATATAAATAAAATTACATGTGGTTATACATATAGTGACACATATAGTTATACTTATATGTATACATGTAGTTATATATATTTTTTCATATAATTTTATATATGTGTACATATAATTATCTATAGGTATAGATATAGTAAAATACATTTTTATATACTAATATATAAAAAAGTACATAAAATATATATATGTTGTTAATTATATATTTACATATAGTTATGTATAATGTTTCTTTAGTTATACATTTTAGAAAAATCAATTATTTATAGTTATATCACTACAAGATTCCATCGCTAAATACATTAGTGACGGAGTACAACGGAAAAATTGTAGTTGGTAAAATGCTTCTCGCTAAACTTAGCGATGGAATTTATGGTCCGTCGCTATATTAGCGACGGAATGAATTTTACTTCGCTAATTTAATTTGTTGTACATTTTTTGAGTCATTTTTTCCATCGCTAAAATTTAATTTCCGTCGCTAAAATCCATTTTTTTAAATTTTTTTTATATTTATTACAAAATTACTGCAATATATTTAATTTTTAAATAATTAAAACCATAATAATAAAAAACATACATTCATTAGAAAAACAAATATTAATTTAGTACATTGTTGAAAATAAAAGCAATACAAAAAACTTATATTAATTATGTTGCAACAATTAAAAAAACTTTAACACAATAACTAGTTCATATCATCATCTAAAAAAAACTAGCTCATAATCTATAGATCATGATCACAACCTGGAGATGATTATGGGGGAGTAGAAGCTAGATTGGTAGGATCTGGATGATGGGCATTGGATTGAGACTGTGCATTAAACATACGTTCAAAGTGCTCCATATTTTGTTGAAATTGTTGTTTTAATTGCTCTTTATACAATCTCACATCTTCATTTATTTTGAGTTGAAGTTCTTGAACTTTTACTCTCGCCCTCTGCCCAACCACTTCATTCACATGTGTGAAATGTTCATCAGATGTAAAATCATAGCGCGAAGTGGTAGATGACCTACTGAAAGTCTCAGTGTAAAATGTGGACACCTGAGAGCCAAGGCCATACACTTGACTCTTTTTCTCACCTCCAGCTGCTTATAGATATAATTGGCTCATGTTAACCTTCACAGGCTCCATTGAATCCTCCCTAGACTAAGAAGCAGAGGCAACCATGGTTTCCACAACATTTAATAATTATTTAAGAATAATTGTTGAGTTATATAAATAAAGCAAAATTAAAATCTTACATTGATATCATTATATCTTTTGTCAACGAAAGAACCATCTTTTTTGGTGTGCATCTTCTTGAACATTCAAATGGCATGGGGGGGGGGGGGGGCGTTTCAATTCCTTTTCCTACAAAAATTAATTATCAAATTAATTAGTTCGAATAAGATGATGAAGAAATGTTATTTAAAAAAATATTTTTAAAATTTTTTTACCAAATCAATACAATGTTGAATTGTGGATCTAGAGCCACCTGTATGTGTAGAAAGACCAGTGTCAGGTCCTCCCTTTTCTATACGACAATTTTTAGTAGCTTATTCGTGCTTCTTTTTATATTCAGGAGTATTCCAATGTTGCTGCTAGTTTTATCATACATCTTCTGGTATATTATCATCTTTTTTCCCTTTGATTCGCATCTTGCACCACCAATCCTTATATCACTTTCCTACCACCATATAAAATATTTTCTTGACTAATGTATCATTTGAATCATCCAAGTTACATGCTTTCTGAAAAAAAAATATATATTTTAACAAATAAAATGCATAACCACGTATTGTACTAGTAGCACAATATGATTTTGAAATAACACAATATTAACAAGTCTGAAAGATCTTAAACCATATTTTCTTTTGTATGCAACACATGAAAAAATGTCAAAGGGCTTAAAATGTTGAAATATAAAGACGTAGTTACTCTTATTGCTACTGAAATCGTTTTCTCTCTAATCTTAGACCAATAGATCAAAAAATAATTTATATTTTAACTTTATAAGCAATAACATTATCATGTATCATAACTTTCAAAGGGAGTGTAGATTAATAAATGAAAGTAATATGTTTTGCTTCATGTTAATACCACACTGAAACCAGTCTAAAAAAATAAAGAAAAAGGGAGCAAATCCAAATGAGATACTACACCATCATTCCAAACATCTATAGAATCTCTTTTCTAACACTTATGCGATCTTATTAAGCTCAACACAAGGTCAGCTCCTTAGAGCATTTAGGTTACCTTATCAAGATATATGTATCTTTTTGCTCTTGTTTATAAAAAATTTTACCATTTTATATCCTTTTATTGCCTAGACCACCTATTGGCTTCTCAATATTTTATCAAATGAATACTACACCACCTATTGGCTACTTGCTTAATATTGTATCAAATGAAACTAAAATATATTCATTCACATTTTAGAATGTGTATGGATTCATATTTGTTCAGAACTAAACTTACACTAGATTATTTTAAGCTTAGCTACCAAAAACCAACAAAACATAGGCTGCAAAAAAAAACACAACAAAATTTCAATCATCCTCGAACATGTACACTTTCACCACATTTGAAAGGTTATTCAGTATACATGCAACAACCCAACAAAATAGCAATTAGTTCACATAGATACATTAAAAGAATCTTGTCAAGTGTGTAATGGTAACAAGAGAACAAGTACATATGAAATACCTTAAATTCATCCCAATAGAACTTCTTAGTGTTGGCAGGCACCAGCCTCCATGTTGCACCCTCCTTTTCTAGTCTATGCTCGAAAATCTTAGTAATGTCCATTGAAGCACTTGGAAGAAATCTATTCCAAAAATTACAAAAAAAATATTAAATGTTAAATCTCATATGAAAATAAATTATCTTATATAGCAATTAACCAAAAAATAATAAGTGACATAATAAACATTTTAAGCATGCGTGGTCTTCTTATCAATTGTTTCTATGTTCTTTCTCCATGTGGTACCACATGTGGTTGATGACCCGACTAATGTTGATGTGGTAGAAGACTCCATATCAGTCTATGGGGTAGGTGGTGGTAAGTTCTCCACATTGAAGGTATGTGTTAAACCTATAGCTGGTGGGGCAGTGCTTGTAGGTAGGACAACTGGTGCAGATAGTTCAGTTGTCCCCCAACCTGCAGAATTAGCTCTGCTCCTTGCTTAATGGCCCCCTCTCATACATTCAATGAACATAATTACAAAACAACACATTTATAATGAAAATTCCTACTATAAAGTACATATATATGCAAGAAAAAAATACTAACAATTGAAAACAATATTATAAATATATTAATGTCACAATAATATAAAGGCTTCGATCTTTAATATTGGTCACATCATCATCATCATTATCATCTATTTCTTCATATTCTTCATCTGACATTATTTCTAGTTACACCTCCTCATTTTCTTAAAGTTCTATATCATCAATGTCAATAAAATAACAATTGTGATCAACTAATGATTGAGGTTCTTTGTCTGCTACAATATCAATATAATGGTTTTCGATGACATCCTCTTGAAATACTCCTGCATTTGATAGCAAAATTTTTGATGTCTCATTTTCTGGGTGACTCAGTGAAAAATTAATGAATCCTTCAATGCCAACTTCGAACTCCATTGTTAAGGCACCATCTTTCATCTGATAATCAATCCATTGTCGATCTGGTCTCATTTTCTCTAATGTATATGTGTAGTCCTATCTTTATGCCTACACTAATTCAAGAATCCAACACTAACATTTCTCAGCTGCATATAAAAATAAATGGAAAAAATTTTTATTTGCAACCTTATAAAATAATTAAAATATAACATATATGTGAAACAAACAATAACCTGATTAAAAAAATATAATCTAAAAAGCTTGAAAAGAACAAATCATTAAACTTTGTATGGTTGAACCTTTAACAACTTATAACCTGATTTTGAATTCAAGATATATAATGTAACTTCATTGTGCAATCAGGACATGAATATTAACCTGATTTCAACATGTAATATTAAAACAAATAAATTTGTCATTGATACAATGGTGTAGTTTAATTTTCAGTCAATGTAGCAAAAACTTAAAATTGAACACTTTCATGCATACAACTAATAAAAAAAAGCTAAATACATTGACTAGTCACAATAGTATCACAAAAAAAGCAAATAATCAATTACGACAATAAATAGATGAATACATACCTTAATAATTTTGACACCGAATTGGATGCAGAACAGACAAAGAGAAGAGAGAGGAAAACACATCTCCAACAATAGCTTATGTTCAATTTTTTAGGGAAGGTTAAAACCTTATAATGTGACATTAAAACAAAACAAGTCAATAACTTGATATTGAACATTGGTATTAAATATGAATAAATTTGAACAATGAATATTTTATAACTACAATACAAAATATTTCTTATAATTTTACTGGCTGACAATGACAATAAGCCCTACTCTTTGAGCTAAATCTGCTATTTAACCTTTTATTTTCAAAATATTTAAGCAAATAGACTATTTTGAGCAAATAAATAGTTTGATAATGTTTCTTGCCTCCATTCTGAGGCAGAAGGTGCAAAATGAAGAACAACATACCAGCAAAATAAAATCATCAACTGGGTCAGAGTCAAATATCCATAATTCCTATAACAACCCAAATTGGTGATGTGATTTCTGTAAGCGTAGAAGTTTTTGCAAGCAAAACACGAGACTTTTCTGAGCAAAATAGAATAAAATGACCATGGTGCTACTGATGATGGTGATTGAAGATGACGGTGATGGATGACAGTGGGGTGATGATAGCCGGTAGTGATAGGCGGCAATTACATTGGATTGGAAAGGCTTGGGGAATTTAGGCTGCTGTCTAAAAAAAACTGAAGAGAGTAATATTTTAGGTTTAGATAAAAGTGACTTAGGAAATTTCGCAAAAAAATAAAATAAAGTGACTTAAGGAAGCTCAAAAAGATGAATTAAGTAGTGCATCTAAAATAAACAGGGCATTGTTTTGGTAAAAGTAACTATACCAAAGTTATATTAAAATTATAAATATGATCTATGGCATGTTGTATAATTATTTCTATTTATATTTTGTAAATAGAAATAATATGGTCTATAAAAAAATTTTACATTTTGTAATAAAGATTTTATTTTTTAGTAATACTTTTCTATTTTAATTTATATATGTTTTATTGTTATTATTTTCATATTTATTATATGATATAATTATTATTTTATAAATAATTGTCTCACAAATAAAAATAACTACTAATTGTTATAATATATTACACAAAAGTTAGCATAAATTTACTTTCGTTGTAACAAAAACAAAGTTAGCAACCAAATTTTAAATGATTAATTCAATATAAATTATTTTTAAATTCATTTTATTAAAGTTCCATTATTTGTAAGGATTAAAATTTTTATTACCATATGAGAAAAATAATATTAATATATAAACTAAAATATTTTAAAAATATTAATTAACCGAATATTTTATCATGCTTTTCTTGAATCATAGTAATATTTAAAAAAAATATAAATAACTAAACATTTGCTAAATTTAGCGACAAAGATACAATTCCATCGCTAAATTAGTGACGGAAACCAAATTCCGTCACTATATTGGCAACGGGGCTGAGAATCTGACGCTATTCCCAATATTATTTTTTTTTGCTAAAATATTGAAGGTTCTATAGCGACGGAATTGATAATCCATTACTAATATAATGACGGAACTAATAATCTATCGCTATCTAATAGCTCACACCAACTTCCCGCCTTATTTTGGCGACGAAATATTATCCATTGGTAAATCAGTTGCTAAGTTGGTTTTCGTTGCGAATCCATCGCTAATTTGTAATGGATAAAATTTGTCGCTAAAATCCATCGCTAAATCGGCTATTTTTTGTAGTGTGTTCTTATACCTATAGTATATATAGTTAAAAATATAGTTATATATATATATATATATACATATATATTCATACAAGTAGTTATATGTAGTTATACATAAATGTATACAATGTTATAAACAAATATATAGATTTACATATATGTATACATAGTTACAGATATAGTAATATTTAATTATATAGAGTGTTACATAGTTATACAAATATTTATATATAGTTATACACATGTAGTTAAACATAATGTTGTATGTTGTATTACATGTAATTATAAATAAAATTACATGTGGTTACCCATATAGTTACACATATAGTTATACTTATATTTATACATGTAGGTATATATATTTTTTCATATAATTTTATAAATATGTACATATAGTTATAAATAGGTACACATATAGTAAAATGCATTTTTATATACTAATATATAAAAATGTATATTGAATATATGTTGTTAATTATATATTTATATATAGTTATGTATAATGTTTTAGTTATACATTTAGGCAAATACAATTATTTATAGTTATATGTTTTTATATCTATAGTATATATAGTTAAAAATATAGTTATATATAGTTAAACATATAGTTATATATATTCATACAAGTAATCATGTGTAGTTATACATAAATGTATACAAAGTTACAAGCAAATATATAGATTTACGTATATGTATACATAGTTACAAATACAGTTATATTTAATTATATAGAATATTACATAGTTATACAAATATTTATATATAGTTATACACATGTAGCTAAACATAATATTGTATGTTGTTATACATGTAATTATAAATAAAATTACATGTTGTTATACATATAGTTACACATATAGTTACATATATATAGTTAAACATATAGTTATATATATTCATACAAGTAGTCATGTGTAGTTATACATAAATGTATACAAAGTTACAAGCAAATATATAGATTTACGTATATGTATACATAGTTACAAATACAGTTATATTTAATTATATAGAGTATTACATAGTTATACAAATATTTATATATAGTTATACACATGTAGCTAAACATAATATTGTATGTTGTTATACATGTAATTATAAATAAAATTACATGTTGTTATACATATAGTTACACATATAGTTATACTTATACTTATACATGTAGGTATATATATTTTTTCATTTAATTTTATATATGTGTACATATAGTTTATCTATATGTATAGATATAGTAAAATACAATATTATATACTAATATATAAAAATGTATATGTTGTTAACTATATATTTATATATAGTTATGTATAATAATTTATTAGTTATACATTTAGTCAAAGACAATTATTTATTGTTATATGTTTTTATACCTATAGTATATATAGTTAAAAATAAAGTTATATATAGTTAAACTTATAGATATATATAAATATATTCATACAAGTAGTTATATGTAGTTATACATAAATGTATACAAAGTTATAAACAAATATATAGATTTACATATATGTGTATATATATATATGTGTCTACATAGTTACAAATACAATTATATTTAATTATATAAAGCATTACATAGTTATACAAATAGTTATATATAGTTATACACATGTAATTAAACATAATATAGTATGTTGTAATACATGTAATTATAAATAAAATTACATGTGGTTATACATATAGTTACATATATAGTTATACTTATATTTATACATGTAGGTATATATATAATTCAATATAATTTTATATGTGTACAATTAGTTATCTATAGGTATAGATATAGTAAACTATATTTTTATATACTAATATATAAAAATGTATATTAAATATATATTGTTAATTATATATTTAAATATAGTTATGTATAATGTTTTTTTAGTTATATATTTAGTCAAAGACAATTATTTATAGTTATATATTTTTATACATATAGTATATATAGTTAAAAATAGAGTTATATATAATTAAACATATAGTTGTATATAGATATATTCATACAAGTAGTAATAAGTATTTATACATAAATATATACAACATTATAAACAAATTGTTAGATTTAATTATATGAATACTTATATGTGTATATAGTTACAAATATATTTATATTTAATTATATAGTGTTACATAGTAATACAAATATTTATATATAATTATATACATATAGTTATAAATATGTATGTAGTTAAAGATATAATTATATATAACGTTTTTATAGTTATACATTTAGTAAAATATAATTATATATATATATATATGTGTGTGTGTGTGTGTGTGTGTGTGTGTGTATTATTATACATATAGTATATTTTGTTAGAAATATAGTTATATAAAATTATACATATAGTTATAAATTATTATATAGTTAAAAAAATAGTTATGTATAGTTATAAATATAGTTATAAAAAAGTTTACATAATTATTAATATAGTTATAAATACTTTTATATATAATGGCATATGATTATATAATTATACAAGTGTTTAGATATAATATTTGTGTTTACAATATTTTTATAAATGTTACTTATATATAATTATATATATGTAATACTTTTATAAATATTATATAGTATATATATCACATTTATATAAACATTATAAATATTATATATTTAAATAAAAATTTAAATGTTATATAAATGTTTACAAAAATGTATAAACATTTTATATGTTATATAATTGATATATAAAAAATTTTATAAATGGATAATTTTATGTAAATATTGTATAGCTATTTATAAATATTAATACATATGTATATATATTTATATATAACATTATATGTTTATATAAACATATCAGTGTTTATATATAATGTAATACATTTATATATATATTAAAGTATAGACATTTATATATAATATCACATGATTATATAAATGTATAAAAGTTTATATATAATGCTATCTATTTATAATATTTTTGGAGACAACAAAAATATAACCTTTAAATATTATGTTTGTTTTTTCTTAAGTTACATAAGCAGAAAACAGCAATCATTATTTATTTTCTTAAGTTACATTATGAGAAAACAATATGCAAACATTTAGTATTTAAAATCAATATAACCCTAAAAATTTAAATAGTAAAAGAACAAAGTTTACACCGACTATTTATTATTTCATTATTGGTGTAGAGTCAAAATCATATAAGTGATATGAAAATAGAAGAAAAAAGAGGGAAAATTGGGGGAATAAAAAAAAATTATATCCGAATATTCTGTAAAAACAAAAATCCACCAATGGTAATCAAATTGAGAGAGATAGAGATATGTAAATAGCATTCCGAAGGAGAACAATGATAATATTACCTGATAACAAGAAGAGTTAGATTTTGTATGTAGCTCTCGTAGTCCCGTTTTGCTTCTCCTCTATTCGTCATTGAAAGATAGAAAAAATTTTAAGTGCTTAATTCATTAGCATTTTTTTTCAAGGAAAAACTATATATAAATACAAAACTGGATGTAAATATATAGAAAATAAAGATACAAAAATATAATAGTAAACAAAAATTATAAAAAATAAATAATTAAAATAAAATAAATGAAATAGATTTTTATTTAACCATAAATGATATTATTTCATAAATAAAAAAAATAATATTATATAATAATAAAATATTCATATATATATATATATTATGGTTATAACTTTATAAGAATTCAATTTATTTTTTATTAATATAATATGAAATAATTATAAAGGCATAAAATTTGAATCGTTTAGTCATTATAAATTTTAATCTTTGAAGTATTCATTTAACAACCACACTGAAATATTTATTTTTTAAATCATCAAAATTTTTATGTTTTAATTAAAACATCTATGTATTAATATAAAAATATCAACTTATTTTCTTTTAAATTTTATGAAAATTTTGAAAATTTTGAAAATTTTGAAAATTTTTTTTATAATTCAAAATTTTCAAATCTTTTAGTCGTTATATTTTTAAAAAATTTCTATAATCATAAAAATATTATTTTTTTACTTTTATTTTTATAAATATTTACTTATTTATTCATTTTTTCATATATTTTTATCAATTTTTTTTTATTTAATCAAACAATTGTTTATTTTAGGTTTTTATTAGTAGTTATTTTTATTTATGTTTATTTATTAATTAAAATATTTTAAAAATTATTATAATTATATAATAAATTATATAATATTTTTTAATACAGATATTTAAATATCATAGATAAATATTTCAGAAAAAATTCAGTATATATTTTTAATTAATGTATAAACAAAAAATAGTTATTTTAGTCATATTTAATATAATTTTTTATTCGTATTTATATATTTATTAAATTTTTTATTTATAATATCATATTATTATTATTATACAAGGAGATTGTGGCTTTCACAGATTGCTCATCTATAGATCATGACACACATTTAATATAGAAAATTATATAAAATATTAAAATAAATAATGCTTAAAAAAATATCATTAAAGATTAGCAAGGAAATTATCGCTAGCCCAAATAGCTAGGAATAAATCCCTAGCTAAATCCATATATTTTGAGAAAATAAATATTTAAGGAATTATCGCTTCCAATTATATATAAAATCAAAAAAAAATTCAGATAATTATTTAGCGATGGATTTTGTCTCATTTTAATTAGCTAGGAAAATTTCGTCGTTAAATTCGTCACAAAAGTTCCCGTTTTTCTTTGTGCAAATATCTATGATAATTTTAGCGATGCAAATTTTTCAATCAAACATTTTTGTCACTAATTCATCTCTAATCTATCACAAAATTTTAATTTAATGTAAAATCAAAAATCTCTTATTATTCTCTAGCTAATTCCTCGCTAATTAGCTAAGACTTTTATCCATAGCTAAATTTTCCTAATAGATATTTTTTTTGTAGTGCAATAAATTGATTAAACAATTAATTTTAATAACCCTTATTAATTTATTTTAGCATTATCATATTTTTGTTAGTCTATCTTATTTAGGGGCATAAATATATTTTATAGAATAATGACAAATTCCTTCTCATTCTTATACATTTCTCTAACTGATTCATTATTTATCTACTTGGTCTATATTATTCAATGTCACAAATGATGCTGGATATGTCAAAATATAATGTTTCTCATATAATGATTCAATGGGAATTCATGCATGAAAATTAGTATCTTTAAAATTAGAATTATTAATGATATTTAATCTATGTAGTATTCTCATAGTGGGTTGGTCCAATACATCATTAACTAAGGTGTACTTATGAGCTCACATAATATTATATATTCTTAACTAGTAAAATATGATTATTAGTCAGATTTTAAGCAAGTGTTAATTCATTATCAGCCTTTTAGGTTGTGAGTTTTATTATAAAGTCACATACATAATAGTCATAATGAGAGCCAACTATCAAAGAAATTAATCATCAATAAATTATAATGAAATTATTGTTATCTTATAAGTATAAAATAATTATAATTGCATCATTGGCCAATAGCATTTCACTCACAATTATCAATTATCTTTGTATTAATTCTAAATTTGATGGATTTCCTAGTTGTTAAATTGTTGGTTTTCAAGATTGAGCTAACTATCCTAACAAATGTTGAGCCTTCTTTATAAATGTTATGCCATTTATATGTGGTGTATCATGTATAAGCATATCTTGAAATTGCACTTTTTTGCAAAAGATATTCTATTGTGATTTAAGATTACTTTCACTCTACCAAAAATTTGGTTTTTTTTATGAACAAGAAATTCGTGGAATTTTTATATTATGGGGCCCTTGAGTTTGAATAATATATTGTAATTGGAGATCAAGAATTCTCAATGGTATTCATTCTTTTATTGACAAAAAAAAAGACACATTTTTAATGATTCAGAAAATTTTAATAATCAACTAATGCTAGCTTGCTAGAATGACATAGAAACATTATTGCTCTTCTTGTGATAAATAAATGTGTACAACGAGTTTTTTTTTTCCACGACTAAAAAAATATCAACCAAGTTCTTTCATTTACCATGAAATGTGCCTAACTCTCATGTTTTATTTGAATGTTATCATTGATTCATAATGACTTGTGTAATAATATTGGTCATTTTAAAAAAGCTGTGATGATTTTTTTTTGAGAGTGTTCAAATAGTTGCTTTCTTAAGATTGAGCTAAGCATCAAAAAAATACTGAGCCATTAAATCAATATAATGGTGATATTGAATAATATACTTTTATAAATAATGAATTTATGTCTTTCTTTTCAAAATGTATAATTATGTATGTGTGATGGTATATCATCGAGCATACATTGAATCATTGTTCCATCTATTGAGTAGTTTTGTTGTAATATTTATGAGTAGTTTTGTTGTAATATTTATGAGTAGTTTTGTTGTAATATTTATGAGTAGTTTTGTTGTTATATTTTTTTTTGTGAGTGTTCAAATAGTTGCTTTCTCAAGATTATCTTTATCATCATTTTCTCAACACTATATTAATATTTTTTTTAATATGATTTTTTTTTGTTTGTAAATTGGAGTGTCTAAGTTTGAGTAATCTATTGCATACTTATTTCAATAGATCTTCAAATATTATTTAATTATCCTTTTGCATATTATAAGAGTGAAAAAAAAGTAGTAACAATAATAAGATGTATGCATTCCCTCAATCATGATGACTAAAAGAATATGTTATTATGATTTATATATTTTAATAATTAATGACATGATAATGAGGCAATATTATCATTGGAACTCAGTATTTTTTTTCTCATGAGTATTGTTTGATTGATATTTTTAAAATTTTTGCAATCAAATAAAATATTTAATTTATCATGAAATAGATCAAGCACATATGACACACTAAAAGAAAATGAGATAAACACCACCATGCACACTTTATGATGAGAGGAATTCTTCTTTCTTATTCTCTTAGAAATCTTTTGGATTTTCTTGGAGATAGATATTTTATTTAAAATAAATTATTATTTGTGATGAAATTCATATAACATAATTGTTTTATTTTATTGTGAAGAAATGTGGTTGACATTATGGTTCCTAAATACATTTTCATGACCACCCCTTCACTAAGAAACATTGTAAATGGAAAATAGTACTTGAGAAACAAAGCACATTAAAAAATGCATTAACAAGATGATATTGATTCTATTAGAAAACAAAAAAAAAACCTCAGGGATTTTGGCTCAAATGCTTCATCCTAACATATATAAAATTGAAAGTTTATTGACATTTGACCTCTCAATTTCTCTCAAAATAATTTATATTTCATTACATATCATTCAAGTCAATAACATTGATTTTAAAATCAATGTCATTTTCAACATTCTAAACAAACTTCATGTAAAGTTACATCAACATTTATCCTTTCTTTTTAGGTGGTCTATAGTTTTTTTTTAATATAATTAGGTTTCAATTAAAGTTGTTATTTTTCTTCAATGTCACAAGAAGCTAATAAGAAACTAAGTCAAGATAAAAAATAATTTTTTCTTTCTCTTTAGTAAAAATAATCCAAGAACTTGATTTTTTTTCATGCATCAATGTTTCCTTTGATTTTCTTTATTGTACTTGAAAAAAATCATTAATATAATAAACAAACTTAATAAGTAAGTCAACATATTAGAAACCTTCTTATTGAAGAAAAATTATCTTTAAGCATGATAAACATGAACTGAGGGCTGCCTTGTTTTTTGTTATCTTCTAAGAATCATGCAACCTAACATGTCACATACCAATTTATCATATTATTTGGTACTCCATGTAACTACTTTTTAAGATGGTTTAAAGTATATTTATTGATATATTTGCATGTATTTATACTTTTATTTAATATATTTAACTAAATTTATATTTTGAAGGATTTTGATCAATTTTAATGAAAACATAGCTACTTAGATAAAAATTAGTAAAGTCAATATAGTGAAAGCTTTAAATGGAAAAAAAGTGATGAAGACTCTTGATATTATCTATATCATGACTCTAGCACATCTTTTTTTTATTTTATTGAGTTGTTATGATATTTTTTTTGATAATAACTCTACAAATCTAGTCATGATAATCTTTGTATGTCATGACTCTACCACCTAGTTGATACATTCTTTTCCTTGTGCGATACAAACTTCATGATTATGATATTTTCCTAAAATTATAGTTGTACTAACTCTAAAACATATGGTGACAACAATCTTATTTTCACATTATGATAGACAAGTTCCCCTTTAGTATAGTTTGTCATGGCAGATTCGAACACTACAATTTATTCAGCATATAATTAAAATAATATGTATTTTGAGTCATGATATTATCTTTCATCACAAAATTTCATCTAAGGGAGCATTTATTCTAGTCGTGGTATTTTTCAATATTGTGACTTCATGCTCTATAGATAAATTATGGAAGCTATGGTCATTCTTAGTGCCATAATTTTGTATTATAAAGAATAAATATAATAGTCATGCCTATTTCAAGTGTCATGGAATTTGTTATAGAAGAAAATATCTATTATGTCTATTTTTTGTGCTATGATATCATATTATAGAGGGAAGTTACTTGAGTCACTATATCCATTTTGATCATGACTTTTCTTCCCGAAAGAAAATCTGATGAGACATGAAATTCATGATCTCTGTCTAGTGCTATGATTTCCAACTAAAAGTTTTTTATAGAATATCAAAAATATTTAAGTGATACCTAGAAGAAAACCAAAAAAGATAGAAGAATTGGATTCTAAGCCAAGAGCTACTACAAACCATAGGTAGCATGATTCTATCTCCAAATTAAGAGAAAATTCAAGGTGAACGTGAAAACTACTTAATTAAATTTAGGTTGTGATACTTAGATTTCCACTTAGGCTTACATTTGAAAATCTTGATACACACGAGATGCCTTTCAAGTCTCAATATATCTCATTCGAATTTTTTCACAATGTTAGCCTAAATTAAGATTTATGATTGGGTTATATACTTATATGTAATATATATATTACTTGTATATTATTAATGCCTTTATTAATGTCTTGTGTTGTTGAATATTGATGGACATGGATGAAATATAGAATTAAAATCTAGGATTTTCACTATATTATAATTTTGTACAAATTCTAAAAAAATTGACCTTGGGTAATGTTGAAGTTATGTAGAATATCTAACCTAAAAGTTTTACCATAGTATGTGAGTTATGTGTCGATTGTGATGGATATTGATAGGTTATTCATATGGCACATGCAAGTTAAGGTGGGCCATATGATGGTGATAGCCTTGCAAGTCAAATTATCTTATATGATTTCATATGCAAGATTCATAGGAATACATATATCAATTATTATTAGCATGATACTTATAAAGCCAAAAGTACAAACATAGTTATTATCATATTACCTCACATATTAAGATATTATAGGTTGGAGAATATGAGTACACATTTGAAGTAATCATCAAGGATTATTAATGATTTGCCTAAAATGAGTGCATGTGTGAATGATACATAAATTGAATAATGTATTACTTTGATGGTAAAATACTAAGGGAACAACTATATAGGAATTACCCTTAACAATGATAGTCTAAGGATGACAATCACATTATTTTCCAAGTGGACACTTGAGTCTTTTCACCCTTTATTATATTTCATTCAATAATAAAATAACATATTAAACAAATACTAACAAAATATTCTCACACATAAGGAAGTGAGCCAACCCTATATTCTAAGTAGCTTGCTAAAAACTCAATTTTATCAACTCAACTCAAACAATAATTGAATTGTAGTTTGATTAGTCAACTTGAGTTAAAATAATTATCTTTTTAAAATAGTAGTTATATTTCAAGCTGATTGAATACATTTATTACTTATAGTTTGTGTTTTGATTTTTGTTTTTTTTTTGTTTTTTTTTTTTGTTTTTTTTTTGAAGCCACAACACCTACATAAGCAAAACTTATGGGATTGATTTAATACCTTTGAACCAAGAAATTAAGAGAGAGCTTTAAGAATACTATATAGACAAAGAGATTCAGAGAGACTATGAGATGATATACTCCAACTAACTCTATCAGATAGAAAGAACAAACTCATTGCAAAATCATAGTTATTATTTCCGACCAAGAAGTGACTTTGATCTACATAATCACCCCTACTTTAAAAAATTAAGAAAGTTTATTTTTTGTAAATCTAGATAATCACGACAGAACTATGGTCCATATCCAAAAACTAAACTATAATTTGAAGAAATAATTAGCTCAGCTATGTGGGATAAAGGATGACCTCTACAAATATCATAAATACCATGTCTTGATTAATAAAGAATGAAAATGCAATATAAATTAAAGGAGCCATGCTATATATAATACAAAAGCCAAATGAAAAAATTATGAAAATTTCCAATGTTGTATCCTAAACAGAAAAAAAAACATAAGAAGAAATCATAAATTTTGAGTTTGAATTATCTTGAGAAGTGCTTAAATATCATGAGAAAATTTCAAGCAATGATAATTAAAAGACTTTTGAAAAGTTTTATAAGTTATTGAAAATTATCCTTGTCTAGTTAAGAATGTGTATATTTAGTTAGATTTGCTAGGCAAAATTTACTTTTAATTTATCATTTTGTATATGTTGTAAAATTTGATGCACTTGTAGGTGATCAATGAATTTTATAGTTTATTGTATAAATTATTGAAAATACAGTTGTAAGGTGCCTAAGTAAGAATATATTGAAGAATGTGAAACAAAATGTCACACACTCTCTCTCTTATTTTTGCTATGTATAACACATGGTGACATTCAAATATTTAATTCTATATTTGATATATGATCTTATAATTTTAAAAATATATAGATCAAGGTTCTTACTTCAACTATAAATGAGAATTTTTTAGAATATGATGTCTTCCATTTTGCACTACTGGCCAGACATAATCCTGAATTATAATTAAATATAAGATAATTTTTTTCATAACTGGGTCATATCACAAATTGTGACTTGTTTGAAGTACATGATCAAGAAAAAACTTACTGCTATTTAAAAAACTTTATGTCAATTATCTTTTTAGATATTTCTTGACATGTGAAATGATTATGTCCATTATCATCTTGTTGCTTTTGTTTGTGGTCTAATTTTTTGCTCAACACCTTATTGTGTTTTTTATAATTTCATTCTATTTGATTAATTCTTTTTTTCTGAATATCTCAATGAGTTTAATAGATATGTAATTTTTTGCATTGCACAATTAGTTTTATTTATTTATTTATTTATTTTTTTTTATTTTTTAGCATTGCACAATTAGTTTTAGTGATGTCTATATGAGCTTTTACTTGTGGTCTTGTCAGTTTCAATTAGTAATATGTTTATGTGTTAGATTTCTCAACATACTTAAAAAATAATTCATACTTTTTGTTTAGGTAATCTATGGGTTTTAAAAGAATTAGGTAATCATTAAGTTAGTATGTCTTCCATCTCGTAGGATGCTAATATGCAATTGAGTCAATATATAAAAAACTACATTTCCCTTTTTTTGATTTAAATATATCATGAATTTATGTTTTTTTCATATATTGATGTTATCTTTTAGCTTTTTGGATGAGCTAGAAAAAATGTTAGATAATATCAAAGAACATAATAAATGGATTGGGACCTTAATTTTTTTAAAAAAGAAAATGTTGTTTTTGAGAACAATTAGTTTGAGCCAAAGAGGGAAGCATTTCTTTCATCATCATCATAATATCATACATCCAAATTTTTTCACAATGTAAGTTGTTCCAATATCGACTTCAAGAAAGAAAAAGTGCAACTTGTTATCTTGAGTGGTAAAAAATAAAAGAAGCCTAAGATTTACAAAAATTTACAAAGATTTACAATCGATAAAAAATCATATTTTACCTAGCATGAGAATGTATCATTAATCAAGTTTGTTAAGAACAAACAAATTTGGATCTTTAATTTTATTGTGTACTTATTAAGTGCCATAACCCAAAATAATTTATTCCAAAAATAATGAAAATATAAATGCCATCTTGTTAGATGAGATGCCTAAAGAAGAAGATTGGTCTAAAAAAAAGTACAAGCCAAAATGCATCATTATCTATTAGATTTCCTTTATTTAGTGGCTAACCATGTTCATAGATTTAATTCAAATTTTGGTATATGGTGTCATAGAATTTTACATATACATATATATATATATATATATAATTTAATTTTAACCATCAATATTGTTTTTTGACAATATATTTAATTTGGGTTAGTGACCCATGCATAAGCTTCTATCATAATTATATAAATATATTTATCAACTTATGACCCATTCAAATTCTATGATCAAATAAGAAGGTTACTACTTTTTTAAAAAATATTGATATATGGCCAACTACATGTAAATATGCTATTCCTTTTTTTTGAATAAATTTGTCTGTCATAGTCTTTTTGTAATTGTTTATGATCAAATATTTAAATATTTTTTTCCTTACTTTCTAATAGTAACCTCATCAAAATTGATTATATTATAATATGTAATCTATGAATAAATAATATTAAACATGATTGTATAATCTTTATATGAATGTTTTATTGTGTCATATATAACACAGATGATATTCTTTAAGTTATGATGTTTTCATAGCTTCAAAAAATGTATAACATCTTGGCATAATAGAATGACCAATAAAAATCAATGTAAATCAATATAGCAACAAGTCAAATACAATCACAGAACAATAAGTGATATAATAAAATGAAGGCAAGGTTGAAGAGAAAACCCTACCTTTGTCTCATTTTTTTGTTCTAGTAAATGAAAATACTAAGTGTTGTAAGAGAGAGAGTAGCATCTCTTTCTCCTTTTTTGTATTCTGCATTTGTGTTGCATGTCATGCATATGCATGTACATCTCTGTGTAGTAGTAAATGAAAAAATTTAGAAGACTATAAGAAACGAGTTCTGTCTTTTTATCATTCATTTCTTATGTTTTTTTGGTTATATTATAACCCAAAACACAAGAGCATGCATTCTTACTATCTTCACATGTTGAATTTTTTCTGTCTTTTTTATTTTTACTTTACTTAAGGATAAATTTCATTTGCATAATAGAACATGCATTTTTCCGTGATGTCATTAATTTGATTCTTCTAACATTTTTAGAAAACAATACATGTATGGATAGCAATAATGTGTTTTTAAAAAACAATTGTATAGAATAAAACACTATAGATTAATAAAATAAAACAATTATGTTAATTCAAATTAATTTAAATTTATTCAAACATGATTAAATTTATTTTAATCAGTCTAGCTACATCAAATAGACCCAACACAATCTTTTTGATGTTTGGGTCATGTCTCATCTTATGAAATATAACTTAGTTAAATAAAGAACTTATAAATTTGTTAATAGGGCTTTGGCCTATAAGCTCTCATATATATAACTTATGACATGTGGCCTATTACATGTAAAGAATCCTATTACGCACTTGTTTTCTAATGTGTGCATCATAGTCTATTTCCCTATATTTGTAGTCTATTTTTATGGTTATTGTCTCATTACTTTTTGATTGTGGCCTAATTATATTTAATCATAGTCAAAAATTTTGACTAGTGGCATTGTCACTTTGTAATCAGTTAATATCATGTTTTATGAGGGTGCCAAAATAGTTGTTAATTGACATAGTCCTAAAATCTCATTGGGCTAATATATTTCATCCAATGTAACTCCACGAATATTTAGGTTGTATAAGTAACAAAGTGATTATGCAGTTAGTTCAATCAATTAATAGTAAACGTACAACTTCTTGAGTTAAATTGATATAATTTATCTTCAAAAAGATACTTAAACTCCAGAGATGATTCATGTCTTTGTGCTTGATGGTGTTTCTCTTATACTTAGTCAATATTAAATTTGATTATAAGATAAAAGATATATTATTTTGAAAATATTCAAGTGCACTCATAGTATGCAAGGTGGTCATCATTCTATGACTATCATTACCAATGATGATTATCTCATAGTTTTCTCTTTGATATTTCAACAATGAATCCACAAGACATTGTGTGCAATTGTCATCTAGACATCTACTTCTTTTAGGAAATAAATTTATCTTAAAGATGTGAGATTATGTGTGACTAAATATATATTCACTTTCAATTTCATAAGTATCATACTAATAATAATTAATATACATATTCTCATAAATCTCACTATAGAATTCATACAAAAGGAAAAGACTTGTAGTATTATCACCACCATACTAGTCTTCCCCACTTCTATATATCCCAAGATATGCATGTCTCCATTTGCCTCAACCAACACACATCTCTCACACCATGATGAAACTCCAATGTTAGATATTGTATTGTACTTAACTCTCATGTTACTCAAATATGTATAGCTAGATTGTCCATAATGAATTAGTCTTAAATACGTTCATACTTTCAACTTCGTAAGTACTACAATCAAAATGATTAAACATACTTCAACTCTAGGTCTTGCCATATTGATTCATCTCAAGCCTTATGATTAAAAGGATTTTCACTTTCTTCTTAATATATCATTTGAGTATGTCTTGTGACTTACTTATCACCATCTGCTATAACTAACATGCATATATCTACATATTTGTGAAAACCCTAAGTTTTTGTTCTAATTTATATCCATATTATTCAACATCTAAATAAGAACATAAATATAAATATCCATCACATAATAATTAATTCATCATAATATAAGTACATACACTAAACCTATATCCCAATTTAGCTATGAAATTAAGAATAAAATCATATGAGATATATCGAGAAATAACTCATGTATTAGAGAGTCCCCAATGATTGGTCAAGTAAAAATCTAAGTATATAATCTTAATTTTAATTGAGGATTGCATGTGTTTACCTTGGACTTATCCTAAATGAGGGTTAGCATCGCATCTCCTATGATTATTGGCATGAGTGGTTCATGAGTTTTCCCTTTTTACTTTCTTCTTTTCTATTTTCTTCTAAGTATTGCTTCTAGACTTCACAAATCCATGGGATATTTTAAGCTTGAAGTCATGGATAGGTATAAATTTACAACTTTTACTATCTCTTTGGGTCTCTATAGCATTGATGTCGCAACTCAAATAATTCTTCTCAAAAGCTTTCTACAACATAAAGTCATTACTTTTGAATTATATGTGGCTTTGGTATTGGTTTTCTAGTAAAGTGTTGAGGTGCTAAGATTTTCATAATTGAGATAGTTACTCTTTGTAATACAAAGTCATTATATTGAATAAAACAAGAGCTTTGGTGTTTTCTCACTTGTGCAAAGAGTCAATACATCAAAAATATCATAACTATAGTAAATATTCTTTTGATTGAAAAGTCATGGATGAAAATAATATCATGACTCAAAATATTGGTATTTTGACACTACATCAAATAAGTTATGACTCTATAAATTATCGTGACTTGTGTACTAGTGAAGTATTTGGATGCCATGATGAGAAGATAATATCATGGTCATTATGTATTTTAGAGATTGTATAGCTACGACTCCAATAAAATATCATAACTATGATGATTATGTAATATAATTAAATTATTATGTTAGCTTGGTAGTAGAGTTGTTATACACTAAAAATGTCATGACTATTTTTTGTAGAATTACGGAGAAGAATTATGACAACTACTCAAGAATAAGTATGAAACATGTACACAAGTCATGATGAGGGAATTGTTATGATTCTCCATTTCTTCTCGATCTTGTAAGTATTAACTCCACAAAGTCTACCAATTTCAATTAAATTACTATGATTTCAATAATATTTATTAATTTATCTCAAAAAATAATTTAATAAAATCCCTCTAATAAATACTAAAATAAGTACGAATACAATATGGTATACTCACCAAATTACCAAAATTATTGGTATATGGAGTGCTGAATAGTTACATTTATGAATTTTGGCTAGATGCATCTTCATTTTCTTTTGGCAAGTGAATATGTATATGTTTTAGGCTAAACATGCTTAATTCATCCCATGACCTCCATCAAAATTTTGTTTGATATTTCCTCGCTTTCAAATAAGAGCAAGTATTAAATTTTTGCTCATTGTGATTTCTTAATTCCAATTAATAGCTCACATAAGTTTTGACTTGCAGACTAGTTTTTTTTAGGCATTGATTATACATGAATTTTGATTTATTGCTTTATTATTTCAAGGTAATATTTAATGTTGAATTTTCTAATTATGGTTGCATGAACAACTCTGTCACTTTTTCCCCATCCTATGCTACCTATCATGTTTTAAATCATATCATCTATGTGTGTTTTAGACATTAACTCAGATGAAATGTCACCAAGCATCATAATTGGAGTATGGGATTTATTAACAATATAAGTGAAAAAATCTATATTTTCATTATTTCCTCAAAATTGTATATAATGAGAGTTGTGGAATGTAGTTTCATCAACTTATTAAATCATGTTTCCAACAAAAATTCTCTCAAGTTAGACATAATAAAAAAATTTATTATTTATTTTAAGAGATATATTTTTATATTCAGTAATTAGTATTTTTCTTATATATTAAATGCATATACACAAATTATTGGGGTAATAATTTTGATAGGTATGATTTTCACAACCCCTTTTTTGAAAGAGAGACAAGTTTTCACAATTTTAATTCGTTCATTATTTTTTAATTCTCTATGAGATATTATGTAATTCTTTAGGCAAACAACCTTTCATTTAAAGTATATTTGATGATTTTAGTGACTAACTTTACTTGCTAATTAGACTAATAATGAATAATAAGTAAAAATTATTCATGGATACTAAAATAATTGTGCAATTGTATCATCTTAGTTTGCTAAATAATTTGTCACTATAAGTGATAAGAGATAGAATTTCGAAGTTAAATAATTTTCATCACACACACACAAACATAATATTTGAAATTGACATGAGACATTTAAATTAACCCATCTTATATAGTTGATGATTATTATTTTTGCAGACTTAATTTCTTTTGATATAATATAATAATAGAAGCACCAATACCAATTCTCTACTTCACTTTGTATGATATGCATTTCTATCATGTACATGATAACAAACACATCTATGTCGTAACATGGTAATAGTTTTAGTTATATTTGATCTGCTATAGGTTATCTTATTTCTAGGAGCTATGAGACAAAAGTCATCTACTTTGTCTCGTATCTCACTATAATGATTTTAAGTAGCTCCAAAAATTTTGAAGTTCAAGTTAAAGTTGAGTCAGTGTATCTACTTTGATATTTTGTGATTGCAACACTTATTGGATATCTAAAGATTAGCACTTTGTCAATTACTATTGAATTATTTTTCAAAGAAATCAACAACTTATTTAACTTACCATGAGTTGTAAATTATTTAATATATTAACGAGTCTCGCATGCATGTATTAGGTACGTGGAAGCTTGTTATGACTTAAAGAAAGTGTCAAAAATCATAGTTAATTAATATGATCATAAAATCTAGTCGATCGAGGATCTATCATCCAATGTAACTTTATAATTATATGGGTCATATAAGTAATAAAATGGACATAAGTTCAAATATCAAACTTATGAAGATTGTTTTGATAATTTGATCAATCAACACTAAATTGACAATTATATGAGTTGAATATTTGTACTTTGCCTTAGAGAATATGCTCAAACTCAAGGGTTGGCACATGTACTTGTGCATGATGACATTTCTCAGTGTTTGGTTAATATTATGTTTGGTTGTTGGACAAATAGTATATTATTATAAAATTATTTATGTATCCTCTTTAGGCATACAATATGACTATCATTAATTCGATTGTCCATACTAAGGATGATTCCCTCATAGTTATCCTATTAGTATTTCAATACTAAAGTGACATATTATTCCATGTAAGGATTATTTTCATATTTACTTCTTTTAAGCAATACATCAACTATTCGTGATAATTACTTCAAGCAACAACTTCTATTATCCAACCTCTAATTATCTCCATGACCTGAGATAATATGATACTAATTTTGTTTGCACTTTTGACTTTATAAGAATCATACTCATGATGATTAAACATATATTTTTACTTTAATTTTACCCATAGAATTCATGCAAGTAAGCAAAATTCACAAGGCTATCACCACCAAATGAATCTCACCTACTTGCATGTATTCCATGACATATCTATTACTATCCACCAAGACTAGTAAACAACTCTTACACTCTGATGACACTTCTAGCTAAGACATTCTACTCAACATACATATTACTATAAGTTAAGTTCTTCTAGATTGTACACAATGAATTAATTTTTAATAGATTCATACTTTCACCTTCGAGAGGATCATAATTTCAAGTTTTCACAAATTACTTTGTCTCATGTATTAAGATAGGAGAGATAACAATTCTTTCTACTTGAATCATGCAAATGTGTCTCATGACATATTTATCATCATCTACCATGAGCGACATACATAAACTAATGTATTCATGAAAATCCTAATTTTTGGTTTTAAATTAATTCATATCCATCAATATTCAAACATAACATTAATACAAACATAAACTTATAAATTCAAATATTCATTACAACACACATATATTACCAACCATATAATTCAATTTAGTTAGACAATGGAATAAAATTATGTGTGATGTGCTGAAAGGCATCTCATAAATTTTAGGAGTCATAGTGAATGCCCAATCTAATTTCTAAGCATGAAATCCTAATCCTAATTGATGTTGCTTATTATTCACCTTAAATTTGCTCTTAACTAGGATTGATTATGGGTCCTAATGGCTTGCATGCATTATTTCTCCTCCTCTTTTTTTTCTCTAAGTATAGTTTTTATACATTGGGGATTCATATAATATTTTAAGTTATAAGTCATGACACATGATTAAGGTCATAATTTCATCATTTCATTAGATCTCCTCTAGAGCATAAATGTCATATTATTGGGAATAATCATGATTCATGCTTAACTCTTTGTGATACAAAGTTGTAGTACTGAGAATGACCAAAATGTTGGTCTTGACTTTCTTATTAAAATGTCATAGTGCTAGGATTGTTACAATCAAATAATTTTTCTATGGAATACAAAGTTATGGTAGTGAGAATTGCCCACAATTTTGGTATTGGCTTATTAAAAAAATATCATGGCATTGAGATTTACTGTGACTAAGTAATTACTCTTTGGAAAATAAAGTTGTTATGCATAGAATTGGTCATGGCTTTGGTCTTGGCTTGTTGAATAAAATATCTGGGCAATAAGATTGACCATGACTGAGTAATTACTTTCTGAATGAAAAGTCATGGCAAAAAATAATTTTGTGACAAGCATCTTTTAATGTTTTGGCTCTATTCTAAATAAGTCATTGTTTTGAAATGTGTCATAACTACATGTACAATTGAGTAGTAGGCTGTCATGATATAAAAATAATATTATGGATGTTGGATGGTTTAGAGTTCATGTAGCCACAACTCTAGGAAAGTGTAATGGACATAATAATTGAGTTAGATAGTAAAATAATTGTGTAAATTCAATGGTAAAATCATGACATATAAAGAAATTCATGATTATTTCAATAGAGTTCTGGCTAAGAACTAATATTGTAACTACTCATGGCTATTATAGAAGGTGTATATAAGTCATTAAAAAAACTATCATGGTTCTCCAACACTTCTCTATTCTACAAGTGATTGCTTCATTGAGTCTACTGATTTCATCAAAGTTCACTAAGATTTCATTAATATCCATCAAATCCTTTCAAAATAAGAATTTAGTTGGGGTTATATTACCAAGGTATAATCTTCACACCATAAGTAATGACATTAAGTTCACACTTGATCCCAAGTCACATGGGGACTTCATAAAAGTGAGCACCCCAATTTTACATTGAATCACAAAACTTCCAAGATTTTTTTGCTTTTTTGGAAGTTTAAGTTGGATGACGTACTACACTTTTCTATATATTTACTATTCCATAAGCCTAAGACTTACACTCATTACTCATTATATATTTCATGAATTTTACATAGTTTGCCAATTGTGCTAATATTTTGGCAAATAGAATATTCATCTCCAACTTTCAGAAAATATTTAAAAACTTCTCAAATTTATTGTCCATATTTTCCTTTCGAAAACATTGTTGAAAAAAAAGATTATGAGGAAAATAATTAATTCTAGTATCATCTATCTCTTGCACATTTTTTTTATTAATTCTTTTGGTATGCTATATTTACTTTATTTCCACTTCTTCATTTAACTTTGCAAGTGGCAAGAATATGACAACATGTTCTATTGATACAATGACTTTGGAAAATATCACGACATGATGTTCAATGGCTTTGGATAATATCATGGCATATTATACTTCATTGAATGGTGGTATCATGACGTTAGGGAAAGTCAACTTCTTAGGTCATATTTTTTTCTATAAAGGCTTCCCTTTTTCCATCTATTTTGGATTGTTTCCCTTCTAATTCTTTGCATATTCTCAGTGTACTAGATAGGAATTTCTTAGGATTTGCCTATGTATTGCTGGATAATTTATTTATATTATTCTTTTTCATTGAGATCACTAGTTGTCCAATTTGACTTTAAATGATTTTTATTTCAATTCATTGAGATCACTAGTGTCTTGAAAATCATTTCTCCTTCTCTTCATTTCAATGAGTAATGAAATGAGTTTATATTCAAAGTATAACTTTTCTACTCCCTTATGAATAAATATAGCTGGAGCTTGATGCTCCTTCCATGTGATAGTCCATCAAATTATTCCTAAAATATTTCTAATATTAGCCTAAATTCTATGAGTACATCTTAATACTTTAGATTTTTTATAAACTTCAACATCCTTACAAGTTTGATTTTTTTTTTCTAAAATTATCTTGATGAGTCATTATGTAATCATGAACCACAATAATTTTGTGAAGATGATTACAAAGCACACATCATTGAGTTAAACTTCATCTTATGCATCCTTATTCATGAATGTCGTGAACATGTTGAAATATGTTTGAAATTACTTACATGTTCATAATTTTAAGCCATATATTATCTATTTGTTCATATGATCTTCATTAAGTCACATATTCATATCATCGACAAAATATTAGTTAACTATATACTAGTACATAATTTTGATATTTGTTCATATAAAAAGATATTAAGTTATGACAACATATCCATTTATATGTGATAAGTGATTTATTTATTTAATAAGTTATGACATTTAGATATTGATTGTTTGATTAAAGTCATACTTTGCCTGAATCATTACAATTAACATGAGTTCTTCACTTTTGATTTTTTTTGTGAGTGCATAGAAACTTTGAGATCCAGTTTTTTAAAAAAATACCAGAATTATTTATAAATTTATTTATTATTGATACTCAATTTGCTCACATGTTTTTGATTCTTATAGAATTTACAAGTCAATGTTTTTTATTTTATTTTTAGAAAGAAAAGGGATTGAATTGAAGAATTAACACTTAACTTTGATTGATATCTCTTAGTTTCAATTCATCTAAATTTATGAAAGGTTGTCTATAGTGCCCTTTTAAGAAATCAAAGATCACTCATCAATTTATTTAATAAACCACATGTAATCTACAACTTAATTATGGACTCTTTTTTCCTTTCTAGTCAACATAATTTACATGTTCATAGTATTCATTAATAATGATCATCATGAAGTCGTTTATCTTATTAAAATATGTTAAAAAATACTAACGAAGACTAACACTAAAAGGAAACTTTGTATTGACAAAGTCTATTTTATGATTCCTTTAAATGTTTTATTAAATTTAATTCATTAATATCATGTGTGTCTTAAATGGAATTAGGGTCTAGTGAGTACCATCCACTTATTACTAACATAAGATATAATTTATATAAAAACAAGTATGTGGAAAATCCACATCGAAACTTAGTTCTCACCCATAACTATTGTTGATCAAACATTATTTTCTAAAATTAAAAATAATTTTTTTTTTAATTCATAGTGTTTTCTTGAGTCAAATTGGCACTATGAATAGTTATTGGGCTCCCAAGATGGGAGCAAGTCTATCCCCATCCATGTGTTTAGAGGTGTAGCCCATGAAAATCAAATTCACACTCCTAGAGAATCATGAATTAAGCAATCCCACCATTTGAACTATACGTGTTATGGTAAATGATGAATTATCTTATAATGATATATATTATAATCTTCTCCATGTAACTATTTTTTTATAGAGAATTATAATGATAAAACTCATAATTTGATCGCAATCATGATGTATCAAAGAAGATGTACAAGAGTTTCAATAGCATACTTTGAAATTCAAACACTACTAAAAATTACGAGAATACGTACTAAATTACCGACATAAAAATTTGGTCGATAATTACTATCCAAATTACAACCATTTAGAGACCAAAAAAGGGTATCAAAAAAAAAATTTCCGATCAAAGACCGACCATAATTATCGACCAAATATTTTTGGTCGAAAATCAATTTGTAGAGTGGTTATCCAATATTTTACCGACTATTTAATGACTAAAAATATATTATCATTAAAATTGGTCAGTACTGTGGGTTTTCAAATTATTTATAACTTCGTATTTACTGACCATTTACCGACTAGATATATAGGATAGTAATTACTGATCAATTCACTACAAATTTAGAGATCAAAAGAGGGGCATCGGAAAAAAATACTTCCGACTAAATTTTCAACTAACTACCGACCATATATTACTGATCAAATATATTTGGCCGGAAATATGGTCTATAAATTAGGAGGGAATTAGCAAAAGATATTTCCGAAAGATTACCGACTATTTAACGATTAAAAATATATAACCATTAAAATTGGTTGGTAAAGTGGTTATCCAATATATTTATAATGTCGTAATTACTGACCAAATTTCTGACTGAATATTTAGGTCGGTAATTACTAATCATTTCACGACCGAATACCAGCCATACCTACTGACCAAATATTTTGCTAAGTCATTAACACCTATATTCATTTGAAACTCTATCATTTTTTTTCAAATCAGAGACATCTGCAAGCACAAAATCAATAACATTTGTTCTCTTCTTCTGAATCCAGGTAAGTTTTTCTTTGTTCTTCTCCTTCAAAATGCTTATACATATATACTTCTCTCTGAATTATATATAGACAATTATATTTTAATTTTTTCAGTATAATCGAGTATTAGGTTTTTTTTATTTCTCCTCCGAATTTCTTCATCTTTGCTTCAATTTCATTTAACCTAACATGATTTTGACTCAACACAATAAATTAAGCTATAATTTCTTTGTTAAATATTTGTTCTTCTACTATTTAGATTTTTAAAGTTTTATTGATTTTGATTTTAATTACAGAATGTTTGCATTTGAATAATCTTAATGTTAATGGTTTATGTTTATATAATCGTATGACAATATGTATAAATATCTATACTTTAATATATATAATGATTAATGTTAAATCAAACTTTTATATAATGTTAATCTTACATGTCTATAACAGTATCTATAAACTTTTATACATTTTTATAATCATATGATATTATGTATAAAATATCAATACTTTAATATATATAAACGTATTACATTATGAATACACATTGATATGTTTATATAAACATATAATGTTATATATAAATATTTATACATATGTACTAATGTTTATAAATATCTAAACAACATTTACATTAAATTATCCATTTATATAATTTTTTATATAACAATTATGTAACATTAAATGATTATACAATTTTGTAAATATTTATTTACATATTAATTTTTATATAAATATATAATATTTATAATGTTTATATAATTGTGATATATATATTATATATTTTTTATAGTTACATATAAATATAATAATATTTAAGTAACATTTATAAAAAAATGTTATTCACAAATATTATATAGATACATGTGTTTAATTATATAATCATATGCCATTTTATATAAAAGTATGTATAACTATATTTATAATAAAGTAAACTATATTTATAACTATATTTATAACTTTACATAACTAATTTATAACTATATAATAATGTATAACTATATGTATAATTCTATATAGCTATATATATTAAAAAAATATACTATATGTATACTAATATATAACTATATATAATAATATTTTACTAAATGTATAACTATATAAATGTTATATATAATTATATCTTTAACTACATACATATTTATACCTATATGTGTATAACTATAATATAGATACATGTGTTTAATTATATAATCACATGTCATTTTATATAAAAGTATTTATAACTATATTTATAATAAAGTAAACTATTTTTATAACTAAATTTATAACTTTACATAACTAATTTATAACTATATAATAATGTATAACTATATGTATAATTCTATATAACTATATTTCTAAAAAAATATACTATATGTATACTAATATATAACTATATATAATAATATTTTACTAAATGTATAACTATATAAATGCTATAAATAATTATATCTTTAACTACATACATATCTATACCTATATGTGTATAACTATTCTATGAAACACTTTATATAATTAAATATAACTATATTTGTAACTATATATGCATATATGTATTCATATAATTAAATTAAAATATTTTTTATAACGTTGTATATATTTATGTATAACAACCTATAACTACTTATATGAATATATCTATATATAACTATATGTTTAATTATATATAGCTATTTATAACTATACATATTATATGTAAAATAATATATAACTATAAATAATTATATCTTACTATATATAAAACTTTAAAAGTTTTATGCATAATTATATTTAAATATTAAATTTACAGCTTATATTTAATATATATCTGTATATAATAGTATATAAAAAAGTATTTACTATATATATACCTATACATTACTATATGTATAAATATATAAAATCAGATGAACAAATATATAAACCTACATGTATAAATATACGTTTAACTATAAGTGTAACTATATATATAACCACATGTAATTATATGTATAATTACATGTATAACAACATACAACATTATGTTAAATTATATGTGTATAACTATATATAAATATTTTTATAACTAAATAAATGTTTATATAATTATATATAACTATATTTGTAATTATATATACATATATGTATTGATATAATTAAATCAAAATAATTTTTTATAACGTTGTTTATATTTATGTATAACTACTTATTACTACTTGTATGAATATATCTAAATATAACTATATGTTTAATTATATATAACCATTTATAACTATATATATTATATGTAAAATAATATATAACAATAAATAATTGTATCTTACTATATGTATAACTTTAAAAGTTTTAAGCATAATTATATTTAAATATTAAATTTACAGCTTATATTTAATATATATTTGTATATAGTAGTATATAAAAAAGAATTTACTATATCTATACCTATACATTACTATATGCATAAATATATAAAATTAAATGAACAAATATATAAACTTACATGTATAAAAATACGTTTAACTATATGTGTAACTATATGTACAACCACATTTAACTATATTTATAATTACATGTATAACAACATACAATAATTATTTTAAACTATATGTGTATTACTATATATAAATATTTGTATATCTAAATAAATGTCTATATAATTAAATATAACTATAATTAGAGAATATCACGTTTGTTAAATAAAATGATTTTTTTTAACTATCTATGGAAGACGATCGTGAATGGATGTACATGGGTTGAATAGTGAATGAAATGTTCTCTAATGAATGGGGAGATAAAGTTGATGAATTTGTTGAGCTTACTCTTAGACATCTTGAGTGTGTGAATGGTGGTACAAATATAAGTTATCTTTACACTTTAGTTAAATGTCAGAATAAAAAGTTTTTGAATGTTGAGATTGTGAAGATGCATTTATATAAAAATTATTTTGTGGCGGATTACTATGTTTGAATATACTATGGTGAGAAGCATGTCCACCAGAGGTGTTCAAATTCAGTACGGGTGTCAGTAAGTGAAACTGATTAGATGGTCTTGGATAATATTAAATCACACTACATACCATAAAATATTTTTTGATGCTGTGGGTCTTGAATTCAACCCGAATGAGGAACCCAATGCCGAGGCAAGGAATTTCTATGACATGATTCGAGCTGGAGACAAACATGTATATGAGGGAAATTATAAGCATACTCAACTTTCTACAGCCATGAGGATGTTAGAAATAAAGTGCAGACATAGGTGTTCGTAGGCATGGTTTGATGATATGTCTAATTTTATTCAAGAATTATTGCCACAAGATAATCTGATTCCATTTGATTTCTACAGCACGAAGAAGTTAGCTCGAGGCTTGGGATTACCTGTACAAGTCATTCATTACTTTGTGAACAATTGTATGATATACTAGGGTGATGATAGTGACCTTAATAGTTGTAAAATATGTGGGCATGCTCGGTACAAGCAAAATGTTAGGGGTTCTGAAAATAGATTGTATATATAGAAGTTGAAGGTGATGTATAAGAAGATACACTAATTTTTCCGAGATTGTATGCATCAACCACAATAGCTAATGAAATGAGGTGGCATTTAGAGCATCATATGGTGGATGATAAGATGGGTCGCCCTTCTGATACCCTTGCTTAGAAACATTTTGATGGGTATTTTTCTAATTTTTCTTCTGAAATTCGAAATGTTAGGATTGGTTTATTTGCTGATGGTTTTTAGCCACTTGGTCAATCTAGACAACAATATTCTATGTGGCATGTGGTGGTTATACCGTATAATTTACCTTCTGACTTATGTATGAAGGAGGAATCTATGTTTTTCTCTGTGTTAGTGTCGGGGCCTACGAATCCAACAAGAAAGATAGATATTTTTTTGTAGCCATTGACAGTGGAGTTGAAAAGTCTTTGGGCTGTTGGGGTTCAAACTTATGATATTTCCAAAAGACAAAATTTTCAGAAGCGCACTGCCCTCATGTGGATCATAAATGACTTTCCAACAGTATTCTATGATGTCTAGGTCGAGTACAACTGATATGTTGGCATGTCCACTTTGTATGGAAGATTTTGATTCTTTTAGATTAATTAAGAATGGAAAACAGTCATGGTTCGACAACCATCGGAAGTTTTTGCTCATTAATCATCCGTATGGACGTAACACCAAAGACTTCATTAAGAATAGGAAAGGTTACTAAACAATTATCGGAGGTTAGATCTGAAGATGAAATTCTGTAGGAATTGAATAACAAAGGCTTGAGGAAGGTGATAGATATTGATTATGAGGTTCTGAATGCAGCTATATCTATGACATGTAGGTGGAATATGAGAAGTATTTTTTGGGATTTGTCCTACTGGTGTGAACAATTGCTCACGTAGAATCTTGATGTTATACATATGAGAAGAATGTGTTTGACAATATTTTCAACACAGTGTTTAACATTATAGGGAAAACTAATGGCACTTACAAGTCAAAAGATGAGTTGAATAAATATTATCATTATCCCCAATTTATAAAAAATTTTGTCACTAATAAATACCATGTTATGCCATTTGTCTGAATAAATCACAGAAGAAGATTGTATTGATGTGGGTAAAAATACTTAGATTCCCATATGAGTATGCTCCTAATCTGGGGATATGTGTTGATGCGAAAAAACTTATGATGTTTGGCATGAAGATTCATGATAGTCATGTATTCATTCAAAGATTATTACTAATTTCTCTTCGAGAATTCCAGCCTAATAAAATATCAGAGTCGATAACTGAGATTTCTTTATTCTTCAAGCAACTAACTTCTTCTTCATTGACTGATGAGGTGTTGAAGAATTTGGATGAACAAATTTATGTTATCTTATGCAATCTTAAGAAAATCATTCCTCCTAAGTTTTTTTTGACTCAATGAAACATCTTCTAGTGCACTTTGCTTACGAATCTATGGTTGCTGGTCTTATTAATTATCGGTGGATGTATCCTCCACAAAGGTAATATTAATTTACTAAACCAATTCTTTTTCTATATATATATTTATATATACACAAAAATGACTTGTAATTTTCAATAATATTTTTGTAGATACTTGAGGAAAATAAAGCATACAACAATGAATAAGGCTTAGGTTGAGGGTTCTATATCAATAAGTTGTATTATGGGTGAGGCTGCAAAAATCACATCATTTTATTTCAAAGAAGGAAATCCAACTCTTCCATTTAAGGAAATGCAAAATGAGGTTTATCTTTATGACAGTGTAGATAATGATACGTTTGAAATTTTCAAGCCTCCGGGTAAAGCAATTGATGCTGAAGGGAAAATGTATCTAACATACTATAAATACACTACAACTCATCTATATGTCCTAATGAATTGAGTAAGTCTTTCCTAATAGTCAAATGAGATCTATTTAGTATTATAATTTACTATTTTCTATTAATGTATCGGTTATTTTTAATTTCATTTTTAGTAATTTTGTTACATATAAACATAAAGAGTTTCCAAACATGAATGATGAAGCTATCAATGCCATGACGGAGCAAGAATTTCCATCATTTTTTGAAAAATATGTATGTTTACTTATAATGAAAATCACAAAATAATTGTATTGTTCTAATAAAAATTTATAATTGTAATCTAAACAATGCACTTATTTTGATTACAGGTTCATAATCGTGCAAATAAAATTTCTTATCATTTTCTTTGAAGTATAGTATAAGGTCCCCTAAGAAAGGTTAGAACATACAACACTTACTGTGTGAATGGTTTTACATTTCACACTAAATCATATGGTAGTTACTGGGCAATAGGCAATACGGGGGTATGCATTAAAGGATCCGCATACAATGAAACCGAATATGAATATTATGAGACTCTGGTCAAAGTAATTGAGTTAGAATTTGAAGCCCTCATGGTTAAAAAAACTATGTTATTCAAATGTGAATTATTCGAACCAACACCACATGTTGGTGTTGTTGTCCATCCTTGATATAAACGTGTCGATGTGCACGATAAAAAATAATTCAACAAGTATAAAGCTTTTGTCTTAGCATGACAAGCATCACAAGTTTATTATAGTGAATGTCCGCATTGGACCGGTCCTAGAAAGGATTGGAAAGCTATGTACAATATTAGAGTAAGGGCTCAACTTGACATCCATGCATCACCAAGTACTGATTTCATAGAATCAGCTTTTCAAAATGATAACAATGATGTTATAATCAAAACTATGGTGGGGGAAGAAGATTTCCTTTTAGTCGCATCTGTTGAGATGGATACAAGTGAGGATGTAGATGTTGATAAAAATTTAATTGATTATGATGAAGAAATGAGTGATGAAGAGGAGTTTGAAAATGATATTACTACATCTAAAGAAGAAGACGAACTAGATTTGGATGATTCTGATGAGAATGAGTAGACAGTGAGTTTTATGCTATTGTAATCATTAATCAATTTTGTTTATTTTCACTGCCTTATGTATTTTTTACAGATATGGCACATGAACGAGGTAGAGACAGCACGTTACAAGGTCTTACCAGTTATGGTATAGGCAGCACAACCTCATGTATCCCCGAAACTAGTAGAGGGTCATGGCTAGATGAGATGACACAACAGACATAGAAGGTTGTGAATGTACCGCAGCAGCAGCATCAGCTGACTGATCCACATAATAGTTTTGAGAATTTGATGAATGATCAAAAGATGTTGGAGGGAGAAGAGGGAGAGGATGGAGATGTTGGAGAATTTTCCTTAGAGCACCCTACAAATGAGACTCTCCCTATTGCTTAGTTTGATCCGACAATTGATAATCCGTAAGATATAAAACTTAACAAATAATGTATCAATTTATTATTTTATTTCTTACTTGCTAATAAATTTTTGGTTACAAGACGAAGTTAGAGCCTTTTGGTTCCATTTCTAAGGTTTTGAGAACAATTTTCAGGAAGTCCTTTAAACCTAATGGACATATATGAAAGTCACTCATAAATAGAGACCAATTGATGATTTGGAGAGATTTTAAGGTAAATATTACTACCTAAAAAGTTTCACATCTTTTATTTATTCTTTTGTTCTCTGATTAAAAATTTTTTATTTATAATTGCCGAAAATTTACATGTGGACACAGCCAAAGGAGGCGGTCAAAAGTGTGTTCTACAAACATGCTGTCAGTCGGTATAAAGACACCGTGTATAAGATCAAAGATAAATGGTTGAAGAAGAAAGAAAAAATTCGAGTGTCCCGGATCATTTTTTCAAGGAGTGGCAGAGTTTATGGGAATATCCGGATTATAGGAAGAGGTGTGATAAATAGAGTGGAAATCGTCGCTCAAAGCGGCCATGGGAGGGTAGTGGCATGTCTACACACACTTGTGGATCTTGCTCTATGCATGAGCACTAACAAGCATTGATATTAGTTCTAATTTATACTTTATATGTTTATTACTTTGAGAAATATGTTCAATTATGCCTAAATTTAATTTCTCATATGAAATTTTTTTTTCCAATAGAATTAATGCATGTATTGTGTGTAAATATAGACATGCAAGGAGGGTAAGAAGCTTAGTGCTCCTCGCTTATTAAGATACATGCACACAAAGGCTCATGATGATCAGACTTTTGTTGATCAGAGATCTTCTGCAGCAAATGTAAGTTTCATTAAAAAAATTAACTTTTCTTTTTTTTTGTTTGAATATAAGTTGAAATACATTTCATACATTTTTATTAGGCAAGAAGGGGTGTAACCGAGCCGAGGCGAGTCGAGTATTAAGCAGGCTCGGCTCAGCTCGGCTCGGTTTTAAAGGAGTAGGCTTGAGCTTGTTCACGAGCCTGTTTATGAGCTAACGAGCTGAGTTTGAGGGTGCTCGGGCTCAGCTCATTTAACTTACGAGCCTGTTCATGAGATTAGTTCACGAGCTTGTTCACAAGGTTGTTCACGAGCCTGGTTAACAAGCTTGCTCACAAGCCTATTCACGAGCCTATTTATGAGCTAACGAGCTGAGTTTAAGGGTGCTTGGGCTCAGCTCGTTTAACTTACAAGCCTCAAAATGATGTTCGGGAATTAAAGAAAATATTCATCTAAAATAACCAACATACAACTAAATTAAAAAGATAAGATAAAAAAATTCAATTAACTTGATTTAAGTTCAAGAGTTAAAATATTCATCATGTTCATTTGTAGGAAAAATTTGTTGTGCATCAAGCCTTCTCCATGTTCACGAGCTTGGTTTATGAGCTTGTTCACAAGCCTGGTTAACGAGCTTGCTCACGAGCCTGTTTACGAGCTGACGAGCCGAGTTTGAGGGTGCTCGGGCTCGGCTCATTTAACTTACGAGCCTCAAAATGATGTTCGGGCTCGGCTCGTTTAACTTAATAAATGAGTTTGAGCGAGCTTCTAACGAGCCAAATGCCGAGCAGCTCATGAGCAGCTCGGCTCGGTTACAACCCTAGGCAAGATATGAGAAAATGTTAGCTGCTGCCACTCAAGCTTATTCCCATTCTACTACAGGTTCATGTAATGGTGCAACATGTAGTTCTCATTCATCAACTCTACTAGTTGATACGAATCAGATTAGGTATGCGGCTGTTGATGAGAAGGAAAAGATGCTCGTCTATAGCATCGGTTCATCGATATCATCATTCTACTCACATAAACGACCAGATTATCAAGCTGAATTTTCAAGACTAGTTTCTAATTTGTTCTCGAAGATGGAGGAATTTCAGGATGCGATGCGAAATGTAATACAATATTAGTTGGTCGATACCGAGTGACGTATGATCGACTATGAGGATGATAGGGCTGAGTTGCGTATACCTTTTTAATAGCTTACAAAGAAGTTTCAAGAAGGAGGACTATAGTTCAACCATGATGATTTACCTTGGATTGTTCGGGGTAATGCTCCAGCTACAACATCTACTCCATCACCTATAGCAATACCTACAGCAACTGTATTAGGATTAGCAGCAGCAGACAGCTCTACCCCAGTACCTGACATCTCACTGTCTGGACTAGAAATGTCACAGCATAACGATTATGAAATTAGGTTGGATGATTAAGTGTATTACACATTTTTTTTCAATGCCTTAATCTTTGATTTTGGTTTTCTTTTTTTTTATTTTCTTTTGATATATTTAATATATATATACAGTATATATAGTTGTTTGCTGGAGTTAATTGGATTTTTTTTGTTCTATTATCTGTTTATGTTTCTATAGTAACTACATCAAAACTGGAAGTTAATTAAATTTTTCTTGTGTTATCTATTCCAGTTTATGTAGCAACTATAACAAAACTGGAAAAAAAAATTTGGTTGTTATTACTGACCAAATTGCGATCAAACCCGATCGAAATTTTTTAATATCAATGGTCAGTAAAAGGTCACCAAATGGTCGGTAATATTTGTAGAGATTAATTACCGACCAATGATTTTAAAAGATTTTGGTCAATTTTTGGTTGTAATTTTTTTTATTATTATCGACCATTTTGTGACCATTTACCGACCTAATACTTTTGGTCGAAAAATGGTCATAATATAGTCAGATTTTGTTTGTTGGTAAATAGTCTCAAAATGGTTAGCAATTATCGACTATTTAGAGACCATTTACCGACCTAATGCTTTTGGTTGGAAAATGATCGAAATATAGTTAGATTTTGTTTGTCAGTGAATGGTCTCCAAATGGTCGACAATTATCATTCATTTTGAAACAATTTTTCATTCAAGTTCTTTTGGTCAGAAAATAGTTAGAATTTATTCGATAATTGTTTGTCGGTGAATGGTCTGTAAATGGTCATTAATTACAGACCATTTGGAGACCATGTACCGACCTAATTATTTTGGTCGGAAAATTATCGGAATAAAGTCAATAAATGTTTGTCGGTAGAGGGTCGGTAATCTACCGACCGACTGATTTTTTGTCGGTAAAAAAATTAGCGACGAGCAAAATTATGACATAATATATTGGTCGGTAATTGATCGCTATTTTGTTTACCTACAAAAAAATACTGAATTAGTGACCAAATAATTGATCAGTAATTCATTAAAATTTAGTAGTGAAAATAATTTTGATATTGCAAACACAACAATATCTACTTTCATTAATAATGTGTGTTTTTTCAATACAAGTATTATTTTTGTATTTGTTGGACCTCTTTTCCAAGCATTCAATGTATTTTTAATGCTCAATATAACTATTACTATCATTTTTTATATTCATGATGATGCGAGAAAATAACAAGATTTTATTAGTGAATTAAAATGTGAAATTTGAAAATTTTGGCCCATCTTCTTTTTTATGATTATTGATGAGAAAAGAAATATGCACCGTGAAAAATAAATTCCTTTATATATATATATATATATATTTTATATTGGCCTTTGATTTTAGTTCATTAGAAATATTCAACTAGCATCAATAAATTTTAACTCTATCAAAAATTTTTAATAGATTTGTAATTAACTTTACAAAATATAATCGATTGATAAAGTTGAATACGTATTCATTGATTTAAGAATAACTTAGTTATTTTAAAATATATTTTAATCATGTCACGTATATTAGATCATCTCATTCTATCATTTGAATTTGTTGTGAATTGATATAATTAAAACTTATCTTTTTTTTGTCTTCATCGTATTTTTCTATAGAAATTATTTTTAATTCTTTTTTTTTCTAATATTATTTGTAACCATATTTTTTTTTTAATTATTTTTTTTATTTCCTTATTCTTATACTTGCACATAATCTTGCTATTATATATATATATATATATAATATTTTATTTTCTTTTAATTTTTAATTGAACATGTCAAATTTATAATACAAATTTAAATTTATTGATGAATCTTTTTTATTTTATGAGCATAAGAATTCTCAGAAGGAGATTTAAACTCATGATATTATGTCAAAATATTATTTTTCATTAGACATCTAAACTATTCTCAAAATGAGACAAGTATTCCCTCTAGCCCATTCTCTATTAAGCCCAATTTGGTTTTTGTTGGAATTAAAACTCATAACATCATATCATGATATTAATTCCAAACTATCATAATCAAGTTCATAGGGACAAAATTATTGCTAATATATTCTCCATGCTAGGTGTTGTTTCAAATAGAGGATATTATTTTTTCTTTATTTTTTATGATTTTTTGGAAAATATTTTTAAGGCAAAATTATGTTTTAGTGCATGAACAAAAAAATAATTATAAAAAAGATCTAAAAATTTAATATTTTTAAAAAGTAGACTAAAACATTATAAAATTAAAAATTGAAAACCTTATTTTACTAAATAAAGAAATATTTTTGAATTCAAAAAGCAAATTTGTTTTTTTTAATTAAAAAAAACACACACACACAGACACAGACACAAACACACACATAGACACAGACACACACACAGACACAGACACAAACACACACATAGACACAGACACACACACAGACACACTCTCACACCACATCTCTTCGTTTCCCAAGAAAAATGTCTAAGAGCATCTCAAAGAGGCTCACTAAACGCCTCCGTTTAGCTATATTAGCGAGGATTTCTATAAAAATGATCTCCAACAGCCTCGCCACCCATCTCGCTATTTTAAATATTGTCCAAATCACTCGCTAGAAATAGCGAGTCTTCGTTCCTCGCTAGACGCATCAATCGAGGAAAATATTTTTTGAAGTGAAACCAAAATTCAGGTATTGTTCATATTTTTAATGCTTCAATTCAACAGAAATCATGTTTTCGATGCATGAAAACATGATTTCGTGCAACGAAATGATGTTTTCGCTGCACGAAAACAAAATTTTATGCAGCGATATGAGCATTTCGCTGCATGAAAAACTTATTTCATGCAGCGATAAGTTGTTTTCGCTGCACGAAAACCAGATGTTTTTGATTCATATCATTTTTAAAATACACGAAAACCAATTGTTTTTAAAATACAGTAAAATCATGTTTTTGGTTTTCGCTGCACGAAATAAGTGTATGTGTTGTGTCGAAGTTTTTTTTTTTGGTGTGATTTTGTGTGTGATTATATGTGTGCTTGTGTGTGTGTACAAGTGAGTGAGATTATGTGTTGCTTATTTTAAAAGATTAAGTATTTTATTTCAGTCTATCATTTCTATAATTATTTTGATTAATATGATTAAATAGTTGTATTTTTTTAACGTATTTCTATATTTTTATAAACTGTGTTTTTTTATATTATTCTAAATAATATTTTTTATTTGAAAGCACAAACTAGCCATCTATAATGGATCCATTCCAGCATGGAGCATACTTCACCAATCTATTAAAGGATGGATTACATTTAGACGATGAAGTTATATGTTTATCTTCTTCAAAGTCTCCTCAAGTAGATTCCACCACCAAAAAATAAAGAGGTAACAATTTTACCACATAGGAATACATTATGAGAATTTCAGCATGGCTTAATATTAGTTTGGATGCTGTACAAGGAAATGAACAAAAGTCTAAGACATATTGGTAAAGGGTTTGTAAATTCATCAACCAATACAAGCCAAAGGGATGCCCAATTCGAAGTCAAAATTCTTTGATGAATCGTTGGTCGACAATTCAGCTTGTCACCAATAAATTTTGTGGGTGCTTTGTACATATAGAAAGACTTAAACAAAGTGGGCTAACAGAGAAAGACAAGGTTTAAAATAAAGTTAAATTGCAAAATTATTTTTATTTATTTGAAATTATAATGAATATCTTCTTTTCAAATTTATTTAGTTAAGTGATGCCAAAAACTTGTACAAGGAACTCTATAAATCTTCTTTTCCATTTGAACATTGTTGGAATGAATTAAGGAATCAGCCAACATGGATGGAGGAATCTCAAGCAAAGAAGAAAAAAATTAAACATTATGATACTCATCGTAGCTCTTTGCCTTTTACATTAGTCTCTGAAAATTGTGGAGCTGAAGGAGGGTCGTATGGATCCTTAAACATACCACTGGGTAGGAAAGCTGAGAAAGTGAGAATGCGAAAAAATAAGAGCAATGAAGCTGGAGGTGATGCCAAAAAACTTGATCTTTTTAATCTTTTAGTTGTGATGCAAGAAGAGAAAAAAGTAGCCAATAAGAAGAAATTAGAAATGATGGAAAAATCCTATGTTCAAGCTCAACAACATCTACTACAAGAGGAGCAACGTCTACAACATGAGATGGATAAAATGAAATTTGAGCAAATGAAATAGGAAGATCGTATAATGTCAATGGAGACAAGTTGCATGTCAAAGTTGCAAGCTGAATATTATAAAAGACGCCAAATGAAAATCTTGGGAAAGAAGATGTAATTTTTTTTTATATACAAATTTATAAATGTTTGCTGAATTTTTATAATAGTACAAGTAATATGAAAACATTTGCTCAAGTATTGCCTAGACATTTCCAAGCATATTATATTGATGTTCGACTAGGTCTTCTTGGAGTTTGGAATGAATTTCTTTATCTCTAATACAATGTTGAGTATTAATAAATTTAAGAAGTTGTGAACTCCATTCAGGTATGACCGAGACAGTTGGATGCTCATCCATTGTATCATAAGTAAAGTCTAACTCATTATCATTTCTCTCATCTTCGACAATCATGTTATGTAATATTAAGCACGCCTTCATAATATCTTTTAGCACATCAAGTTTCCAAAAATGAGCAAGACCATGCACAATAGAAAATAGTGCTTGGAGTACTCCAAATGCTCGGTTAACATCTTTTCTTGCCGATTCTTGAGTTTTAGCAAAATGAATTTGTTTATTGCCTCTTGGACATGGAATTGTTTTGACAAATGTTGCCCATTTTAGATATATTCCATCAGCAAGGTAATACCTCATTGTATAATCATTTCCATTAACTGAAAAATTAGCAGAAGGAGCCTCTCCTTTTGAAAGGAGAGCAAAAATAGAAGAACGTTCTAGTACGTTGATATCATTATGAGATCCAGGTAACCCAAAAAAGGAATGCCAAATCCACAGATCATATGAAGTGACTGCTTCTAAAATAATCGTTGGTTCATTGATGTGACCAGAATACATACCTTTCCATGCAGTTAGACAATTCTTCCATTTCCAATGCATACAATCAATGCTACCCAATATCTCAGGAAATCCACGATTTGTACCTATGGATAATAATCTAGCAATATCATCATTGTTTGGTGACCTGAGATATTCATCCGAAAAAATTGCTACTATTGTGCTCACAAATCTTTTCAAGCTTTTTATTGCGATGCTTTCGCCAATCATTACATAATCATCAATAGCATATGCTGCAACTCCATAAGCAAGCATCCTTATGGTGGCTGTCATCTTTTGAAGAGAAGACAAGCCAATAATTCCAGCAACATTAATTTGTTGAACAAAATATTGGTCATAATTTTCTATCATTAATAAAATACGAAGAAAAAGTGTTCGACTCATTCGAAACCTTCTTCGAAATAAGTTTGGAGGATAGATAGGTGGTACAGCAAAATAATCTCGAAATAATTTCTCATGCCCTTGAACTCGATTTCGATTAATTACTGAATGACCTTTAATAGAACCACGACCTACACTAGAGCTATCCTCACTATTGAGTTCATACATTTCAATAGCAAAAATTGTTATAATCTCTAATTCATCATCCGAGTCTGAATCATTAAAAATAATGTTCATTAGATGATGCGGAGTCATAATATTAACACAATAAATAATATAATGCGAATATATATATTGATGATGTATGAGAATAAGAGATGAAAGATACTATATATATATATATCAAAAATATGATTGTTATAAAAATTTAATGTTTAAAATTTCAAAATTTAAACTTTTGAATTTAATAATATTGGTGATGAAATGACATTATAAATATTAGTTACAAAATAACTAACTTTAAAAGTTAGTTATAGTTTGTTGAGGTAGATAGCTAAAATAGATAATATTGTTGGAGTTAACTTTCAAAATTGAATAGCTAAAATATATAATATAATATTTTAATAATTTTTTAGTAGATAAAATAGATGCTCTAAGAACATAAAATCCAAAACTGGCTTTGGGAAGACTCCAAAGTCTCCAACTAACCTCGCATGCTTTTCAACCGCATTACAATTTACAAATCACGCCTCATCTCTCCGTTTCCCAATGGACTGAAAACCTGGACCTCACTGGAACTCCTCTTGCTTTTCCGATGGCTGTTTCTGGAACAGCAAATACGGCTCGCGACATCGCCGTCATGGTCAGAGTCCAAGGACCTGTAAGTGAGTCTCAGTATTTTATGTTTACACCATCTCCACCTTCCCGTACGAAACGTCATTCTTGTTGCGATTTTTTTAGGATCCAAAAGGAGTGAAGTTGAGAAACCACGCTTTTCACCTCTACGAGTGAGTAACGCTGACATTTTTTTAAATCCGATATTCGTTTTTAAATGTTAACTGCATCCACTATTGCTTATTCAATTTGCATAGTTGTGGAAGGACGTCGATTTCTGCTTCTGGCATGCTTCTGCCTGAAAACCTTTACAATTCTGCAGTTGCGAAGCAGATTTTACGCGGGATGAATGAGAATCTGATTTTAATTGTCACAGTTGCTTCTGTTGTCGAGCCATTTGTGCAACTACGGCATAGAAATAACGTTTCTCTGGTGAGAAATTGGTTCTTGAATTACGTGGTTTTTTTGACTTGGTTTTGATGTTGTTCTCCTCTATCTGATAGACACAGGACCAGGAGCAACCCAAGTTGATTTCTGGGGCTCAGATTGATGTTATGGTAGAGGTATAGGGAAATACCATTTTAGTATTTATTCTATGGGTATTGTTTTCTACATGGAAGTGAGTATTTGGATGCCTCAAGGGAGTGTTGATTTTTAGGAAAAGTTGATGAAAGGAAGATGTCCGAACCAGCCAGCTTTGGATAAGGGAGCTCCTGGCTGGATAGGAGCACAACTTTTACGGATGGCAAGCTTTTAAATTATCGATCTGATCATCTGATTTAATTGTGATTATTTGGTTTGATATTTGTACAAGGAAAAAGGAGAATTGGTTGTTACGCACAACACATGGAAGGGTCCATCTTGTTTCTTGATGAAAACTGTTACAACTTGCTGATTTATTGATCATAGTTGCAGATTTACTCTATTTTTGAGTTTCAGAATTATGTTTTCTCATGAATCAAGTTCAATATGAAGGTTGACATTCCTGCATCTTCTGCTGCAATTCAATTACTTACAAAGTCTTCTGCTAATTCAAGGGATCATGGATGGGAAGTTGGTTGGTCTTTGGCTTACAACAAAAATGGTTTTCAGCCCTCTCGTGGAATTCCTCCTTTGCAAGTTGGTACAAAAAAGCTTGATTACTCAGGAAACGTTTAATTATTCACTGTGAAAAAATGAATTGAATATTCTTGTACTCTTGCAAGTTGCAACATTTAATCAGTAAAAGTGATTTGAGACACATGATTCTCTTTCCAGATCACTGTGGATGGATTTGAGCAATGAAAAATCAGCATAGAGGGTCTTACTTTATCAACATTGCTTTCTAGTGGTTTTCTATGTTCTGCTATTTTGACTTTCAATCAGCCTAATGTGCAAATGAAAAATCAGTCTTGATTTTGGTCTGTTGATATATTATTGAATAAAAGTCTAACATGAATTAATGTAGTTTGAGAGTAGTGTTGGATGATTTTATTGCTTGTAGTTAATGCTGATGTTTTTTCTGGTTTCATTATGTTTATATTTGCACAACTATCATGCTAAAACATTGCAACCAAATTCTTTTGCTGGAGCAACAAAACATTTTTAACAATGAATAGATAAATAATGAATTTCATTTACTGAAAATACATAATAAGAGTACTGTAGAGGTTGTTAGGTCTAGTTTTCATCATCACCAAATGCTATTTTTCATATTAGGGTCGGTTGCAAGGATTTTAGTTTGCTAAGTAATATAGTCTTCACATATATTTCATTTAATTTATATTCTTACATGTCTCATCTTACAATTTTTATGTAAGTTTATTAGTTTATTATTCATTTATATCTTTTGCTAATTTACTATATCAAACATGTTCTAATAAAAATACTTTTTGATCTTTATTACACATGATCAATATGCAAATGACATTTTTGTTTATTTTTACTTTTCATGGGCATGGCTTCTAGATCTCTTTATTATTATTTTGTTATTTTATATTTGTGTTTTCTCAAATATTCATGTCAATGCATGCATATCTGTCATGTTTTTTTTATAGTCTAATATTCTGAACTATATAGTTTGATTGGTTGAACAATCATCTCAAAATGTGTTTGTTTACTAATACACACTATTTTTTTCATATATGATTTGCTCATAATGTGAAATTGTGTATTAATAATATTTTTTTAAAATATGTCGATCTATATTTTTCAAAGCGAACCTATAAGGCATTGTTTTGTTAATGAGTTGGTGAAATGAGGCATAATCCTCATAGTGCTGAGGTGTTAAAGCTTAAAGAGAATAATAAAAAATTTTAAAAAATAGAAAAAGTTGAAAATATGAAATTAATTCATTTGAAAAAAAAAATCAAGTTAATTTTATACTTCTACAAAAAATTACAAGTCACAAAATGGAAATTGAAGTTATATATGTCAAATATGTCGGGCAGCCCAAATGTTCTAACTTGCTGCCATGGGTAATGATAGGATTGATAGGGTGGCTTGTGCATGCATTTCGTGCCCGTGCATGCTGCTTGGACTTGTGCCCTAGCGGTGATATGGGTATCTGTCATTTTGACATGATTAGATATGGTATTTGGTAGCTCTTGTTGGTTATTCGAGTTATTATGACTTGATCTGACACATTTATGTTCCCTTTCAATTATAGTAAGATATAATTGATTTAATAAAATATCATATTTATTGATTTTAAAAATTAAAATAAAATAATCGCATAGTTTTATTTTTCCATGTTATTATGAACATTGGCATAACAATGAGACCACAATCACTCCAACACAAAAGGTACAACACACTCACACACCAAATGTATCATTTTCCACTACTTTACAAGCACATACACAATAAAATGCATGTCAAATTGTTCCCTCCCTTCCTAAAAAAATAAAATTTATGATATTGCAGTTTGTTATTTTTTACATATATTTTGTCTTTTTTATTTTATTATTGATGGTACACCTAATATATGGGATGCCTCAATTTATTGACCCTCTATATAAAGAAACCATTTGTATGATATTGGTTTCTAAAATTTTGTAGAGTATTATGTTTCCTGGTTTAGTTTTCAATATGGCATCAGAGTCAGAGCCTTAGGTGAGCATAAATTCTTGAGTTTGTAGTGAGAGAGTATGTGTACTTTAACAACACAGTGCATGCATGTGCATAATAATTTGACGAGGCAAGAGATGCACAAATAATGCATGATCGTGTTTCATGGAGGCGCACACATTGTCTGCCACAAGCATCAATGCCTACAGTGTTGATGTTGGGAGTGGTGTGTGACATTGCAATTTTGGCAATACTTGTGTATCAATTAAAAATTTGCTATTCAAGTATGACATTAAATTTTGGCTATATAGGTAGCTATACAAGTATGACATTGTACTTTGGTTGATATTGTGGTGGAGGTGTCCTAACTTTTAGGGTAACCATAGGTTCTAGGGCAACCATATATTTTAGGAGTGCAATGGTTGTTTATGTTCTTTGTGATGTAGGGTATCGAGTTTGTGAGTGGTTTACTATTATTTTTGGAGTGATTTCACTAGTTTTAAGTGTTTATTATTTAGTTAATTTTTTTTTGGCCAACCTTTATTCTTATGAGAGTGTATTGGTTGGTTTATTGTTTTTGAGCTGCCACTATTTTTTAGAGGGCGTATTGGCTGGTTTATTATTTTTGGGTAGACACTTTTTTTTAGGGTGTATTGGTTGGTTTATTGTTTTCGAGTAGGCATGGCAACAAGGTGGTGCTGGGCTGGAGTGATCCTCCTTGTTCCCTACCTCGTTGGGTATTTTGCAACACAACCTTGCCCTACACCTCATTTAGCCTTAGGTAGGGCGGTGCAATTCTCATCATGTTGTTCCATTTATGAATTATCTTTATTTCTTTTTAAAATTTTATTCTTAATATATACATATATGATTTTCGTAAGTGTTTTATGAAAAATATATAAAAATAATGTGCACATTATTGAATTAAACTTACAATATATAATATATCATTAAAATAAAAAAAATGTAATACACACATATATGATATTTGAAATTTAATTTTTTAAAATTAAGTTTTTTATGAAAAATATTAAATTTTCTTTTCTTAAAAACAAAACAACAAAATATTTGTATTATACAACATATTACATATATATTATAATAATTAATAAATATCATATTACATAAGTATACAATTTGTCTAGTAAATTTTATTGGAAAAAATAAATACCAATATATAATAATATTGTTTTTGATTAAAGTAAAAAAAAAATTGATAAATATCACATATATCTAACATCTTTAAAAAATAATCTTACTATATCCAACAAAGCAAAATTATCATCGTAAGTAAAATATAAAGCTACACATTATCCAAATCAAACTAAATTTTAAATTAAAAAATATAAATATTACACACCTAATCATGAAATAAAAGTTGAGTCAAATATTATACATATCATCATCATCCTCATATTCCACAAATATTGCATATCTCTTGTATGGTAGAGTTAAGGAAGATGAATTTGGATTTACTAATAAAATGAAAATAGTTAACAAAAAAAATAAATTATAAAAATTAACAAATATGATACATAAATAAATATATTTTTCATACTGTGCATTTTAGTCCACAATTAATTTTGAGCACACATTATTATCTCTAAAGTTTTTTGATGAAGTCTATTCATATGTGGACTAATAAATCTACTGCTAGTATTGAATGTAGACTTTGATGTGACCATAGATATTGAAATGACTAAAATATTTCTTGTTATTATTTATAAAATTGGATATTTGTTTGAATTTGCTTTTCACCATAATAATATATGAAAAGCACTTGATCTAGACAAGACAAACTTTTATAAATAAGTGACAATCTTTGATCTCATGGCATTAATAATAGTAGAACTACAAACAAATGCATCAAAAATTGCTAAATGATCACTAGCTTTCAACTTTTTTCCAGCATCATTGGTTATCTCAAATTTAAAAGATTAAATTGAATATTGATTAACATTACCACTTGAACGATATTTTTCCTTATATTCGTCAACTAACTCATTACCAATTTATTGAATTTTTTTTAATTTCATGTACTTAATTTTTATTTATAAACATTTTAAGAACATAAAACTCAATTAATTTTATCTTAAATCTTAGATTCAACATAATTGTAATAGTTAATAAATTATGAATTTCACTCTAATATTTATTAAATTTCTCAATCATATTCATGGCTATTAATTTAATCTTAATATAAGGAGATCCAATCTAATTATATATTGACAACTTTATTTTAGAAATATTTAAAAAATATTTTATTGGATGTTGGATACTTGGTCTAAGAAAAAATTCTAGTAACTCCATAAATTAGTTTTAACCTTCACAATTTTTTTTTTTGCTAAATTTAATATAAATCATTAAGAACATATTTATATTGAGGTTCTTTTTTATTTAGACGAGGAAAGATATCTTTATAATCAATGATAATTTTAAGCATCAAGAATGTTAAATTCCATCTAGTTTAATAATCAAGTACTTATTTTTATAATAATAAATATTTAAGTATTAAGTAGTTTCAATAAACTTCTCTAATCTTTTAGGTGTAGTTATCCAAAAAGTAATACTCTTTGAAATTGCCTTAATACTTTTAATTATTTTTAATCTTTTTTTTTACTATCAAATTCAATATGTATGTATAACAATGCATGTGAAAATTTTTTTTATTTAATATAAGTGAGCTACTAGAAAGCTTATTTAAAAGAATATTAACAAAAACATTATTAATTGTGCAATTATCAACAGTTAAAGAAGATAATTTGTGATTAATATTCTAATCAAATAAATAATTTATCAAAACTTTAATGAATATCTCAAATATACGTGAGCAAAATACATATAAATTTGTCATTGAAACAAAATGAAATTATTATAAGAATATTTAATTATAATATAATATAAAAGTAAATGAAATTTATTTTATTTAAATATACTTCATTACTCGACTTTGAAGTATCCAAGAATCATCAATGAAATGTGTTGTAATTTTCATTAAGTATTTGTTTTGATTAGAAATTCACATGTTAGTGGTGATTGTAATTTTACTTCTATTATCACCTAACAAATTTATTATTTTTGAATTTTCATAATTATAAATTTTTAACATATCATTCATGATAGTATTTAAAAAAATCATTTTAAATAATGGTTTAAGGATATTAGAATATTATTTGAAGTCAACATGATCAACTATCAAAATAGGGTATTTATGTAAAATAATCATACTTGCAAGATACTTCCTAATATTTTATTGATTAAAAGAATACATACTAAGTGATAACTTTTCACTACTTTCTTTTTTATGATTTAAAAGTGCTTGTTTAACATCTCTTTATTTTTGAAATGTCCACCTATTATAATGATCATGCATATATTTTGTTCAATTCTAATTTTCATCACCTAATTTATTTCTATAATGGTTGCAAATATCTTTGTCTACACCATTAATCATTTGTTTCATATGATAGTTTTATACTATATAAGTTAATTTTTTTTAACTCCAACTTGGTCAACACACAAATCTACAAAAGGAAGAGTTTCGCTTGAATTTATAGGAGTTGATAATTCTTTAGAATTTATACTATACTAGGTGTTTTTAACAAAATGTGAATTAATTGAGGCATATCTAGATTTACTTAAATTTGAAAAATAATAAAATGCAAAGATAATGATTATTAGAATAAGTCATTAGAGTTTTTAAAGACTAAAACATAAATAACTAAAATTAACAAACTTATTTTGTATTAAATCACAACATTAAATAAATTTACAAACACCAACACATTATTAATACCAACTTGTTATTTTGATTTTGAGCCTTAAGATGATGAGGTTTGGACGTGTGGATATGAATAATCAATAACACTACCTTTGTAGAATACGAAATTAGGAATATTAATAATTAACTATAAAGTTAAACGAAAAAGAATAATCAATAACAAGTAACAAAAATTAATATGAAAAGTAAATATGTGCAGCAATACAAAATAACAAGAATAAATGAATAAAAATACAAAATTATGAATATTAATATTTAACTTTTAATTTAAATGAATAAGAATAATTGATTACTATTAACAAAAATTAATATAAATAATAAATATGTGTAACAATGCAAAATAACAAGAATAACAATAGTATTAATAATTTAACAATAATGTAGTCTTGGAGTGATGTATTGTTATATTTAACAATTTAACAATATCAATTAGTCCACCTTTTAATAATATCAATAATACTTACTCGAGTTCATGATCAATTGCTGAGTGTCGATTGGGTCTGGGTGGGAGTGGGGCTGCTCATTGCCGACAACTGACTGCAATTACTTGTAATGATGTTGTCTTGTACTTTGAGAATTGAGGATGTGATGAGACTGTCTTGTTAACATAAGGCAGAACGAGAATATTAAGTTAATTAACTAATAATAGTAATAGACAAATGTTGAAATTGAATAATAATAAACTCTTACTCGAGAACTTTGACTGTCGTTGCCAATTGGGTCTGGTTGTTTGGGTTGGAGTGGGACTGCAATTTATTGACTTTGAGTTCTTGTTTGACTGTGAGTTCAAGAGTGAGACTATCTCGAGATTTAAAGATGATTGGGGAATAATTAGAACCGATTCTGATTTTTGAACCTGATTTCAGTGATGCATTGTGCTCGTGCGAGTGAGAGTTGATAAGTCAAGAGCATGAGTGTCAACCATTAGTTTGTATGTTAGAGCAATAACAATGAAAATGAAAATTATTAAATATTCTAAATATAATTTATTACATGATTATTTATTAATTAAGTAAATAATAATTTAATTATTAAGAGGGTTGGGACCGGGGCTGGGATTGTCCTCATGCCCGCCTTGACCTCGACATGAGGCAAAATGTTTTGCCCCGTTCAACCCCCACCCCTGCCTTGCCTTCTTCCTACCAACCCTGTTAGTTAAGGAATCCCTTCATTGTTCGGCTCGGGTACAAGTGGGCAGGTTGGGGTCAAGGCAAATTGTGATTGTCATTCTTATTTTTGAGTAACCATTATTTTTAGTACAACACAACATAACTTAAGGTGTTTTGCCTATTGGTATGTTGTGATTAATGGAGGAAGTTAGGATCCAAGTTATTACTCTTTGAAAGATTGCAAACAAAAAGTTCTTTGGTTAGTCATTGCTAAATTATTTGACAAATAAATTACTAAGTAATGAGATGAAAGAGAAATGGCTTTAAATAGACTCATTGTTTGGTTGTGATGTGATAGTATATTATTATACTCATCTCAGATGACACAATATATATGATGTGTTATTCATCTTTTTGGATTAAAACTCTTGAGGATTAATGAACTCGAGTAAGTTGTTATTCACTTTACACTATTCATTTGGTTATCAATGTCTTCTTATATTCATTATCTTATAAGTTTTTAGAATTCCACATCTAGATTTTGGTTAATATGATATATCTTATTTGATAAGAATAGTATTACTAAGCAGTTCAGTTTATGTGAGGAGAAATACCTCGTTCTTCAATTGCTAGTGTTTTAGGGATATTAGTTATAATAGTGGCAAAAACATGAGAATCTTAGTTCAATGTATATGTTACAAGCAGATGAGCTAAACTAGAGATTATTATTGAGAAGTATTTATGAAAAGGAGGTTGAGAGCACGACAAATAGTTAAAGGAGACATGCTGACTGTCAGATTCATCCAAGAATCCCCACAAATTCTTGCTATTTATAATTTTGCAAAAGAGGATATTCGAAAATCCTTTCTAATGGTGTAATAACAAGTATTTTTCGACCTTCAGGTATTATTATTTTTTTAACTCATTCCTTAAAGTCATAATTTTGAATTATTAACTTATAAGCCTATATTCATATTATATGTAATAATTTTTTTTAGTGTTTTCTTAGTTTATTCATTAAATATTATGATAATTAATGATAATTATTTGAAAATTATTCGATATGATATTATTTAGCTTGATTTTTTGTTTTTTCTAATATTTTATTTATTCTTAATTATTCTAGTAAATAATTATTGAGAGGTACTTTTGGAAAGGAGGCCAAGAGCACTACAAATAATTAAAGGAGACATGCTCACAGTCAGGTTCATCCAAGAATCCTCACAAATTCCTGCTACTATAATTTTGCAAAAGAGGATATTCGTAAATCTTTTTTAGTGGTGTAATAACAAGTATTTTTAGACTTTTAGGTAATATTCTTCTTTTAATTCATTTCTTTAAGTTATTTTGAATTATTAACTTATCAGCCAATGTTCATAATATATGTAATAATTTTTTTATTGTTTTCTTTGTTTGTTCATTAAATATTATGATAATCAATGATAATTATATGAAAATTATTGGAAATGATATTATTTAGTTTGATTTTTTATTTTTTTAATATTTTATTTATTATCAATTATTTTAGTAGTCTTCCTCAAGTGAGTTGTTTTAGGCCGTTATATTTAATTTTATTTTTTTACTAATATTTATTGATAAGATTTGAATGCTTTGAGGAAAATTTTTTTTGAGACTAAGCAATATGGATTATATGTCATAATTTCTATGGTAGGATTTCTTGATTGATATTTGAGTATACTAGATCATTTGCTATTATATTTCTAATTTAGTCATTTATCACCGACCAAATTAAGAATATTTTAGCTTAGTCTTAAGAATATTTCAATCATAAAGTATATGATATGTTAGTTTTGAAGGCATATTAGTACTCTCAATTTTGTTCATAAAATTGATGTGAGTAACTATACATTTGATTTGATATATGCAAATGAATGAGGATCTAATGGAAATGAGATTCAAGAGTGATTTAATTATTTTATTATTTTTTTGATGATTATTTATAGTTTATACCAATTTTTTTTGTTTTAATCATAATTTATATGAGAAAGCACTTATTTCATAAAATCATAAAAATTAATTAGATAAAAATATTAGAAAAACAAGAAGTGATAATATATTTAATACATATAGTATAAATTATTAGATTATACATTTGATTTTATGTGTTGACACACTTTAAAAAATAAAATTATAAAAATAAATAATAAATATTTGATTTAGACAACTTGATTGCTCTTATTTAGTAGTAATAGTATTTGGGGAGATATGATGTTGACAATGTACTACCTCTCAAGTGGTTATTTTTTTTGTTCTTTTGTAGCACGTGTCCTTTCACCGGAGTATAATAGGATTTTATTGAGTCGATTATCTTTTCTGAGCATAATTTAATTTTTATTTAGCCTCGGTAGAATAAAAGTCTAATGGATATATTTGGACATATTACTTTTACTTATGCTTTGATAATTCTATTTGATTCTACAATCAAGAGAGAGTTACCCCATTCAAGTGGATGTCTACTAAAGATCCAATCTTAAAAGTTTTGTTGTACTTATATTTTCTTAATTCTTTTATTTTTTATTTATTTTTCTTGATTGTACTTGAATACTTTAATTACTTAATGAAATATAATCTTATCCCTGATGTTAAGTTTTGTTGAAAAATATAAATACCCCCTCCATTAAAAATGAGACTTGAAAATTAGTATTATGAATTGTAATAATGTTTCTTGTTGATTGTATGTGGGTGTTCAACGGTGAAATATTTTAAATGGAAAGATAAATTGTTTTAAAGAGTGACGCGTAGTGAGAAGTTTTACTTAGATATTTGATATCCAATACTATGATACTTTATTCCTTGTGGTCAAGATGGTTTCCATGTGATTTTTTATTTTGTTAGCAGTGTCCATAGATGGAGGATATATTAGTTATATATGAAAAAAATATAATTTTTTATGATGACATTGATTTATGTTGTTTTCATAGATAGTCAATTTGTTCGATTTAAATTTGTTATAATTTTTTTTAATGTTTTTAGAGGAGTTTTGTTGGCAGAATGATTTTATTTATTATATATATACGAATGATATTTCAATTATGAAAGATAATGAATTAATACTTAACTAACTAAACTAGTACTCAAAGTCATAGTTCTAGATGAATGTTCTGAAGCGATTCATATATTTTTTTGGATAAAAGTAATTTATTTTAGCGGAAATATTATTTGTCATAGAGAATGTATGTAGTTAATAAAAATTATATAAGTTGATCTTTTAGGTTGTGTTTCAACATATACTACTATTGATTTTTGTATTGATATTTTGTTTGATGTTAATCTTTTAGCTGATTTTATTACTTATATGAAAATCATATGAAAGATAACGATATGATTGTTACTAATTAGAATATAATTTATGTGTTTATTATATTTTGTTATATTTAGATTTTCTTGAGCAAGTTTACCCAGATGTAACTCTTCACATGTCAGGGCATGCTAATAAGTCTTTAGATCTTTGGGTTTTTTTATGTGATGATGAGTGCTTATGCTTAACTTATGATAAATTTTTATAGTCTTTTTAAGATAATTCTGTCTTTTGGAGAAGTAAATGACAAATTATTATTTTGAGATATAATAAAGAGGTATAGCTTATGGAGTTGTTGACAGTCACTTATGAGGTACTTTGGATTTAACATATACATATACTTGAGAAAATCACATTTTTATTTTATTCTAATACTACCTATATGCTATGATAGTCTAGAGGTGTCAAACGGGCTAGACAGCCCAGACATGACTTGGTATCCTCGCCCAAAAGCATGATTCTTTGATATTATCTGAATCATGTCCTGCTCTCCGAATCTCGGCCTAGTTTTCGGACTTTGGAGTTTGAAGTCCGATCTACTGAACCAACCCGACCTCGAGTCCTAAGTCCTGAGCCCCGAGCCTTGAGCTCGATGCTCCAAGGCCAAGTTCGATGGCTCGATTCGACACTGACGGCTGACCTACTTATTCCAGAAGCCGAAGCTTCTGGAATATGAGATTGTTGGGTAGGTTTGATGGTCGAACTGATCTAATGGTAAAAAAAATAAAAAAAAATCATGGTTTTTAATCTTAGCCGTTGGATTTGTTGATCCCAATGGCTAGGGGCATAATCCGATTGCTGTTGTTATTCTGCCCATTTAAATAACAAAAAAATTTCAAAATAATTGTAAAAAAATTGATTTTTTTAAAAAGTTACATTTTTAAATCCATATATAATTCTTTCTCATTCATAATTTTTTTTATCTCTCAATTCATCTCTCAAATTTTCTTTTCGTCTGTCTCTTAGCTCTTTTCTCTCTCTCTCTCTTAGTCTCTCATTTTGGATTTTAAATTTTAATTTCAGGACATAGGTGTGAAATGTGGACTATGGACTATCGATTATGGTGCATATATTATAAAGTAATTGGGATTTTATGCATTATGGGTATTACTTTATATATTTTGTTTTATTTAGTTTATTAATTTTATTTTAGTTTACATTTTTTGTTTAATTAATATTAATTAATATATAATTATAAACAAAAAAATACTATTAATAAATATACTAATAAAAAATTTAAATGATACATAATAATTTTAATTATGATAATAAAATTAATTTAAATATAAACATAAAAAAGTATAATATGGATAATGAAAATCCTACGGAAAGGTTCGATGCCATCAAAATTTTGGCTTACCTAATCGTTTTGACCCAAATATTTTAAAAATAAAAATTTTAAAGAACAATAATAATTTGGACTCACTTTAATATAATACAACATAAACATATTAGGAGTGTCGAAGAAGAATCGACATAATGTAAATATTATAAAAAAATATTAACTTGTAAGAGTTAATTTGAAACTGAGCACATTAAGAGGTATGCCGAACAATGCACCAAAAAATATGATATATTAGATTAGAGGTGCCAAACGTGCCAGGCTCGGCATGCTACAGTGTCGTGCCAGCACGTGGGCACAACACGTGACCGCACACCAAAATTGGTCAATACAAACCAATGTTGGATAGGCGAGGCTTATCGAGCCCCAAAAGGGTGAAAATGCATGGTGGTGCGTCATTGAAACCTTAATTTTTTTAAAAAATTAGGGTTTTGTTCGACCCGAACTGGGTCGAACCCGGTGGTTTTTGGCCACGGGTTCGTGCTAGGCCGGCACGAGATAGTAATCGTGATAGCCAAGCATGTCACAAAATAGTAATCGTGTCGGGCCAGACACGACACGATATAGATCCGGCATGGTAGCCCAGTTGGGCGGCCTAAAACCGGGCCGTGTCGGGCCGTGCCGGCCCGATTCGTTTGACACATCTATATTAGATCCTAGGGCCTAGGCAAACCCAACTAGAGGTGTCAAACGTGCCGGGCCGGCCCGGCCCAGCACGAGGCACGGCACGGTTCGGCCGTGCCTGGGCCGGCCCGGCACGATCAAAAAACGTGCCCGGGCCCGTGCCGTGCCCGGGCAAACAAAGCACGTGCCGTGCCGTGCCTGGCCCGGCACGCCGGCACGGGTCCATCCCGTGCCGGTTCACGCAGGCACGCGTGGCACTGGCGGCATGCCACGCGTGCCTGCGTCGTGAGTCGTGAGTTGCGACTCACGAGTCACGACTCACGGTCACGACTCACTGAGTCGTGACTCATGACCCAACTGGGCCCCGCCCCCGGTAAAAAGACCGCGGGTCGGGTCCAAACAGACCTGACCCGACCCGCCCCGTCTGCCCTGCCTTGCCGTGCGCCCGTGTCGCCTGGCCAAGCCAAGCCGTGCCCGAGCGGGCCGGCACGGCCTTGCCCGAGCGGGCCGGCACGGCCTTGCCCGAGCGGGCCGGCACGGCCTTGCCCGAGCGGGCCGGCACGGCCTTGCCGTGCCCACGGGCCGTGCCGTGCCCGAATTTAAAAAACCATGCCGTGCTGGGCACGGCACGGTAGCACGGCTGGGCACGTGAAAAATGGGCCGTGCCGTGCTGGGCCGGCCCGTTTAACACCTCTAAACCCAACTCAGCGGTGGGTTCTTTTAGGTTGGATCCAGTTCAGTCTCTATCTTTGATCACCATGATAGGTCTTCCAATTGAATTTTTGTAGGATCAAAGAGTAATCAGTATCATGTAGACTTTATTTTAACCTGTATATCATAAGATTCTGAGGTCCAAATCTAGGAATGACATACTAAAATATCATAACTTAAAAAAAATAATAATTAATAAATTTAGAAAATATAATAGAGTGATGTCCATGATATTCGATATCTAGACTAATCTTGATGATACATTTTATGCATGCCTCACCTCATACTATGTAGATTCTAAATGGACATTAAATAAAAAAATATTAAGATTCTCCGGGATTCTTTATCTTTATGATGACTCGGTCATTTATAAGCATATAATGAGAATTTTTAGAGAATATAATATTTACAATAAAAAATATAGTATTATTTTTGATAATATTTCTAACAATAAAGTAGTGATTACTATATTTATTAGGAATATTAGAGACGAGTCATTAGGAGAGATTTTTTACTTTAGATATATGTGTCACATTATTAATCTCGTAGTAAAATGGAGATGAAGGTTGTTTCTTCTGCTATAGAAAATATACGTAATTCACTAAAATTTTTTCATATATTTCGTAGATAACAGGAGTTTGATAATATCTATTCGTCTGTGGGTCTAAAGATGAAAAAATTTTAATTCGATATGAGATACTATTTGAATTATATATACTTTATGTTAGAGTCATGTATTAGATACGAACACATGATATCTGCCCACATCAATAGTAAAAGTGATGAATATATTATTGATAATACTGATTGGACTAAATGAATTTTATTTATTAAAATTTCTGAATATTTTTTATGATACTAAGAAAATATATTCGTCAGTTTATACTTCCACCATTAATGTATATTTAATAAGTTTAGAGATTACTCAATATTTAACGATATAGTTGTAGAGATGAAATTTAAGTACTTAAAATTCTGGTTCACTATTTCATCTCTTTATTACACTCATTACTACTACCATACCTAGTATTGTAGTATATAAATATCTTAGTTAATTTTTTGTGAATGGACTCTTCAGGGTGATCTTCTTGATTAATACACGAGGAGGAAATAATGAGTGTACCATCGAATAGGAGCGAATTATTTAGATACTTAATTTTTAATTACTGCTCATTCTTATCACATATCGATAATAAAAATTTTGATATTTTATAGTGGTGAAAATTATATAAGTCAACCGATTCTATATTGCATAAGATAACACGAGATTTACTGACTCATTCGGTGTCGAGTGTAGCATCAGAATATATATTTTTTTATTGTAGTGAATGTGATTTCAGATAGAAGATTCATATTATTGCTAGATATTACTGAGACATTAGCATATTCAAAGGATTGAGAGAATTCAAGTTTGGGCATCAAATATTGTGCTGCAACTACAGTAAGAGTAGATGAGTTGGTTGCTGATGATGATTCCTAGAATTTTGATGATGATTGTTAATAAAGATTGAGCCAACTGTACTGTCTATGACTTACTGCTAGTGATACTAATACCATCATATGCTGACGAGATTTATTTTTTTTAGATTCTTTTTGTTTAATTTATTTTTGTCATTTGTGATTTTATTTTGAGGTTGAACTTCTTATTTTTTATTATTATTATGTTCATTGTTTATTAAGATAGTTTCTTACGAGAATAATATTTAACTTTATTATTTATGAGTTTATGTTTATTTTTGAATTGATATATTGATTTTATTTTTTAAATTTTAAATTTTGCTTTGTTATTTTGTAATTCATACGTGTTTTTAGTTGTTTGTTGTGAGGTGTGGCTTGTGATTTGTGTACTAATTTCTGTTTTTTTGTTTTATTAATTTAATTAAATAATTAATTTAATTATTTAATTTAATATTAAAATTTATAATTTTTTTTATTTTTGAATTTTGCGATGACATGATTTATAACAGGCCGAAATAGCCCAATTCAAGCTTGAAATGGTCCGAACTAGGCCCGACTCAGCATGTGCAGGCATGACCTTGCCCAGCCAATTTGAAACCTATATGACAGTCTGATAATGAGATCTATAGTTTCTAATCTAATATTTTACTAGTGAGGAAGTGATTACTACTAATTCACATACCACGAAATCATGCCCTTGTTTCTTTTCTCTCTCTCTCTACTTCTTGAATCTCTTCAAAATCCCTCATAAACTCTCTTCTACATCCAGCTTCTGTCATTGGAGAAGTGTGGTGAAACAGTTTTGGTTTTTAGAAACTATCTCACACTCCTAATATTTACTAAATGAATATCATGGGACTGCCTGAGGCATATAACTCCCCTAACCCTCATGAAAACCTAAAGTCAGCAGCTCGGAAGTGCTCCTGATACACAGGCGCACGCGATGATGCTCCAGACTACAAATGAAGAATCGTTGAGGCTGTATAGGACGAGACAGGTGGTCTGTTCTGACAATGATTCCGATGCAACGGAATTTTATCTTCGAAGATGATGATATGCAGAAGATAATTTTTGGTAAGATTTCTTATGATCCAACTGAATTTTTACCAAATAATTAACATGCGATCGAACGATTATACGAAAACTTATTGTTTAATTGAAATTTCATAAATGATAAGTCTTCAGTTGTAAATAATAAGATTTTGGTGGAAGATGAGGGATCAGATTCTCGATCCCTCAATAATATAAAGAAAATGGCCATGATTTCTGTTGAAAATGCCTTGCATTCAGTTGAATGCTAGAGATAAGCTTCCCATTTTGATAAAACGATTATGCAATCTATTGAAATGGATATTTGATTGCTCGGGAAAGTTGGTAAAAGAGGTAAGCAACTGTTGGAAATAATTTTCAACATAACGAACTGAATCCCTGATTCCTCCAAAACTCTATTATGAATATGACTAATTATTATTATGAATGGTGATATAATGGAGAAACAAAACTGAATATGACTAATTTTGATGATATTGGAAATAGCCAATTTTAATCCTTAGAAGGTAAAAACATAGAGGAAATGAGGTAAAACTTCTTAAGTATTTTAAAACCTTTGGCAAAAATAAGGTCTCATATGGTAGTCTCTTCTTTGGAAATATGACTTTGGCCAATACTATTAAACTTGATAATTTTCCAACAAAACAACTTTGTAATTCTCACTTCGAAAAGGAAGATCTTTCCAAGACATAGAACATTGAAAGAACTGTCTAGTGAGTTATTTCTTAACTAGAAAATCATGACAAATGATACTAAAAAAATTTAATGAAGAATAGTGAAAAACCAATGCTTAAACCATACAACATCCAAGTGGGCGAAACGTTTTAAAGTTTAAGAATACAAAAGATATGAAGTAAGTGCTAAAATCCTATCCTTACTTAGTGTTCGGTAGGCCATTATATGTTAAGTTACTTCCGGTTGGTTTTTATTATGGACGAAAGGAATGGAAAAAATATTGATATGGGTTAGACTCCTCAACGTCCTCATTCATCTATGGAACTATGTCGAGTTAGAGAAAATGACGAGTTGTATTGGACATCCTCTTCACATAGATAAACTTATCTCAAATATATTCAGAATAGTTTATGCTAGAGTATTGGTGGAGATGGATTTAATTGAAAAGATTCCTCTTCTTCTTTTTCCAAAATTAAGCAATTGATATTGTATGAACATTTACCTCTTTATTGCAAATTTTGCTTGGTGTTTGACCATGTGATAGATAGATGTTGAGGAAAAATTAAAAGGAAGAGCAGGAAGAGGAAGCGTGATCTTCTAGGAGCCCATGTGGTTTGGCAAGAAGTTTTTATCCGGAGTCAAAAAGAAATCAGCTTGGTCACTCATTTCCTGAAGAAGAGCAAGTCTCGCACCAAAAAGGGGAATAAATCAAATAGAAAACTCTCAAATTCTTCCATAAGAAGATAAAGGTGATAATGTAAACCAACTAGAGGAGGACAATTTCTCTATTGTGAGAAGTAAGAAAAAGAAGGAACCAGCAAATCATAGAGAATGTCCCTCTTTAGACCTCAAAAACAAAGGCAAGATTAAAGATAAGTCGCTCCGGAGATGCCCCACATGATCTGACATAAGAAGATAAAAGGAGTCATCAGCTCCTTAAAACTTGAAGTATTTTTGTTTAAATTCTGCTATTGGAGGAACTATTTTTGAAGTTTTGGAGGATGGAATGGGGAAAGCCATGGTTGCCCTCCCACTATAAATTGTGTAACTTGTCTAAAGGGTTTTTTGGGAGGGGTGATATCACTCATAGGTATGTGCATAATATGGATGGATAAGCATTTAGTAGAAATGCATGGAATAAGAGGCTAAGGGCTACTCGACCTAGCCTGGGCACAAGGTATGCAACCTGCTACTTGAACCCCAATTATAGCCATCTGGATTTCTAATTTATAGACAATTCGAGACTACTACGAAGAAAGTCAAAAAGCAATATCCTGTATGATATATGGCTTTGTAATGGTTATGTATAGGGATGTATTGTGATTTGTATGATTGGGGTACATGATATACAATGTTGCATTGAATGTATGATATCTGGCTTATGTATTATTCATATGTATATAATGTGGTTTGTCATGGAGGATATGGGAATACGCAGATTCATGCAAATGGGTGTCAAGATGAAACTTCATGCAAGGTTGGTATTCGCAACGGTTAGGGTTGGGGTGAGGGCACCCCTTGGCATATGCACAACATGGTCTGATAAGATGTGTGTGAACAATCTCAAATGCTCGCAAAGGAACCTGAATATGAAGCAATGTATGAATGTCTGCGGTGGTGGGCACTGGAATTAAAAGTTGATATATGGCTATTCATGAATGGTTGGTCATGGGACACATGGTCTGGTTATATATATAAGCCATGTGTGGAGGAACTTATATGGACTGTAACAATGATTTTATGGTCTGGATATGTAAAACAACATATGGATGTAATGGGTTTTTACATGTAGTGTATAGGAGTATGCTGATTTATGTAATGGGAATAATAATGTAAAGCTGAGGTATAGCTTTGTCTGTATATGTTATGGGGAGGCATGGAATTATGTAATGTGGATACTAGAAGGGCTGGTAACTGGAGCCTGTAACTCATGAACACAATCTTGGAATGTATTCTATGTGGGAGGGATATGTCTGTTGTGTGCTTGGTCAAGCAAAAATATATCACAAGTGATATGTACACGAAGAGTATACTTAGGTGGACAAACTTGAATATGCCATGCTATTCCTTACAAGCAGTAACATATATCAACTACGAGACATAATGAGGATCGAAAGTTGAAATATAAGAGGATTTAATTATTGCATTAAACATAAGGAGGTTCTTAGGCTATTTAGTGCCCATCGTATATATATATTTATCATTATTGAGGTAAAATTAAATCTAAAGAAGCTGTCTTAGATGATGAAATTGAAATTCAAAAAATTTGATTGCCTGGATAATTTCTAATGTCATTAGAATGGTAGAATAATTGTGTTATGGGACTGACAATATTGAACATTTACATATACTGATTTTAGATAAGGTGAGGATGATTAATTTTAGACTATAATTATTTATGGTCTCCATTTGGTAGTTAGTAGATTACTTTTGGAAAGTCTTCTCTTAGAAGGTACTTGAGAAACTTCTTAATGGGTCAACATGGGGGACTTTAACTCACATCTCACAACTTTTGACATGGTTAAAGGTAGAGTGGTTATGCATTATGAATGTTAAGATTTTATAAATTGTTGTTCCTCTTCAAGCCTTGAAGATTTTTCTTCTTTAGGTTCATTGCCTTATTCTTTACTTGGAAAAATAAAATATTGTCAAGTAAATTAAATAGAGCAATGATGAATCGTGAATGAGTTGAATTAAGGCATGAGGAGGAACAACAATTTATAAAAAAAGAAAATATATTTTCTTAAATTGAATTCTTAAAAAAAGAATTTATTGTTAAAGAATATGATATTAACGCTCATAATAATTTTCGTAAACTCTAGTGAATAACACCTATATCCCTTCTAAGTATTAGAATACCTAATAAAAATATATTTGATAATATATGCAATCATATGCTTCTTGCATAAAGAGAAATTCTAAATAAAATAAGCATAAATAGAAATTCTAACGGGGCCAGGTCAACATGCCCTGTTGATACCTCTATTATATATATATATATATATATATATATATATATGTTTGTGTGTGTGTCTGTAAGGAAAATTATGTTTTAATGTATTAAATATAAAATAATTAAAAAAAGATCAAAAAATTTAATAATTTAAAAAATACATCTAAAATCAAAATAATCTTCCTTCTAAATAAACTCGTTTTTGAATTTAAGTAGTTGAATTTTTTTTTTGGTGCAATGAGTTGCTACATACAAGCTGGCCACAACTCATTCTTCAGTTTCTAGTGCTTTGTGCACCATAATGACCTTGCACCTGGGCTAGAATTTCTGATACCTTTTTACTTTTTGGAAATCTTGACACCTTGACCTTGCCTAAAGTGAGGTGTTTTTTCCCAGGCATCGTGGCACATGTGCTTTATTTGTGTTTGAGGTACATATTTAATAATTATGATATTTCTAATAACTAATTTATGGCCAAATGTTCTTATAGAGGCATAATTGAAAGGTTTCTTACCTTGGAGACACAAGTTGTATTAGTTTAACTAGAAGTAGAGACAAAAAATCTTTCATACTGCACATTGTAGGAAAAGTTATCATACCAAAATAATTATTGAATTATTTTTAAAGTGGAGATCAAGTGCTCTACAAACATATAAGCAGACTATTAGATTTATTCAAGAATTTTTATTGAGTTTCTATATAATGATAATTATTAGAGAATAATATATATAATTATTAGCTAATAAGTCAATAATAAGTAATTTCAATTCTTCAACAACTATATCTTATCAAATGTTTTCTCATTCCTGATTTTTAGGTAATCGACTTAGGAGAAAACAATAACGTCACAAGTGATTTTTTATTATTTATTTGTTTTATTACTTGCTCTCTCAATGTTGTGATATCTGTTGCTAATACATCTAAGGCTCTTGGCTATCATGATATTGATCTTGTTATTCTTTATTTATCCTAAGTTTTAATTATTTCACTATAGGTAAATAAAAAACTAAAATAATATTTTTTAAATTTTGATAAAATTAATATACACGAATTGCTTATATATAGAGGGAAAACTTATTGGAAAAGCTCATAAATTAGGTGCTCTCATCAAATTATAGACAAATAAAAAGTAAACTTTATGTAAGGTTAAATATAGAGGCGTCAAACTTGTTGAACCTGGCACGACTTGATTAGTCTTCTACTTGGTACTTCAACGTCGGGGTCATGCCTGTTCGTATTGGTTATGGGCAGTCAAAAGTCTTAATTAAAAGATTTTGAAAATAAAAAAAAATCTTAATTAAAAAAATTAAATATCAAAATAATTAAAATTGTATTGCATTATAAATTAGTAAATTTAAATGAATTAATTTAATAATTTTAAAATATTTTATATTATATTCGGCTCAAAATATCATATGAAAAAAATAGTTCAATCTAAAATGTTGAATGATAAATTTTAAATTTATGAAACATAAATAATAATAATTTATTAAAGAACATGAAATAATAATCATAGTACATCTATATAAGCAAAAATAAAAAATATATATTATATTTTGCATGTGCATTCTCTAATAGTCACGATTAGTTAGTGTCTATAATATAGTAATATAGATGTAAATCATGATCATCATGTATGTATCGAAAGATAATGCTAGTGGTGGTCTTATATTTTCGATGTCTCATGAGTTATCATCTATCAATAATTCTTTTATTTTATCTTGAATGTTCAAATTTGGTTCTTTCAAGTCTTTTAAGAATACAAGTGTTTTAATGATATTTGATCACAATCTAGATTTTATTTTTGAAATAATATTGCTAACCATAGAAAAAACAAACTCCAATATTATGCTAGACATTGATGAGGTCAGTATTTAAATTCTTATTATTATCATGAAATTATCTTTGAATATAGTGTCTATGTTAGTATTCAGAGCTTTCCTATAACTACTACTATATTTAGTATCATAAAATATAAATATGTTATTCAATTTTTTATATATCTAATTTTTATGTTCTCATTCTTTTGTTTGCTTTAAGCATATAGATATGTATATTAAAATATTTTTAATATATTTTATTTTTATTCTATTATTCATACATGTAGTCAATTATCAATATTTAAGTTCTTAGTTTTCATCTCAATAAGCATGATAGTAAATGCAGGGCATCCTATATAATTATAAAATATGTTGCTAATATTGTGCATGCATCCAAATACAATGTAAGTGGTGAGAGTGTACATAGACGAACAGATGCTCATCATATCATAAATTTTTTTAGGAATTTTATAATTTTCTTTTCACATTCTAAATCATTAATAATTTCTTTTCTCTTACAATTGATATAGTTATTTATCATGTATTGATAGTAATGAATGACTTTAATATCAGATAAGTATAATTTCAATGGTATCTCACATTCGTTTATATTTTTTTTTTAAGGCTCGTTGACAAAGATAGATAGTTAAATTTTTATTATCTACTAGGCATTCTAAAGTATTTTAACGAATTTTTTTTTTCTATTACGTGAAAATTAACTTTTATTTTCATGGGTACTATTAGGTTAATTATGTAATATATATATTTAACATAAAAACTTACTCAATGGCTAATTTTTAATAGTTATAACAAATATATTAATAATGATATTGTTATTTGAAGTATCATTGATTGTAATACCAAAAATTTTATTCATAATATCATATTTCTTAAAAATTATAATCATATATTCATTTATGAAATGATTATCATGAGATTGGAGAAATTCAAGAAATTCTAAATTTTTTATTAAGTTTTTATTAGATTCGATATGGTGCGAGGTGAGACATGTGAATAATGTATTATTACAACTAGTTTGCATGTTTGATATGATGGATACTATTTTACTATATTTCTTAAATTTATTAATTATTAACTATTTTTTTAATTTATAATATTTTATTATGTCATTCTTACTATCCTATAATTTTATATTAAGTTAGTTGGAAATATATTTGCACAATATTGACTATCATATAATTTTTTTACCAATCTAATTGGAAAATACATGATAGTAAATGAATGAGGTTTAATAAAGTTGGAGTTAATTCAACTTCATAAGGCTCTGTTGCTCAGTTTTCTTTTTTTAGTATCTAATATATTATATTTTTTGGTGCATTAATTGACATATTTTTTAATGTATCCAGTATCATCAGTATATTATATATATATATACACTGCATTGATTTATGTTCGAAAAACTCATGACCATGCCAATGAATTACGCATGCATGACGTTCTTGGCCCGATATGAATTATGGTTGCTTCGGCCCAAAATGACACAATTATTGCAATAGGCTAGCATGATCATGATCCTTGCACAGTTCTGGATTGTGCCGTTCTATGCAAAACATGACTATTTTAGGCTTTGCATTGTGTCGTGTCTGGATTGCTCGACTCACTTGACATCTCTAGTTAAATATTAACTAACTTCAACACTTATCTCAAATTGACATGTAAACTTTTAGTGTATAGAAATAGAAGAAGAAACAAATAATGAGCCAATTTGAATCAAAACTAGTCTATGATGTCACCAATATAAAGTAGACAACAAAATAACCGAGAATTACTCATTCAGCTAAGTTTGGGAGAATTACTACAAATGTAACTGATAAATACTTTCTTCTAATTGACTTATAGAGAAAATAACAACAAAAAAGTTGAGAAATATTTTTGCATAACTAATTTAAGGAGAATAATAATAAAATAATTGAGAATATTTTCTCTTAGCTAACTTAGGGAGTAATAAAATAAGAAAACTCTAATTGGATATCTTCATGAAAATATTGAAATTATCTTAGTTTAGGCTGTGCTTGGCGTGACTATTTTAGGCTGTGCATTGTGCTATCCATGGGTTATCTGACCTATTTGATATATTTAGTTAAATATTAATAAACTTCAATACTCCCCCAAAACTAGTATGTGAAATTTCAGTGTGTAGAAATGGAAGGAGAAATAATAATGAGCCAATTTGAATCAAAACTAATCTATGGTCTTGCCAATATAAATTAGATGAAAAAATAACTTAGAAATATCAATCCAATTAATTTTGGGAGAATAATTGCAAAAGAAATTGATAAATATGCTCTTCTAGTTGATTTAGAGAAAATAATAATAAAAAAAGTGAGAAATATTTTTGCATAGCTAATTTAAGGAGAATAATAACAAAAATAACTGAAAATTACTTTTTCTTAGCTAACTTAGGAAGAATAATAAAAAGAGAAAATTCTAATTGGACATCTTCACAAAAGTATTGAAAATATATTAATTTATCTATATTTTTTATAAGGTTGATATTATTGACCTTTACCCACAAGCTTGAAGTAATAATATTATAGTTTAAACTTTGTTGATTTTATATTAGTTTACTTTTGCATTATGGACGAGTGTACAAAATCTATGTGATGTCCCATACCAACTAGCCATTTATATAAGGGCTTAACGTCTACACATTTTCATTGAGGTTTCATCTTTTGTTTACTTTGACTTTTTTTTTTAATAGTTGTGAAAACAATATTATCACTATTTATTATTTATTATTTTTACTTGTTGTTCTCTTAATATTATCATATCTAATGATAAAATATCTAAGATTCTTAGTTATCATGATATTGATCTTGATATATTTTTTTATCTAAAGTTTTATTTATTCCTCTATAGAGAATGAAAAACTAAGATTAACTTTGTTTAACTTGTATAAATATGATATACATGAATTGCCCTTATGTAATGGGCAAACTAATTGGCACAATCCACAAATTGAGTTCACATAAATAACACAAAAGTAAATTTTTATAAATGTAAAATTAAATTTTAATAAATTATAAAACCTTTTTCAATTTGATATGTAAAATTTTAATGTACAGAAAACTGAGGTGAAACAAATAATGAGTTAGAATCAATATCAAACTATAACTTCGCTAAGATAAATTAGATGACAAAATAACTGAGTAATATTATCACATAGTATACTTAGAAAGATTAATGACAAAAAAAACTATGAAACATTTTCTCTTAGTCAATTTAAAGAGAATATTAATAAAAGAATTGATAAAGTCTTTCATAGCTGAATTATGGAGAATAATAAGAAAAACAAATATGATATACTCTTTCCTAGCCAACGTTAGAAAAATAATAAAAGGAATAAACTATGATTGGATATTTTTATGAAAGTGTTGAACTTGAAATGTTATAATTAATTTTCTTTTCTGGTAAAATTGATATCCTAGATCTCTACTCATTAGTTTGAAAGGATAGTATTATAGTTTATAGTTTGTTGTTTTTATTTTAGTTTACTTCTGCATTATGGTTGAGAGCACCTAACATATGGGGGTGCCCCACCCCGACTAGCCCCCTCCTTATATAAGGGCTTAACTTGTAGACATCTTGGTTTTAAATTTCATATATCATTTTTTTCTCTGGCTTGTTTCTCAATAGTTGTGAAAACAATAATATTGCAAATGACTTCTTATTATTTATTTTTTTATAACTTGTCTTTATTTATTTTTTGATAAGTATTAAATACTTGATGCCTTTGAGTTATCATATCTAGAGGTGTTTGGTGTCCAAATGGGTTGGCAGCTCGTTGCATGACATAGTGTACAAAAATAGGCTCTTGACACAATCTAGTATGGCTGGAACCATGCTTGGACAGTGCTTGGCTAGTCCCATGGAATAGCTTGTGCCCTGCTGTGCCAAAGTTTTTAGTTTGCGTGCCACAAAAATGTGGCATGACATGACATGCTAGTCCATGTGGGTTGATATTGACTCAGTTAGCCAACTCGGGCTAGCCAACCTCGGCTAGCCTGAACTTGATCTAGTCTAGTTTTGATTGAACCATGCTATTATGCACTGAACCAGGAAAGCCTTGTAGATGAAGAAGGAGAGAGAGAGAGAGAGAGAACCTTTGAGACTTCCGTTTTTCCGTTGATCCGCTTGTAGCCCTTTCACTGATTTATATATTCCACACTTCCCCTCAAGTTGGAGCATATATGTCATATGCACCAAGCTTGTTACAAATGTATTTAATCCTAGGACGACTGATAGATTTAGTGAAGATATCTGCTAGTTGATCATCTGAATTAACAAAACTTGTAGCAATACATCTTGATGTGATTTTCTCTCTAATGAAGTGACAATCAACTTCAATATGCTTGGTCCTTTCATGAAAGAATGGATTGGATGCAATATGTAATGCGGCCTGGTTATCACAGATGAGTTTCATCTCTTCATCCTTTCCAAATCTCAACTCTCGAAGAAGATGTTTCAACCATATGAGTTCACATGTTGCCAAAGTCATAGCTCGATACTCGGCTTCAGCGCTAGATCTTGTTACTACATATTGTTTCTTACTCTTCCAAGATATTAGATTACCTCCAATAAAAACACAGTACCCTGAAGTGGAATGTCTATCTGTGGGTGAGCCAGCCTAATCTGCATCTGTGTAACCAACAACCTGAGTATGACCTCTGTTCTCGTACAACACACCTTGGCCTGGTGTACTTTTGATATATCAAAGAATACGGATTACGGCATCCCAATGGCTATCACATGGTGACTGTAGGAATTGACTAACGGCACTCACAGGAAAAGAAATGTCTGGACGAGTAATGGTGAGATAGTTCAATTTACCTACAAGTTGTCGATATCTCCCTGGGTCTCCTAAAGGCTCCCCCTGTCCTGGTACAAGTTTGACATTTGGATTCATAGGTGTGTCTACCGGTTTACAATCTAACATACCGGTGTCTTTCAGGATGTCTAAAGCATACTTCCTTGGGGAAAGGACCACATCGGAACTGGATTGAGCTATCTCAATTCCCAAGAAATACTTGAGTTTTCCCAAATCTTTGGTCTGAAAGTGTGTAAAAAGATGTTGCTTTAGTTTCTGAATACCATCATGATCACTGCCTGTAATGACAATGTCATCCACATAAACAACCAGATAAATACACTGCCCCAAGGAGTTATGATGATAGAAAACTGAATGGTCTGCTGTACTGCGAAACATGCCAAACTCTTGAATAACAGAACTAAAACTACTAAATCATGCTCGAGGAGATTGTTTCAAGCCATATAGAGAACGGCGTAACTTGCACACTAAACCAGACTCCCCCTGAGCAACAAAACCAGGAGGTTGCTTCATATAAACTTCCTCGACAAGATCACCATGAAGGAATGCATTTTTTAATATCCAACTGATAAAGAGGTCAAAAACACATAAAAGTCATGGAGAGAAGCAGACGAACAGAAGCAATCTTGGCAACATGGGAGAATGTGTCAGCATAATCAGAACCATAAATCTGAGTATAGCCTTTAGCAACTAAGCGGGCCTTAAGGCGATCAACCTAACCATCAGGACCAACCTTAATTGCATAGACCCAATGACAACCAACTGTAGATTTACCAGAGGGTAAAACAACAAGATCCCAAGTGCCATTAGAGTGTAGAGCAGCCATTTCATCCACAATTGCCTGTTGCCAGCCTGAATGGGAAAGAGCTTCATGGGTGCTCTTTGGAAGAGAAACAAAGGATATAACAGAGACAAAAGCAGAATATGGTGAAGATAATCGATGATAACTCAAAAAATTATAAATAGGATGAGGATTACGAGTAGAGCGATTACCTTTCCGAGTAGCAATGGGTAAGTCATCTGGAGAGGGTGGAGCCGGGGCAGGAGAAGCCGAAGGGATAGGAAGTGAGTCAGCAGGTGCCTCAGCAAACGACAGAGGAGCATCGACACGAGGGCGACGATGATAAACCTGAAGTGGTCGAGGAGACACAACATCAGGTGAAGAGACAATGGGAATGGGCAATACTGCAGAAACAGGAAGAGACTCAGAAGTGGTGGAAAAGAATGGTGAGTCCTCAAAGAAAGTAACATCAGCGGAGATAAAGTAGCGATGAGTCTCAAGAGAATAACAACGATAACCCTTCTGAAGTCTGGAATATCCCAAGAAGAGATACCTTATGGCTTTGGCTGAAAGCTTGTCCTGTCCAGGAGTGAGAATATGAACAAAGCAAGTACAACCAAAGACACTAGGAGGAAGAAAATAAAGTGGTTGGTCAGGGAAGAGAAGGGAATGAGGAATCTGATCATGTAAAATAGAGGATGACATACGATTAATCAAATAACAAGCGGTAAGAACATCGTCCCCCCAAAAACGAAGAGGAACATTACTATGGAGGAGGATAGTACGAGCTGTCTCAACAAGATGTCGATTCTTGCGCTCAGCTACACCATTTTGTTGAGGAGTATGAGCACAAGAAGACTGATGAAGAATCCCATGATGAGACATAAATGACATAAAGGGGGATGAAAAATATTCCCTGGCATTGTCACTGCGTAACACACGAATAGAAATACTGAATTGAGTCTGGATTTCAGCATAAAATTTTTGAAAAATAGAAAATAACTCAGCTCGATTTTTCATTAAAAATAACCAACTACATCGAGAATAGTCATCAATAAAAGTGACAAAATACTGAAATCCTAAAGTAGACGCAGTCCGACAGGGACCCCAAACATCAGTGTGGACAAGCTCAAAAGGAGACTTTGCCCGATTATCCAAACGCTTTGGGAACGAGACACGAGTATGTTTCCCAAGCTGACATGACTCACACAAAAGTGACGACAAAGTGAAAAAACGAGGGACCATCTTTTGGAACTTGGAGAGACTAGGGTGACCCAAACGACTGTGAATGAGGAGAGGAGCATCAGTGGAAATGCAAACTACAGGAGATGAATCCGAGGTGAGGTGATAGAGGCCTTGAGACTCACGTCCTATGCCAATCGTCTTCCTCGTACTCCGGTCCTGCAAGGTCACAAATTTATCAGAAAAGGTAATAGAACAATTAAGAGTACGAGTAATTTTGCTGATGGAAATAAGATTAAAAGGATATTTAGGAGTATAAAGGACAGAAGTGAGAGGTAGAGAAGGTAGAGGAAGGGCCAAACTAATACCTTTAGCCACAGTTTGAGAACCATTAGCTAAGGTAACAGTAGGTAAAGCAGAGGTAGTTGAAATAGAAGAGAAAAGATTCTTATTACCAGATATGTGATCAGAAGCTCCAGAATCTAGAATCCAGGGTCCAAGAGAGGATGTGTGGGTAAGGCAGGCAGAAGTATTACCAGGCTGGGCAACAGAGGCAACATAAGCATGATATGCCTGAGATGCGGAGGAGCTCGGAGGCTGAGGCAGCTGAGAATCAGAGGACTGGACCATATGAGCAGCGCGAGGAGGCCGTCCATGTAACTGATAGCAACGATCACGAGTGTGGCCAAGTTTATTGCAATAAGTGCAATGAGGACGTTGGCCCCTACCTCGGTTACCTCTGCGGCCTCCTTGAGTGGCAGTGTGAGAAACTAACACAGAAGAATCTGAAGTGCTATCAGATGGCAAAGTCTGAGTGGACGAGATACGAAGGAGGCGAGCAAACACATCATTCAAGGACGGAACTGATGAACTGCCAAGAATCTGATCGCGGATAGGCTCAAGATCCAGACGGAGGCCAATAAGAGTAAAGACCATGAAGAACTTATCAAGCTGTGTTTGTTGAGCCCCAACATCAGAAGTAAGAGGCATCACAGTCAAGAACTCTTCCTTAAGAGAAACAATCTGGCCAATATAAGTAGATAGATCCAAGTCCTGTTGGCTGAGATGGACAATAGCAGAAGCCACCTTATAAAGACGCTCGATATCATTCGTGTATAATCCTTTAGCTTGAGTCCAAAATTTAAACAAGTTTTGTAGGCCTGAAGATGAAGAAGAATCTTAGGATCAACTGATTGCCACAATATACTACATAACTGGGCATCTATCTTCCTCCACTGTACGCGGTCAACCTCAGGGATATCTGTCTCCTGTGTAATCAAGTGATCCTTATATCCTTGACCCATAAACCATAGTTCAACAGATGCTGACCAGGAAAGATAATTGTCACTGCCAACCAATTTCTCCGAAGTAATCATAGGAGATCCGGATATAATAGAGGAAAAAATGAATGTTTTAGCAGCCATATCTACTTCAGATTGAAAAGAGCTCTAGTACAGCTCCAGATTGTGGCGTGGAAGCACTCGAAAGGTTGAAAAGGCAAGGAGCAGGGTTTCTGAACAGGGTTACTGAAACCCTAGATTTTGCCCGGGAAACCCTAGATCACTGAATGACGAGGAAGAGGATTGGAACTTGCTGGAAACTTTCAATTTCCTGTTCTAAGAGAGCCGCCACAATCATTTCTTATCACAATGGAAGAGTACATAATCAAGGTGAGAAATCAAAGTGAGAGAAACCACTCAAATGGTGCTGCGAAGAGAATGGGTGGGACGAGGAATCAAGATGGACAACAGCTATCAGAAAGTAAGGATGATTTATGTAGAGAAAAAATACTGGATTGGCTGAAGAACGCCATAAACGAAAAGAAATAAAATATGAGCAAGGATGAGAGGAGAGAATATTTCAAAGCGGAGCTGGAGAAACGAGGCATACGCGCCAACACGCTGGGCAAAGACAGACATTACAGTAGGCACTTGTGGTTCAGGCGTGACGGCAGGATATTCGTGGAAAGTTCTGGCTCTGATACCATGTAGACGAAGAAGGAGAGAGAGAGAGAGAGAGAGAGAGAGAGAACCTTTGAGACTTCCGTTTTTCCGTTGATCCGCTTGTAGCCCTTTCACTGATTTATATATTCCACAAGCCTAAAATGAATATAAGATAACATAGGCTAGCCTAAGATTTGAGCCATGCTTGGTGCTTGGTTGTGGTGGGTGTTGGCATGACTCAACATGATTCCGCATAACTTAAACATCTGGTGGGAAAATGGGCTATGCCTAGTTGCTTTTTTTTGGAATTGTGCCGATACGTCATGATCCATGCTACAAATAATGTCAAACCTGGCACAGAGATCATGCATGGTTTGGTCTAGGCTAACAAAAATGGCATCTCTAATCATTTCTAATCATGAAATATCTAAGACTCTTCGCTATGATGATATTGGTATTGATATCCATTTTTTTATTTCTAGTTTTTTTTTGTGCAGAAATGAGAAATGAAAATAAACTTTTTTAAATTTGGATAAAAATAACATACATGAATTTCTCTTATATAGAGGACAAACACAAACTAATTGAAGTAGCTCACAAATTAGGTTTTCCTATCAAAATATAAATAAAAGAAAAATAAATTTTAATAGATATAAAATTAAACTTTAACCAACTAGAACATTCCTCTCAAATTGGTATATAAAATTATTATATAAATAAATAGGATGAGAAATGAATATTTTCTAGCCTACTTAGTGAACATAAATTTTAGTATACATAAAATTTTAGTGAGAATAATAATAAAAATAATTGAGAAATATTATTTCATATTCAACTTAGGAAGAATAATGATAAAGAACTAATAAATGTTTTTTTCTAGTTGACTTATGTATAATAACAATAAAAAAATTGACAAATATTATTTTTTAGCTAATTTAGGAGGAATAATAATAAAAATAACTAAGAAATACTCTCACCTAGCCAATTTAGAGAGAAAATTAAAAGGAGAAAACTCTAATTGGACATCTTCACAAAAATATTGACAAGGTCCTAATTTATCTTTCTTTCTTAGAAAAATTGATGTTATAAACTTTTATGCTCCAACTTGAAGATGAAATTTACAATTTGTTGTTTGTTGATCTTAACTTATTTTACTTCCTATATTATGAATAATAATACCTAATCTATGAGATGCCTAATCCCAACTAATTTTTTGTTTAAGGGCTTAACTTGTACACATTTTGGATTGAGATTTTGTATTTTATATATACTTTGGCTTGTTTCTCAATGGTCTTGAAATAATAAATTTATCTATAAGAATGCTCACTCATGTTGTAAATTGATCTAAAAATTTTTTATTGGAGTTTTTTTTTTGTTTTTTAATTGTTATTTTTGGCTAATATCTTTTTGTACTAAATATAATATCTTTATTATTTTTTTGCACGATTTCATACCATAGTGAGATTTGATTAAATGATACACTATTTTTATGTATTTTTGATTATAAAATGTATATCATATATATACATATATATATTAGAGGTCTTACCTAGTATATAAGACTATTGCTTTTGTACGAGGTATGTTAGATGTTAATATCCCAAAAGGTTTATCTCTAAAATTAAAGAGGTTATGCTTGATGAGTCTAGAACCCAAAATATAATATTTTTGGATGAAAATACTTGTTATTATATCAAAATATGATATCTAATATATGTATGAAATACAAGAACTTATAAAGTTCCCAAACAAGTGGTAGAATTTAGTGACAAACAAGTTGTGTTGTCACACTCTAATTACTATTGTACATCGTGAGTTCGTTTTATTCTTCAATTTGCACTTGGTAACAAGAAGTTAATTGTGGTGCTCTGTCTATTGTAAATTTCTTCATCTTCAGGAACAATGCTAACACTCTCTTGACATGCTGATGGGAAGCTTTGTTATATTTTTAATGCTAAAATGTCATATAATGAATATAAATAATCTTATTTATGCATGATTTTATGAGTTTGAATTTGATCAAAGAAAGATGATCACGTGGACTTAAATCAGGAATGGATAGATGACTACATGCATTCACAAGCCTTCTAAGGATGGAAGAGAATAAATAGACTCAATCACACTTAAGCACATGAAAAACATCTTCTATGTATGTAGATCTTGCATGTAAATATAATAAGCATGAAATACTGGTTTACATTTTAATTGTACAACAATATAATTCACAACAAAAAGATTTAGATGGAGTACTCAATTTGTGGGTTAGTCCTATATTTTTTTATTTTTACATTATCTTAGGTTGTTTTTATGACATGAATTATGTATTACTTTTTTGTGTACCATGGGTGTTGGTATTTTCACAAGGTATTAGTGTATGACTTGTAAACCCTAGAAGTGCGAATATTTATAGTGTGTATAAACCATGTTTGTGACATCAAGACACTCTACGTTGATGTGGTGGCAGTGAGTATGATGGTGCTAACTCACTATTGGTGTTGTGTAGGTTGTATGATGTTGATGCCAATGTGTTGACATGAAGTGCAATGCCTGTGTACAGAAGCTGTGGAGTGTAGAGAAAAATGTGTGTAGTGTGTGTCGACTACACATTGTGCATCGGCCGTGTAGTGGATGTAGTGGGTAATTTGTTCAATGAGGGTAGTAGTGTACAATGTGTGGTGTCGCATGGAGCATAGTGATTGCAGTGCCGAATAAAAAAAAAAAGAAAAAAAATAGTGGTATTGTGCAATGTGGTGTTTTGAGTACGTAGTATGCTGAGGTTCAATGTGGACAACACAATCATACACAATGAGCTATTAAAGTTATGATATAGTTTTTAAGTCAGGATAAGCTTGACCACCTGATGATGGAGGTTCCTAGTAATGAAATAAAGGAGGCTTGATTACTGATTGAATCTTGATTGTTGATTGTTGTGTGACAATCATTTATTAATTGTGTTTACATCCTACAATTACATGATGTTAATGCTATTATGGGTACTCACAACTTAAATATATGTAGAAAAATAATATTTCTCACCTGAATTCATTTGCATTTTGATTCCTGCTTCATGTCGTCCTGCTACAGCAAAGAGAAAGAGGGAAGACAATAATGAAAAGTGAGAATCCGAGAGCGAAGCCGAAGATACCACAATGGTCATTCGAAAAAGTTCTTTATGGTTTTGCGAAACAATTGTATTTATACAGGAGAGAGTTTTTTTTTATTACCTAATCTATTACACTCTCCCTCAAGTTGGAGCATAGATATCAATCATGCCCAACTTGTTATATAAATAGCTAACCCGGTCCCCACTTAAAGCCTTTGTGAAAATATCACCCAACTGTTCTCATGTCTTCACATATCCTATAGAAATCAAACCAAGTTGTATTTTCTCACGAACAAAGTGGCAGTCAAGCTCAATATGTTTAGTTCGCCCATGGAATATAAGATTCGAGGCAATATGAAGGACAACATGGTTATCACACCAAAGTTTTGCTGGAACCATAGTCTTAATACTGACTTTTATCAAGAGTTGATGGAACGTGGTTATCACACATAGACTGTGCCATTGCTCTATATTTTTACTCTGCACTTGAACGAGAAATAACCCATTGCTTCTTACTCTTCCATGAAACTAGATTTCCACCTACAAAAACATAGTAACCAGATGTGGATCTCCTATATTCCTTTGACCCTGCCCAATCAGTATCTGTGAAGCATTCAACCATATTGTGCTCATGATTACTATATAGAATACCTCGTCCCGGAGCTCCATTCAAGTAACATTGAATATGTTCTATAGCTGCCCAATTGTCAACAGTCGGGAAAGGCATATATTGACTTACAACACTGACCGAGTGTACAATATCAGGACGAGTTACTGTAAGGTAGTTCAGTTTCCCAATTAGTCTTCTTTATCTCTCAGGATCCTTAAACAATTTGTCTTCTCTAGTAAGTTGTACGCTCGGAGCCATAGGGGAACTACATGGCTTTGCTCCCAAATTTTCAGTCTCAAACAATAAATTAAGCATATATTTCTTTTGAGATAAGAAAATTCCATATTTATTCTGCATAACTTCGACACCCAAGAAATATTTAAGCATTCCTAAGTCCTTTGTATGAAACTGATCGTGAAGAAAAGACTTAATGGATAAGATTCCTGTAGAGTCACTCCCTGCGATGACAATAGCATCCACATGCACCACCACCAACATGATACATGAACTGGAGTTTCGGTAGAAGATGGAATGATCAGATTTACTCTTTTGCAAGTCAAATTTTTCTACTGCTTGGCTGAATTTACTGAACCAAGCACGAGGACTTTGTTTCAAGCCATATAACGACTTCCGAAGGCGACAAACCTTCCCAATCTCTCTCCGAGCAACAAACTCTGGAGGTTGCTCCATATATACCTCGTCCTGAAGATTACCATGAAGAAAGACGTTTTTAATATCAAGCTGATGTAGATCCCAATTTTAAGTGGCAGCTAGGGAAATAAATAGTCGAACAGATGTCATCTTAGCAACATGGGAAAAGGTATCAGAATTGTCTACACCATAGGTCTGAGCGTACCCTTTGGCCACAAATCGTGCTTTCAATCGAGCAATTGAACCATTCGGATTAACTTTGACTGCAAAGACTCATCTACATCCAATGGCTTTCTTTCCAGTAGGTAAATGGACCAAGTTCCAAGTATCATTCTCATTCAGAGCATCCATCTCCTCTATCATAGCACTATGCTAACTAGGGTGAGACAAGGCCTACGGAAATGTGTTAGGCAACGAAATAGAGTCCAAAGAAGTAATAAAAGAATAAGACTGAGAAGACAACTGGTTATAGATGCTAAATGAGGAAATTGGATGAACACACTGATGTCTACCTTTACGAAGAGCAATAGGGAGATCATCATCAGCAACTGGATCTGATGTCGAAGCAGCTGGTGGAGGATCAGAGACTGGTGGGTTCCGGCATTGAGTGTAGACTCGAGTGATAGGAGGCTTTACTGGAGTAAGAACAGGAGGGGCTGGCTTTACTGGAGCAGAAACAAGAGGGCCACGGGGGAGGCTATAGTATATACTAGCAGGTCATCTGCCTTCCCTTGACTAGTGTGGGTCGGGGTTGAAGAGAAGGGGATATTCTCAAAAAACTCGACATTCCTAGAAACCAAATGCTTACGAAGACTAGGGTAATAACACCGATATCCCTTCTGAACTCGAGAATAACCAAGAAAGATATATTTTAAAGATTTATGGTCAAGTTTAGATACCTGAGGACGAATATCTCGAACAAAACAGATACATCCAAATATCTGAGGCTCAATAGGGAATATAGGTTTATTGGGGAAAAGGATGTGATACGGTGTGTCCCAATTCAAGATTGATGAAGGCATCCTGTTAATCAAAAAATAAGCTGTGGAAACAGCATCAGCCCAGAAATATTTGGGCACATGCATCTGAAATAATAGAGCTCTGATAGTTTCATGGAGATGTCTATTTTTTTCTCTCAGCAACTCCATTATGAGTAGGAGTGTCAAGACAAGAAGTCTGATGAAGGATACCATGTTGAAGCATGAAAGACTGAAATTGTTCGGAAACATATTATTTTGCATTATCACTTCTCAGATTTTGAACATAAACATGAAATTGAGTATGAATCTCAGCACAAAAGGCACGAAAATGAGAAAATAACTCATAGCAGTTTTTCATTTAATATAACCAAGTACTTTATGAATAATCATCAACAAAAGTGACAAAGTATCGAAACTCAGTTGGGGACACAATTGGGCATGAGCCCTACACATCTGAATTGACTAACTCAAAAGGAGTACTAGCTCGTTTATTGACTCTAGGACTATAACTAAGGTGATGTTTTGCAAATTGACAAGACTCACAATCTAAGGATAACAAACTTGAAAACTGAGGACATAATTTCTTTAATAATGGCAGTGACAGATGACCCAAACGGCAATGTATCTCAAATGGTGTAGTGACTCCAGAACAAGCAATAGGTCTTGGGATTGTAGGATAAAGGATGTATAAACTCCTAGACACATGACCTCTACCAATAATCGGCTTCGTCATAAGATCCTGAAAGAGACAAAAATTAGGAAAGAATGAGATATAACAATTAAGTGTTTGAGTTAACTTGCTAATAGACATCAAATTAAAAGATAAATTTGGTAAATTCAAGACTGATGTCAAAGGAATAGATGGAGTGGGCACAATTGTGCCTGACCTAAGAACACATGAATGTGATTCATCTGCCAAAGTGTCAGTGGAAGGTGAAGGTTGTGATTGAAAGGTAGAGAAAAGACTAGAGTTACCTGTCATGTGATCCGTGGCTCCAGAGTCAATGACCCACTTGGAAGATGAAGAAGACACAAGGTATTTATTCGGGCTACCTGACTTAGCAGTAATTGGAGTAGATGGAGATCTCAATGAGTTCTGATACAATTGTAATCTGGCTAATTCCGTCGCTGAGAATTGAATGGTCTGATTGAATGCCTCAGTGGTAGAAGCTATATGAGCAGACTGAAATTTCTGAATTTTGATTTTGTCGTTTCTTACAATCGTGTATCACATGACCAGACTTATGGCAGTAATAACAAACAACACCTCCAGAACCAGACCCTCTAGTATTATCGTTTGGACCACTATTTCTATTTCGTTGCCTTTCTAACTCAATAGTTTGTCAAATAAGAGCACTGCTTGTCTGTGCATATACAAGGGTAGGTAAAAAAGAGGATGCTACCTTAGTGCGAAGAATCCTGCTAAAGGTTTCCAGGAGGGATGATATTTCAGGACTGGACAAAATCTGGGCCTTAGCTAAATCATACTCAGACGGAAGAGCAGCATGAAATCCCATAACTGCCATTTGTTTTTGTTGATTTTGCTGAACTTTGATATCTGGACTAAAGGACATAAGCATATTACGCTCTTCATGTATCTTTTTGTAGGCCATAAAAAATTCTGAGTGACAAATCCTATTTCTCTGATCGATAGAATGCTTGACACACATCAAATATACGAGAAACATTTTTCTTTCCAGAAAACACAAACTCTAAATAATCTATTAGCTCCTTAACCAATTCACAATGATTAACGAGGCCTAATACCTTGCTGTTGATAGAATTACGAATTTGGATGAACAGACGAGCATCCTCCTCCATCCATTGCTCTTTCTAATCATCGGCTGGTGGATCCCGAGTGATGTGACTACCCATACGTATGCTCCTGACGTATATTCGAATTGTTATGCTCCATTCCAAATAGTTGGGACCAGTCAGTTTGTCTTTCGTGATTTTGGACATCATTGGAACCTAAGAAGAACGGATACAGACATGGGAAACTGACACGGCAGGACACGGGGACACGACAAATTTCAAAAAACTAGGATACGGATACGGCTAGGATACGGCATGAAAAACAAAATAAATACAAATATTATCAATTAACAAAAATTTAGATAATAAAAAAAATACTCAAACATTATTTTTACAAATATTCAAACACAAACATAAGAAATATTAAAATAAAAGATTAACATTTTCTTATGAATCAAACAAAAAAATTTTCAGTTTAGGTTCATCAAAAGAAAGATCTGCAATCTCAACAATTCTAGTATTTTCAATATCCATTGATTCAAAACCATTACCTCCAATGTCTCACATTTTAGATTCGTCTTCATTATAGTTTGGAGATCTCCTTGACAGAAGTCGGAGATTATTATGAACATAAACTAAGTCTTCAGCTCTTTGTGGTGTCAACTTGTTTCTCTTTATGGAGTGAATAAAATTATAAGTGCTCCAATTTCTTTCACAACATGAGGACGAACAAAGTTGTCCTAACAATTTTAATGCAATAGATTGAAGCATTGATGCAGCATTTCCATGAACAACCCACCTTTTAATAGGACTCATGTACCACCTGTCATTGATGAAATCACTACTAAAAAAATCTTCTAAAAATGCCGAAAATATAACATATTTGTCATTTGCTCTTCTCCTTTCACATTCATTAGAAAAATATCTCTCAAAACATTTTTTTATTTTTCTTATTATTTCTAAATCTTGATGCGGTGGAACATGATCACGAGACTCCATCAAGTCATTATTGACTATAATACATGCAAGTTAAGTTATAACATTAATTATTAAATATTAAACATCATAGAATATCATTTATATTAAAATTATCATAATCTATAATTTAAACTCTTAAGATTACATTGGGTTTAAGGAATGAGCAAGAGAATGTAAGATGTGTGACTTTTATTTCATCTTTCCACCAAGATTTCATTCACAATATAAAAAAACTTATAGGTTAAAATACATAGCAATTCATATAAGTTCAATTATAATTAAAACTTAAAAACTTTTAATCAAAATAATAAAAATTAAAAATTAAATTAAAAGTATACCTTGAATTATCTGAGGCTTTTATGTCATTTCTTAAAAATAACTTCTTTCACTTTTTCGATCATAGAATCCTACCACTCATAAATATTGTGAAAGCAAGGTTTGTCAGTGTCAGCTAATCGAAGCAATTCATAAATGAGAGTTGTAAAGCTGAGGATATAATCTACATTCATCCAAAAGTCTTCATTTAGGATTTTATCCTTTACTTCTTTAGTTTTCACTAAATCATCGTCTTTATACATTTTCCATTCTTTACTTATCACTAATTGCTCCAAGTCCCTTTTTATTGTTTTAAATCGTTTAAACATAATAATAGTTGAAGCGAAATGTGTATCGGTCACTGAAAGTAACTTCAACTTGTAATGATTATTAAACATTGATAATCTCATTGCATGATTCATAATGAAATTTTTGATCAAAAAAATATCACTTGAAACTTGAGCGATCCAACCACACCGTTCCATCATATCATCATATCTTGAGTGTGTTGGTGCGCAAATATTCTTCAAAGCAAGATTAAGAGTATGAATCACACATGAGGTCCAAAAGATATGTCGAAATTTTGCTTTCACAATGTATCATACTACTTTGCAAGCTGCAGCATTATCAGTTATAACTTGAATTATTTTTTGTGGACCAATCTTTTGTATAGTGTTAATCAATAAATCAACTATAAAATATTTATCCTTAGTCTTTCCTTCTCAGTTTATTGCTTTCAAAAATATTGGTCTATTTTCAGAGACTGCCATAATGTTAATAAGTGGTCTTCTTTTTTGCATTTGATCATTAATCACTACAAATGCTCACTCCTTTCTCATTACAAGTCTTCTTGATTGATTTTAATAGATTATCAATATTATTCTTCTCATTCTGCAATAATATTGTTCTTAATGCATTATAGATTGGTGAGACATAACATGAAGTTGACTTGCACTTTTAAAGTCACGTGCATAATAAGAATTTTTAGCAAAGTGAAAAGACAACCCTCCAGAATAAAACATCCTTGGTATCTCACTGTCAACTACTTCACGTGCACCAATTTTGAATGCATTTTTAATTGATCCCATAGTCTCCTTTTTACCTTTTTAGATCAATTGGATTAGCACTAGAGGAATTCTCAAAAGAGTCTGCAATGCTTAATGTGGGTAAAGAAACTTGCTTGAGATTAGATTGTTTCATTCTTTATTCAGATTCCTTCATCCTTCGCATCTCAATCAAATTTTGATTCGTTATTTTAGTACATGATGCAATTTCAGTCCCTTTAATTTTCAACAAGTGAGCCTTGACTCTATAATATGATTCTCTATATATATCTACAAAAATTGTATTGAAAAGTAACATTTTCTCCCTCTTTTCCTTTATCCAATTTTGCATCTTTCGTGACATATCTTCATAATGGAGCATTATCATCAACATCTTGAATATTTTGTTGATTACTTGAAGGCTCAGAATTACAATTTATTTTATTGTATAATTCTGCATGAAAAAAAATTATACATTTTAAATAATCTATATTATTTCAAAATTAATTTAATTTAATTTTTTTTCTCCATCGATACTATAATACAATTTTCATTGTATTTTTATTATTTATATATTACATTAATTTATTTAAAATAAATTATATAACAAAAATTATTATACTTACATATTATATATTACTAAATATTACATACTATAAAAAGTATTCATATTTATATATTCCATATTTTAATATTGTATATTTATTATTATTCTTAAAATCATGTATTTAAAATTAAAATTAATTATTTTTTTATTATATTTTGTATGTATATTAAACAAACAATAATAATTAAAATAATAAAAAAATAGATTAAAACCCTCTAACCCCTGCCCCCTTCCGTTACTGTATTTAAAATAATTAAAATCATGCTTTGAACCCCCCCCCCTCACTATTACAGATTATAGAATTAGGTTACCTTAGGTACTGTCGGCTGTGTGCTCCTCAGCTTCCAACTTCCCTCACTGTCGTCGGCCACTCACTGTTGGCGGCGTGCTTTTCAATTTGTTGGATTTGTAGGAGTAAGGCATTAATATATAGTGTATTTCCGCCACGTCAAAATCATAAAAACACTTCGGTTTGGAAACCGACGCGTTGATTTCGTAACAACGCGTTGGATACGTCTCGGACGCGTCTGTCCTATATGCCACGTGACATATCAGACACGGAATTTGTCAACGATACACCACGTGGCATATCGGGCACGTATCCGACGCGTGTCCGTACCGTGTCCACGTGTCGGACACGTGGACACGACTGTCTAGTGGCGTATCTGTGCTACTTAGATTGGAACCACTTCGAGCTTTGGTGTCAGTTTTTTCTTCTCTGAATCACTCATTATGGTACAACAAGAAGAAGATGAATAGTAAAGAATACTCCCAAAATTCAGAACTTGGAAAAAAATCTCGCAGAAACCCAGATCTAGGAACCAAACTAGGAAACCAAATACACAAGAGGCCCTGTCGGCGATGGACGACCTTGGATGACCTGGAAGTGGTTTTAGCTTCTGATGATGATCAGGATGCTCTAATAATAGATCTTGATGAGCTGATCAATTCTGAAGGAAGCAAGTGCATAAGAGGAGACGCGGAAGACATGTCCAGAAAGCTCTGATATCATGTAGAAAAATAATATTTCTCACTTTAACTCATATGCATTTCGATTCCCACTTCATGTCGTCCTGCTACAGTAAAGAGAAAGAGGGAAGGCGATGATGAAAAGCAAGAATCCGAGAGCGAAGCCAAAGATACCGCAAAGGTCATCCGAAAAAGTTTTTTATGGTTCTGCGAAACATTTGTATTTATATAGGAAAAAAAGTTTTTTTTATTAATTTATTAATATATTACGATATACATATCCCAAATTAATCAAATATATGAGATATTATTTTTTAGCTTATGGTTAGGCTAGTAGAGCCTAAAGAGTTGAAACAGATCATCATTCATTTTAATCATTTCATATAGCTTTTTCACATTATATTTTTCTACTCCATTCTTGATAGTTTAATGGAGTTTTGATGTTTTGTTGTCATATTCTAAGAGATCATACCTTTTTCTCTAGATAGGAGATTCTTCATATGACAATTCAATATATGTGAGACACTCACAGACTAATTATTGAGACATCTCATACAACATATCATGGAGGTAGATGAGTTATTAGTCATAGTAGAGGCAGAGGTAGTGATGATGTTGAGGGAGATACTTAAACATACCAAAATCGTTTAAGAGTCTTCATAGAGTTCTTTTATAATGAGTTATTATCTCATGAGTTAACAATTAAATCATAAATAATTGTTCTTTATTTATAACTTCTCTTATTGTTTTTTGAATGTTGTAAAAGTAAATAATAAATTATTAAAAATTTATTAATTACAATAATATATAATTTGACACTTGTCTCTTTCACTTATTCTTTTTGTTGTTGGAGGGTCCTAGTCATCTCCTCTTTGTGTGTTGCTTTTCTAGTTAATTAAATTTTGACATAATTTGCTCTTGCATTGTTGTTTTACAAGATTGGAAGAATTCGAGGAAGATTATTTTTGAGACTAAGTATGATGAATTATTTATATGATTAAGTATTTTACTAGATGTCTGAGTGTTGTTGATTTATTGCTTGTTCATTCTCATCTTAGTCAATTAAGAAAAGATATTATAGTTTTCTAGATTGTGAGACTTTTGGATTATAGGGCTAGAAATGTCAAAGATATATGATGAATGACATATTTTTGAGTAAGTTGAAGATTTTTGATTATTGTGCTAGATATGTTTTTATTTTACATTAAGAGATATGTTAATTAAGAAAACATACTACATTTTTTTATAATGTTTTCTTAGACTTATGTAAATAAGTACCCATTTGATTGGATACATTCAAACATATAAGGACCTAATGGAGAGATTCGAGATATATTTAGATATTTTGTTATATTTTTTGATGATTATAAATATTCTACTTAATTATTTCTTTTTCATTTTAGTTAATAAATTTTTTTATTTTTCATTTATTTTATAAAAGAATATAAAATTTATTTGCTAAAAATATAAAGTTTTTTAGTAGTAATAATATATTAGAGTATATGTTTGATAGCTTTTATAATATAATTATTAGGGGATCATATGATAGTTATCTTGTGCTAATATTCCCTAACAAAATTAGATTATAGAAAGAAAAAAAATAAATATTTAATTTTGATAGTTAAGCAATTTTTAGATAATATAATTATTTCTAAGTATTTTTGGGAAGCAATAGGTTTAATCATTAACCAAATTATTAACTAATTTTTTTCTCATTATTTTTACATCTTGCATCACGGAGAATTTTGTGGGACAACCTATTTTTTTAGAATCTCCAGGACATGAAAAGATGATGCTTAGGGTGATATATGCCAGTATAATTCCTTGAGACCAATAAAATATTAATTAGTACTTAGTAATGATATTACTTTTTTGTGTAGTATTAGTTATTTGATGAGTTTAGGTAGTGTAATGGTTTAGGGGATACATCTAGATCTCTCTGTCTCTCTTTTTTTCTCTTTCTATCTTTCTCTTTTTTAGTCTTTCAGATGCCAACAAATACAAAATTTCTGGAGTGAAATTTCCTTAGAAAAGGTATATCACTCAACTCTAGTCAAGTTGGTAATTCACTAGGCGATTCTATCCCAACTTAGAATGAGTTGTGAGTGGAGAGACTTAACAATCTAGTTCTAAGTCTCTTTCTGAGATATTTATGATTTGATCTTCCAATTATTTATTGAAAGAAATAGAGAAATTATATTTAACATTTTATTTAGTCGGTATAATCATGCTCATATATATATATATATATATATATATATATATATATATTTGTCTCATTTTTTTTTAATAGTGGCATGACACCTAAGTCTCTTTCTGATACATCTCATTTTGGATGGTACTAGGCCACAATGAAAGAGAAATCTTTTCCATTTCAATATTAATAATTAATATCTTGATCTTTGGAAATGCATGTTGTTAGTTGCAGGTTAGTGTTCATCACTAAGACATATATAAATGAGAAGGTATATCACTTATAAATGAGACTTATTGAGAGAGAGTTTACTCAGATGTTTGAATTAGATTATTAGGATACATTTTCTTCTATAACCAAGATAATCTCAATATGAATATGAATATCATTAACAATCTCTCACAGTTGGATGATATATTAATTCATTGCAAATAATATTGACATGTTAATTTTTAGGAGGTTGTCAATATGGAGCTGTCATCTATCTTTTGAGTAGTAACATAATAGGCAAGCCTAGTTTGTATATTATAGAAGACATAACTATTTGAAGAATAAGGCACATTGAGATGTAAGAGTCTTTCGGGGTCATATGGTACATGACACAATTGATATGTGAATTTTTTTGTGACTTATTTTGCTTAATATATATGAAAATTATATATTTTACTAATTTTTTTTTATAATTTTTATCTAAATGAAACACTTAATTAAAATATATCAAACATAAAAGTTAAATTTTATTAATATATTTTATCAACATAAATATTCAAAGTTTCAGAATAAAGTAATATTTTAATATTCAACTTATTTATGAATGTATATTTGTGCGTGTGTATACAGACACACGCCATGCATATGAATATTTATATTTGTATTTATATATAGGTATATTTGTGTGTATATATACACACACATATATAATTAAATATAAGGGTAAATTATGTTTTTGTATTAAATATGAAATATTTAAAAAAATATCAAAAAAATCAATAATTAAAAAAATATACCAAAATTCAAAATGTATTAATTTTTGTGTTTACAAAATTTTAAAACAAAAAAAATCTTATTTTCAATTTTAAGTACATTTAGTTATATTACTTCTGTAGTGCCTTTTTTTTTGATTTATTCAAGTTTGTTATTTATTATGTTAGATGATGAGTTTGAAATTATTTATTTTAAGGAGTACATTCACTTATAGTTTTAAAGAAAAGACATTGAAAGGCTAAAATATTTTCTTGTGATACAAGTGATTTATGAGAAATATTTTATTGTCTTGATGTAAAACATAAATGATAATCATATAAATATTAGTCTTGTGGGTAATGTTCTAATATATATTTCTATTGAGCTAGATATTATTTTTATGTCTGATATAAATTCTATAGTCGACTTAATTATATAATATAAAATTCTATCAAAGATTAATTATATGATTATCATCATACTTGATATAGTTAATGTAGATAGTATAATTAATTATTTACTTGTTATTCATGACAAGGTCATATTTATGAAACTCTTCACATTCTTAGGTACTTGATATATAATCTTGATTCTTGAAAACTAAAAAATTAATGATTCTTTCAAAATCAAATATGGAGATAAAATTTATGTCGATGATGATAATTATTTATGAAATACTTTGTATTTGACATATTTTTAAGGAGATTTGAGTATGAATTGCTTCTTTTTTCATATCTATTGCGATAGTTATATTGTGAGACATTTCTTTAATTCTGAATGTTATGAGTAGATAAAACACATAATTTTGTTTCTTTTTTGAAAGAATATTAAAGCTGAATTTAACATATTCCTACTGTAGTCCATCCAATAAATATATATATAAATATTTTGTAGTGATTTCAACTCATTTTTATTTTTTTCAAGTTTGGTGTACTAGATATCTGCACGCTAACTTTATTAGGATATTGCAATATTTTTTTCGTTCCTCTTTTTATGTTTTTAATGAGATCATGAAACTTATGAGTTGTATTTATATTTTTTCTGTTTGTGTATATAGCTTAGATTACAATTTATTTGTTCAGAAAAATATGTTTGAGTGAATTCTGAATAATATGGAATATTCGACAAAATAAATGAATCAACATTAATATTTTCATATTTGTAGCCCTAGTAGTAATACTTTGTCATAATAATACCAAACTTTGTCATAATATTGTCAAAATACAAGAATATTTTTTAATTTTGTATCCTTTTTAGTGTTTTTAATGGATGCACCCAACTTGTGGGTTGCCTGTATACTTTTTTATTTGTATATATAGGCCAGGTGTTTTGTTTATGACAAAGTATATTTAGTTTCTCAATGATATGCATAAATAAATGAATTTGCATTAATTCTGAATTATAAGGAATATTTGACAAAATAAATAAATCAACATCATATAGTCATATTAATTGGCCCTAGTAATGGCACTATTTGCTATAACAATGTCAAAGATTTTAGAGCTAGAATTGGAGAACAAATTGTAATCACGTTTAACATGATATTTTACTCATGAATAAATGATTCATGAATATGGTTTAAGAGCTATGATAGAAAGATATGCAGCACTCCTAGTCCGGGAAAACATGTAGTGTTAAGAGAGAAGTTTGTTGTAGCCTATCAAGACTAAAATAGAGCTGAAAGGTGAGTTATGTTATGACTCTTGAGTATGTTTGGTAGGCGACTATATTGCTTCTCACAGTGGGAAACAAAGTGTCACTAAGAAATATTGACACATTGTGATCAATGAATCAGGTACTAATCTCGAGTAGGAAACAAAGTGTCACTAAATATATAAGTTCTCAATATTAAACATATATTTATATGTGTATGCAGATAAATTATTCTAATTAGCTGTTCTCTTTTTCGCAGTTACATCAAAGTATCTTCTGATAAAAATAACTGTAATATCTAACAACTTGTGACAGTTCCTCATTATGGGTCAACATTCCCCGATCCATCAATCTGCACCCAAAAAGCTGAGTGATTCTCTCATATAAATGGAATGAGGTGGAAGAGTAAATTAAAAATTCCAAATCACAATTTTTTTTGTAGCTACCATAAGAAAATGAACATCCATCTTTAGTTTATAGCAAATGAACTAAAATATGAGTATTAATAATCATCTACTCATCTAATTTATTATTATCAGATAGTTTTGACAAAAGATCGCGAAGTTCATTTAATGAACTTCATGATGCATGTAATTGATCATCCATCCTCATGTACATAATGATTCTAATGAGTTTTCTAGCTATTTTTTCTAATCACCAAAAATCATAATATAATACTTTAAAAAGTCATAGAAATCCAGAACACAAAATTTGTATTAGTAAACTCTCTAATCATTTGAAAACTAGAATAAATAAAATGCTCCCAAAAATAGTATGATGCAATAATAGGAATACAAAATCAAATGCTGGATAGTGTGAGATGCTTAATAGCATTGTATTTTCATGTATATATGATTCTATGAATATTTAATTCACAATGATTGTATGTTTTAATAAGTATAATGAATATTCTCAATAATTCTCATTCGAATGCAATAAAGGAGTAATGGGACTATAACTGCTATACAAAACCATGTATAAAGACTCAAATCTATCATCAGCAAGCAGCAATCTCTACTATTTGGGGATAAGTGATCTGAGTAGAGACTCAATGGCAATAATTTTTTTTTAAAAAATATAAGTTTATCACATGTTTTACTCTGGTAGTGGTTTTCATATGGCTTCTGCTCTCCATAAAAAGATGCTTCCATGTGGTTTGTTTCTCATGGTTAACATTGGATGATAGCTACACATAGAAATCATCTGAGAATTGTTCAATATATTTCAGTTATTATTGCTTCCATTTGGCTTCTGTTCTCCATAAAAAGATGCTCCCTTGTGGTTTGTTTCTCATAGTTAACATTGGGTGATAGCTACACATAGAAACTATTTAAGAATTGTTCAATATATTTAGGCATGTTCAATGTATCCATATAGGTTATAAAAGTAGGCTAACTAAAAATCAAATAGTATATTAAATGAGGTTATTTATAGGTAAATCCTTAACCCTAATAATCAAATGAAAAATTACCTAATAAATGGTGCATAATAAGCTACTCATTAATAACTGAAATATAATAAAATAAAACTATGTTTTTAGTATATATATATATATATTCAATTAAGGTTTCAAAAATATTTACTAGAATGTTTGTAGGTTTATTGTATATTTGATTGAGTTCAGATATAATCATTTGGATGTTTATACAAGAATTCTAAAGCAATTGCTTGTAGTTATTCATTATAAAAGGGTAGTACAAAATTACTTTTTTCTTAATTTTTTTATTAAGTGATGATTGTAAAAGGAAAAACTATTTTTAATGGCTGTGTGTATTTTATTTTTTGATTGTTTCTAAATATAATTATATGTGTGAACATGAATGAGATTTGTAAAACTTTCTGATACATGATACAGTCATTGTAAAAAAAAATAGTTAAAAAGCGAGTTTTATTTTCTCTAATTTTTCGGCACCTAATAATCATACCTTCTAAGAAGTAAAAATATTGGGTAAAAAACTTGACATGATGCAAACATAATGTTAAATAAATTTTCAGGCTGAACATGACAACACATTTGCAGAGTCTGAAAAGCATTTGCCTTCGGAAGATTCTGTTTTGTCAGTTCCTTTAGAAAGACCGACTGCTAGAATTGCTTTTCTTGGATTGTTTTTAAGTTTGAAGGTACAAAGTTCTTGCTTTTCTTCTACATTGCATTTTTTATTTTACACATTATTATGATATTGTGACCTTGTGAAAAATGAAAGTGAAACATGTTATGTTGGATGAAATAAAGGAATGATTATAAGTGGGAAACTAACCTGAATCTATAATCCTGTGATTTTTGTTTGGATGGGGTATTTATAGTTGTGGTAGATTGTGGATTTGGGTTTGCATGAGTTATCCCTAAATGGGTTTGTTAAATTACCGCACAATGCAAATACAAAAAAATAAACACCATTCATTCATGCATAAAAATGATGCAATTGAAGAATATATAAAAACTAAAAAGGAAAAATTTATTGAAGTACTTTAGTATAATCCACGTGTTGAGATTTATCACTTTTTTATTTTATTTTATTTATGTACTGTTTTTTTTACTTGGATATCTGCACTCGACATATGGGCTACCTCAACTCTAATTATATAAATATGACTTGGTTTTACTTTTCATTTATTAATGAAATATTATTTTGTTTTTCAACATGATATCAGAGAGTGTTTTTTTCTAGGATTAGTGTTTCCCAGGAAAATAAGGGTTTGTCGGTGCCCTTTCCGGGTCCTCAAGACCTTAACACTGTCAGCCATTGTACAATGACCAGATGGAGGCATCAAAATTGATGCGCACAGAAGCAATATACATGAGGATTTCTTTTCCTCTTGGAAAGACTGTTCTTTGCTTCAATACATAGGGAGACATAATGGTACACAGGAAGATGGAATTCTTTAGGAGGTTGTGTATGTTCTCTTTAACAAGACCTTGGCAGGATTTTTCTATGACATTTCTCTGCTTCATTTGTATCTTTCACAGATAGATGTTGCTGCACAAAACATGATTGTACTTTAGTGGTGATTGTGTTTGCATTGTGCTGATTGGCCTGCATAGTAATTGTGTGTGTAGTGTGACTTCTATTAGGGTGTGTACTATTTTGATGGATTTAATTGTGCTTAGATTGTTGGGTGTCTAAATTTGTAATGTTCTTTATTTGTATTCATTTAAAGGGCAATATATTATTTTATGTATATATATTCTTAGTTAGAGGATGCTCATATTATTTTTTTTTTTTTGGAAATTTATCATAGGATATTCTAATTATTTACAATTACATCTAAATCTATGTAAAAGTTAATAAAGTTCCAGAATTAATCTTGTATCAATATTTTTTCTAAATTATGTTATATTTTTTATTTATATTTACAATTATTTATGATTTTTTTGCTTTATTAAATCATTTAATTTATAAATATATCATATGATTAATATTTTTTTTTAAATCTATCTTTCTCAAGATCCTAACTTAAAAAACAATAATATTTATGCAAAAATCAAGATAAAAAATTTGAATCAAATAATATTATGAGAATAATGTTATGAGAGTTTGCTCATATTTAAAGAGAACAATGTTATGAGAGTTTGATTTTGCTTCTAAAGACTGAAGAGTAAGAAATGTCATAAAAAACCATGTAATTTTTGGATAAATAAATTCATGATTTTTGTGAATATTTTAATTAAGTTAAAAATCTATGTATGCTCAAATTTAAACTTAACAACTTGCCTAACTTGAAAAAGTGTATAAAAATGATAATTTAATTTTTTAATATACTCCAATATCAAAATTAATATGGTAAGTAGAACTTGTTCATAATAATTTTCATTTTTCATTAGTCTTTCTTCAACAATCATATAATTAGTAGTATTATCAATGATAATTTATATTATATTTTCTTCAACTTTATTAATCACTTCATTGAAGTGTTTTAACATTAATTCATTGGTTTTTATTATATAAGAAGCATTAATTAATTTCGTAAATCATCTGTCAGCTAGAATACTCTCTAAATAATTGATAAGACACTTTTCTATCAAAGTAATAACAAAAAAATTAAATTAATGTTTAAATGTGTCAGCTAGAATACTAGACAACTTGGATTGGGGCAATTCATATGGTTGGTTTTCCTATCATTGATGTAAAATAATAAAAAAATTAGAAAAAATAAAAATTCAAGATAGATAATAACACTCTCATTTAAGTTGATGTTTAAATGTGTAGAATATCAAACTTAGAGGAAAGAAATATAAGTTGAGACACATTATAGGATTTCATGAAAATATTTACTTGTTGATTTGTTGTATAAACATAGACTACAATAAAGTTTTATTTTGAATTTTTTTATGAGAAAGAAATAATTTATTTGTATGTATTTTGTATGTTCGTAAAATATCAAATTAGATATTATATATTTTACAACCATACTATCAAAGTGGAGGGTAGTAGAATCATATAAGATATTCAATATTCTCAAGATGTAAGATTCAAATTATCTTGCAAATGATCATCATTATCATTTTGAATTATACTCTATATTATATCTCAAAATAATTGATTATTTTTTATTTTTCTAAGAGATAAGAATGTATCCAAAAAAAAGTAAAAAAAATATATAGTAAACATTCTTTCATTGTAAGTTGGTGCTCAACTTGAATTTGAATATCTGACTAATTGTAAATATTTGTAATAATTAAAAGATATTTAATAATCTAAAGATTTTTTCATATATTTCAGTATATGAAGAGTTGCGTCTAGTTGTACTTACCATGAAAAATTTATAAAATGACTATATTATATTGATTGTATAAATTATATTTGGTTTGATAATAATCTTATAATTAATTTTTTCAATGATTCTTCTATATGTAATTGAATTAACTTGAAGAGTTATATTAGATAAAAAATTACTACTTAGCTTAATCGGAGTATCCATTAGAGTTCAATACAAAAGTTTCTTCCCATCTAATTTTTGAATTCTTTATTTGTGAGAAACTATTAGTGTTGTAAACTTTTGTATCGAGTCAATTACTAGAGAAAGTATCTATTTATTTTACACCAAACATATGAGTAAATATTTTCATAATAAATTTTATTTTAAGATAATTTATCTTTTCATCTAGATTTGTATTTATAGTGAACATTCACTTATAACTAACATCATATCTTCATGTAGGCCGAGAGATTAGTTTTTTTGGTCTATTGAAGTTAAAGATATTTTTCTTTTCAAACTTGGCTTGTCGTCAACTTGGATAAAATAATATCTTAGAAGGACATTTGAATATTCTTGTACTTGTAAAAGAAGTAAAAAAGAGGTCAAAAAAAGGTAAGTATTATAGTACCTATTAAATAGGGTCATGAGTACATTTGGTTGGTATAATAGTAACAAAATTCTCTATTTCTTGTGGAGTATGAGTGGAAGATCAATATTAAAAGAATTGAATATATGATTATTTGGCTTCTTTAGCATCTGTCATTCATTTAAAGTTCTGAGTGATCAAGTTTCTATGTTCTTGGCTCATTCTAACTTGAGAATGAAGTAGATTTGAGATGTGATGCTCTTTCTTGATTGGTAGTAAGGGACTTATGCAGAAGCAAATATTAATTGCCTTAAGAAAAAGTTGTAAGCTATTAGTAAGATGAAAATGAGTGTACTTAATTAAGACTCAACCTGTAATAAAACGTGATTGACTCTAGGCTAATCTGGCAGATTGAGCTGTCAAATAGGCCATGTTGGGTCGACTCGCCTCTAAAAGAGAGTAGCTCAACACAACTTGTTGGCTCGTTGAATGTCCTAGAAATGCTTGGTCAGGTTTGTCTAGGTCAAAATCCAACATGATTGAGTACTAAACACGAGTCATGCCTGGATAACATGACTCGAATCCAACCTAACCTGGGTTCAATTCACTCTACCTCCTTATTGTCACCCAGACCAAAACTGGCCTGCATGGATTGTTGGTGGGTTGTATTATGCTGCATGTTTTATTATATTCCATCTAAACACCTGGCTTGCAATGCTCCATGCCTATTTAAGGTACAGTTCCAACCATGCCAAGCTGGCTTTTGTGGGTTGGACCTTGGACATCCGTTCCATTGTTTACCTCTTTTGGGAACACAAAATGATTACTTTTAGATTGCAGCTTTCTATTGTCATATCCATAAGTGGATTGTATATTAGCTGGATATAAGTAATGTATTTTTTTATGGTAATATTGATGTTGAAATCTTTATTAGGCAACTCATAGGTTTTACTATTCATGAGAGCACAAACATGTAGTATAAATTCTGGAAGGCTTTTATGGCTAGAAATAATTTCCTAGAGCATAATTTAATGTCTTATTTTGTGTTTATCATCTTTGGTCTTAGGAAATACATATTTGACTAATTTTATTTTTTTTGTGTTGATATGAAGATTTGTACGTGATGTTAGTTGTGTGAGTCGATAATTTTTTAATTATATGAGATTCTCAATTAGATATATTACATATTTATTTCTACTAATCAAGTTTCAAACCAAAAGGCTGAGATGTCTTAGATATTTTTTGACTATAGATATTTGATATTGGGGGGGCACAATATCTTTTTCTTAAAGGAATATATTTTGGATATTTTTTATGATCTTGATATGATATGATGTGTGCTTGTTGATTTATTACTTGAGCTAGGTCACTTGTTTTCAAGTTTTGGTTCTCTAGTTGATTTCATAAGATATAAGATGATTATTGAAAAAATAAACTATATGATTGTGATTATACTAGATATTATATACTTTGTTAGTATAATTAGTTATATGTATAAAATTTTTAGAATTCATAGGTGCATGCAGTTAGCTATAGGACATGAGATGTAATGTAGGGATAAGGGGCGTAACTAGGTAAAAGCATATTTAGGTCCTAGTTGGGTTCTAGTGATCACAGAGAGAAGATCTGCTATAAGATTTATATATTTTTTGAAGATAATTTTATCTTTTGAAAAAAAAAAAGAGGTAAACTATTATTTTTTGATCTTGTGTAGAGGAAAAATACATATTAGTTCAAAGACCAATGATATTATAATATGATAATAAGACACTTATACACATGATGCCAACCTAATATTTTACTAGTGAACGGAATATATTAGAGGTTGATCATTATCTCATCCAAGAGAAAATTCAAAATGATTTGATAGTTATTGCTTACATTTCTAACAGTGATAAAATTGTAGATATCACATGTTATTTTTCTTTCTTTAAAGTTTTTTGTTTATGACATGTATGCCGTGTCTTGAAGGGGACGTTGCAGCTTTATTTTTATTTTGCTTTTTTCTTTTTATTTTTTGAAAGTACATGATATATGGGTTGCTTTAACTATATATAATTAGTATTATATTTTCAAAAAATAAAGATATTCATTAATAACATTTTATTATCATTTTTCCTCTTTTCCATTTCACATCTTGAAATTCACAATGTCAATTATCCTAATTGATCCTTGTACAATTAGGTTGAACAGTAAAAAAATATGATGATGTTTCACAAACTGACATATTTCTTATTAAAGTGTGATAGATATGTTTTTTGTATAAATTTGTAGAATTGCATTAATTAAAAATCAAGATGTTTCAGCTTATAATGCTATAGCATTTTATGTTGCAATATCATAACATTTATTATTTTTCAAGAAAGAGAGAATGTAAATGTGTTATGTGAAATTAATTATTTGGTTTGAGTTCATGTAAATAGTGGAGTCTAATTGATTTAGCATTGCCAATCATTTTTTTGTTGTATATAAATTAATATGCTTATTTGTAATATATTTTGATTAGTGTTTGTAGTTATTATAAGTATTATAGTGGTACTCTTTTTTCTAATTCTTCGAGAATTATTTTGAGTTGCTCTTCTGTTATTATTTTATCCTTTTTCTTGTTTGTTTGCTCAAAAAAATATGGTACTGCTATGAAATATGATATTCATAAGATGATTATAACATTACTCTGTATTCAATGTGTATACATGACAAAATTTGCAATGATAAATAGTAAAAAAAAAAAGCTTATGTTTATTTTTTTTTTCATTCTAAGAATGCCAATTAATTGCTCAGTTATGGTTTATCTAGTGTGTGTGTGTGTGTGTATATATATATATATATATATATATATATATATATATATATATATTTCAATTTGCTCATCATGCTTTGATCAAGTTATGATTTTTGGAGCTAGCTTCAAAAAAGTTATTAAAGCGAAATAATTAATGAATATACAATTTAAAAAAATAATAAAATATAATAAATTATCCTGGTGAGACATCTTGAATTTTTAACAGTAATTATTATTGTGCATAAATTTTTTTGATTCAAAAACTTAGTTTTTTTAATTTATGTGTTTTCATATAATCATGAATATGCTTTGAAAAAAAGTTTATTTCATATCTTGAGTGTGAAATAATTTATGAAATATTTAATGACGACATATTATTTCAAAATAAAAATAAATATTTGGCTAAAGTATCTAGTACACTTTATTTATGTAAAAGTGTTTTTATATATTTTTGTGATATATGTATTTGTGATTATAAATTATTTGATCAATTAAATGTAGTGTTTTGTTTTCTATGATCACATTTTTTTAGGGATTCAATTCGAGGAAAAAATTATATTAGTATCTCATGTAAATTATTTTTGTGCAATTACATAAATACGAACACTCCAAATATCATAAGAACTTTGAAGCTGCATATATTTGGGCGAGTATAGTAATAGAATAATAATTACTTACAAAGTCCTAGTACATATATTGGTTGAAAATCATGCAATGATGTGAAGATAAATATATTTATCTAAGAGCATTAGGAATATATATCAGGTTCGTGATTCATCATATATAATTTTTCTAAATGTTTAAAATAAGATTATTGAGATACTAACATCACTGAAGTTGAATGATATTAAAGATATTAATATTCTCTAAAGTCGCAGCCTTATGCAATAGGTATGATTTGAATTTCAACGTCAATGGCATCAAGGTTTGTTTAATCTAATAATGATTTTATTCAAATGTATGATTTTCAGCATACTAAATGCTCATTCCTCTTTTGCTGACACTTGTAATCTATATCTCAACGCAATTTGTGGTAGTGGCAAGTGATTGTGAATGAATTAGGATTTTATTCAATGTATGATTTTTTTTTCTTTCATTTTCTACATAGTATTAGATCAACACCTGAGGGAAAATAGGCCGTAGGGTACCAGTGTGGGCAAGGAAAAAGAGAGGGGCTGCACTGTAATAGCACAGTGCATGCATGAGTTCTGGACAAAAGAAAACTCAACGTACACAGTGTGTGACATAGGCATGGTGATGCTCACTGTAGTGATTCATGTGGAGGCGCAATGAGAACAATGGAGGTGTGACAAGGTCCATGGTGGAAGAGATAAAGTTTTTCTTGAAAATTCCAAATTTAGGGTGTATGGAATTCCTCGATTTAGGGTTTCGAGGTATATTTTTAAATTTCACCTTAAGTTGAGATTTGTGGTTCATTTGAGAAGATACAATTAGTTGGGTTTCATTAGCATATTTGAAAACCCAATTTTCAGTATGGAGAGAGATGGTCACTGCAGAGGTAGGCAGATAAGAGTCCCACTTGAGTGCATATATTGTAGGAAGAGGGTATTGCATAGATTCAAGAAAGATGGGTAGATTGCTTGAATTATCTAAGGGCCCTTACAAAGTTCTTCTACCATAGTGCCGTACATCTCAACCTTCAGTTTTTTTTTTTTTTTTTGCTTTTATATTTTGTCCTATTGCTTTGTACTTCTAGGTTATTAACACAAGAGCCATTGCTTTATTATAATTGATCATTTTTTCTTTACTATATTTCTTTCATACTTTCTAAATGTTATGGTAGCCAATGGTAGATGTGTTAATAATCATGAAGTAGGAAGATGGTATTGCATTGATTCAAGAAAGATGGGTAGATTGCTTGAATTATCTAAGGGTCCTTACAAAGTTCTTCTACCATAGTGCCGTACATCTCAACCTTCAGTTTTTTTTTTTGCTTTTATGTTTTGTCCTATTGCTCTGTACTTTTAGGTTATTAACACAAGAGCCATTGCTTTATTATAATTAAACATTTTTTCTTTACTATATTTCTTTCATACTTTCTGAATGTTATGGTAGCCAATGGTAGATGTGTTAATAATCATGAAGTATGAAATGCTGGGCTGTACTACAATGCCACCGTGCTATGTCGTGCATGGCATGAGAATGATTACGCTTGGCCTACCACAACTTGTTCGGCCGACAAAATGATGGGCCATATTGCAGCGTGCCTATTTGTGCTGGCATGAATTGGATCATATATATTTAGCCTTTTATGCTGAAATTTTAAATTCAAATAAAACATAATTTTTTTTCTAAATTTTAATGTCATTGAATTATTTTATTAAAATATTATAATTAAAGAAATTAGAAAGAAATTCAAAATAAAAAAAATAGATATTCTGCATTTATGTCTCATGTTCATGTTTGGCTTAAATAAAATAATAAAAAATTTATTTCATTTCATAAATAAAAGAAAAATATGTATAAACACTGAATGATATACATTTATATAATATGATTAAGTCAAATATAACTCATAAGATAATACGTGCAATATAATAATTATGCATAAATCATAATGAAATAAACAAACTAAAAAAATAAATCATAGCACATAAATTATTACATCGTGATCATATAAGAAAAAATTAAAAATCACATGAATTATTAATCAATGTTTATGGCATGGTAGTGCGGATGCAAATTTAGATCATTATCACTATGTATGTGTTTGAGTATATTGCTAGTGATGATCTTAATATCTTTGATCTCTATATTTCATGAATCATTATACACCATCATCTCTTGTACATTATCTTGAATGTCTAATCTTGAATTTTTTAGTCCTTAATGCAATGAAGTACCTCAATGATATCTGATTATATTCTTGATCTTGTACTAAAATAATATTGGCTGTCACAAAAAAAAAGTCTTCGATGCTATGCTGGATACTGAATTAATCAGTAGATCACGTATCATTTTAGACAGCATGATATATATGAATTTGTATGATCTCAACCAAAGTAAAATATTTACATTTTTATTATCATTATATGATAGGAAAAAAATAATAATTTTTATCTAAGTATAGAGATAGCTTGCTCATATTCGATGAACCATCTCGTCATTTGCTCTTAACTAATTAAATGGATATGTCATCATTTTTGAATATGGTGTTCATGTTTATTCTTGGATCTTAGCCATAACTATCATATTTAGTATCTTAATATGTAAATAAGTTATTTAATTTTTTTTAAATATAACTTTCAGGTTGGTGTTCTTGATTCATACACGTAGATATATATCTCAATTTATTTTATACCTTTCATTTTAACATTAGTTTTTATACAAGAAACTAAATAATATAGAGTTAGAATGTAATATTAATATTTTAAATACTTAGTTCCCATTTCAATATCTATGACACTAAATATATGATAATTTGTATATTTGTTAAATATGTTATTAATATTGTATATGCATCTTAGTATAATACAAGTGATGAGAGTATACACTAGAGGTGTCAAATATGCTGTGCCTGACATGATATGACCTAGTTAGAGGTGTCAAACGGGCTGGCTCAGCCCGGCTCATCCCATTTTTGGGTGCCCCAATTGGGCTGTCATGTTATGCATGGCATGACACGATATAATAATTGTGTTGTGCATGACATGACTTCATCACAACCGGCCCGACATGGCCCATTGGCCCGGTTGTGATGAATTCAGGTTGGGTTGTGTTTGGACAGGCTGGTTCTGGCTTGCTTGGGCCAGGGTTTGGTTGGGGTTTGGGCCTAGTTTGGGTTGTTTAGAAAATTTTTAATCTAAAATTTAAAATTATTAAAAAATTTAAATATTAATTATTTAATACTTAAATAGTTTATAATTAATTATTAAATTAAAATAAATAATTAATTATTTAACTTTTAATTTATTATATTAAATAAAATTTAAAGTATAGTATAAAAATATAAAATTTAAAAGCTAATAGAGATTGAATTAATAAAACAAAAGCATTAATACAAATCAATGCAAATCATAAAAAATATAAATGAAAATTCAAGCCTTAAAATAAAATGATAAAAAAAAATAAACAAAGATAATGTCAATCTAAAAAAAATAAATATAAATGATAAATATTGTCAGTATTACAACATATAATCAATGATGATATTAGTATCAGTGTATCAATCATCATCAGTCATCAATTATTATCAATATTTCACGGATCATTATTAGCAATCAATTACACCGTTTTTGTTATAGTCCCAACACAATCTTGGATGCTCAAAATCGAATATTTCTAATCCTTTATGAATACTAATGTCTTAATAATATTTGACCATAATCTGGATTTCCTATCTGAAATAATATTTATTGTAATAGAAAAAACAAACTTCGATGCTATGTTTGACTTCGGAGGAGTTAGTAAATTCCATGCTATTTAAGATAGCACAGGATAGGTGGACTTATATGATTTTCATTTCTATAAAATATCAAGATTCTTATTATCAGAATATGATAGGATTGAGTAGTAATCGATATCTAAGTATCGAGACAGTTTACTCTTATTCGATGATCCATACCATTGTTTTTTCATCATTACCTGAATGAAAAAGTTATTATTTTTAAATATGATATTTATGTTCATACTTGGAGCATCACTATTACTACTACTATCACTATACTTAGTATTATAATATGTAAAGAATTTAGTCAATTTCTCATGAATGAACTCTTTAGGTTAGTTTTCATGGTTCATGCATGATTTGTATGTCAAAACGTTCTCTATTTCTTTCACCTTAATCCTAAGGTCTATGCAGGCAGCCAGACAATAAAGAGATTGAATAGTAGACTAGTATTTTAAGTATTTAGTTTCTATCTCTACAACCATATCACTAAATGTCGGGTCATTTCTAAATTTCTTAAACATGCTACTAATATTGTATATGCACTTAATTATAATATAAGTCGTGAGAGTATAAAATGATGAACACATGTTTGTTGTTTCATAATAAATATGCAGAAACTTCATAAATAAAATTTTTGTAGTCTATTTAGTGTAATTAATATTAAGTTCGTCATTCTTACTATTGACGTAGTTGAATATCACGTGTTTGTATCTAATACATGACTTCAACATAAAGTATGTATATTTCTAATGGTGTCTTATATTTAATTGTAATTTTTTCTATGAACTTACAGACAAACATAGACTACCAAATTCTTATTATTTATGAGGTATATGAAGAGATTTTAGTGAGATACATATGTTTTTCAAAGTAATAAAAATAATCTTCATCCCTACTTGTATTATGAGGTTAATGACGTTACACATATATTTAACATGAAAAATCTTTTCTAATTATTCATTTCTAATAGTCTTAACAAATATGTTAATGATTATTCTATTTTTAGATACATTATCGAATATGATATAATATTTATATTTTTTAATTTTTTATTCTTTAAAAATTTTTATCATTCATAAATGACTGTGCTATCATGTAGATAGAGAATCTCTGAGAATTTTAATTTTTTTTATTTAGTATAATTTTAGAATTTGTATAGTGGGCAATGAGGCATGCATAAAATGCATCATCGTGACTAGTTCAGATATCGAATGTTACATATACCACTCCTCTATAATCATTAAATATATTAATTATAATTTTTTTTCTAACTTATAATTTTTTAGTATGTCGTTACTAGATGTGGACTTAGGAATTTTACGATATGTAGGCTGAAAAAAAGACTGCATAATACTATCTTTTGATCCTTCAAAAATTTTATTGGAAGACTCATTGTGGTAATCAGTTTAGTCATACATTTCCTCCCTAACTCATTATAATATATAAAAGGGGTCAACATTGAGGTTGAACTAGATATAGTCTCAAAGAATCAATTACTGAGTTTGGTTTGTCTATGATCTAATACACAATATTTTTTAGTGTATAGTTTGGCATGCCTCTTAATGTGCCTAGTCCCACACGAACTCTTATAGTTTAAATTTTTTTTATAATATTTGTACTGTGCTGATTCTTTTTTGGCATTCTTAATATTTTTTTATTGTATTATATAAAATTGAGTCTAAATTATTGATATTCTTCTAATTTTTTATTTTTTAGATGTTTGGGTCGAAGCAAGCAGAGAAACTAAAGTTTCTGTGGTATCGAATATTTTCTTAGGGTTTATGTTATTTATATTATAACATTTTCATCTACGTAATTAAAATTATTATTTTCCATTTATTTATTTATTTATTTTTAATTATATTGTATATAATGTTTTTAAATTAATATATTAATTAAAATTAATTAAAATAAAATTTAAAAATAAAACCTAACAACTAATTAATAAAAAAATACATATAAATCATAATGCATAAAATAACTTTGTCTTTTTGATGTTTGTATCGCATGCACATCACGATCAACACCCGAGTCCCGAAAGCCGATAGCAAGAGAAAAAAAATGAGAGTCGAGAGAGTTGAAGAGAGATAAAATATGAGAGACAAAGATAAAATATGACAGAGAGAAATATTTTAAATATAAATTATTGAATGAGGGGGAAAGAGGTTTATAGATATTGAAAAGATTAAAAAAACAAATTTGAATTTTTTTTTTTCAAAAATTAGGTTAGAATTTTTAGGATCGTTGGATTCTACCTTTTTGTTATTTGAGGTGAAATCTTATGGTTGAGATTTAAATTTTTTTTGGATCATTTTGGTTGGTTTGACCGTCGAACTGACCCAAAATGGTCATAGGTTTTAAAAGCTTCTGCTTCTGAAACCATCAGGTTCGGGGTGAAGCTAGGGAACAAAGACCAATCAGTCGTGTTGGGTTACGGGACTGACAGAAACTCGGATTCGTCGGGCTTGGGGCCTGGGCATCCGGGTGGGGTAGGGTCGGGGCACTGTTTGTGTCGTGCCAAAATCTCATGCTCACGGGCCCTCCTATCAGGTCGTATCTGGCTTGGAACATGGCCCGGAAGGCCTAGCCATGCACGACATGAGCCATGCCGTGAACTGGCCCAAAACGAGCATGAGTCTGGATTGTGCTGGGCCAGACACGGTCCATTTGACATCTTTCCTCTAGCCCAACATGGTACATGTGCCTCATTCCGACATAGTCTAGGACTAGGCACGATGCTAAAACATGCCGTGCCTTGTGTTGTGTCTGGGCTGCTTGGCCCACTTGACATCTTTATCCAATGATAATTTGTCAAAAATCATTGTATACAAAAAAATATTCAACTTGATTATTATTTTTATGTTTGTCTTATTTATTTTTGATTGTATCCTTACCATTTTTTTTATAAGCTATCTTTTTAGGTAACTTATTTCTATTTTTATTTTTTTTGCTTCTAATATTTGTTACATAATTGAAATACTCTAGGGAGGATTTCATATGAGATTAAATAGAATGACTGTAATTTACCCTTTAGTATAATTCTCTGATAGTTGTTTGAGTATGTATTCGACCCTACAAATTGATATATAAAGTTTGAGATTTGTCAGCTAGAAAAACACTCAAGGATTTCTTATCTTATACTTCAGCTTGATATGAGTAAGAATTCATTTGATTTGATACATATAGATATATATGAGGATCTAGTAGAGATATGAATAAAGAGAGTTTTAGGTATTTGATTATTTTTATAGATAACTGCTAACTATATATTTGGGTATTTTGTATGATGATGGATTATAATTTTTTTATAATTCAAATATTTTTAAAATAATAAAAAAATTTGATAAAAAAATTTTAAAAAATAAGAAGCGATAATATATTAAAGTATATGTTATATTGATTTAGTAAATATTATATGAATTATGATATTATATGATCACCTTTTTTTGCCGATGCACTCACATAGAATGTTGTTATTGAAAGAATAATGAATATTTGATTGAGATTACTCAAATATTCTTATTTAAGAGTGTTTCAAATTATTTTTAGTGATGTGATTTTAATCATAAATTATTTTATCAATCGATAATATTTTTATGTCATTTCCCAGCACGCGTCCTTGTAGGTTTTATATTTCGGAAATAAAAAATATAGTTTGTCTTTTAGAGTTATTAAGACTATGTGCTTTGTCTACCATTTATCATTGGGATAGGATAAGCCACCACCCAAGGCTTTGAGATATGCATCATTTGATACTCAAGTACCTAAAAATGATATAAATATTTTTTATCAGTGATTATTAGAATTTTAGTTGGTACCAATATTATCTTTTTTGGATACACAAGAAAATATAAGAGTCTATAAAATGCTTCTAAACTCACTACTACTCATCATATTTGGGTATATTTGTTTAGTGATATGTCTTATATATTTTTTTATTTTTTAAGTATTTCATAAAATAATAAAAAATAAATTTAATAAAAATATTTAAAAAATTAGGAGTAATAATGTATTAGAGTATATATCAGATATATTTAGTACATACTTGTGAATCATGATATTATATATCAGATTTTCTTTGTTGGCATACTTATACATAATTTTGTGGTTGAAAAGAATTTTAAATATTTGGTTGAAATGACTAACACTCATAAGAGTATTTTTAAGTATTTTTACCATGATCTGATTTTAATCATAAATTACTTTCTTAACTAGATATATATTTTTTATTATTTCATGACATATGTTCTTTTATATATTATATATCAGGGAGAGATTATTTAGTTTATCTCATAGAGTTGTTAGGATTACATGCTTTGTCCACTATTTATCCGTAAGATGCGACATATTAGCACCTAAGTCTTTGAGATGTGTCTTTCTTGGATATTCTATTGTTCAAAGAGGATAAGTATGTTTTTCATCAGGAATTTATAGAATTTTAAAGCATTGATATTGTTTTTTTTTTTTGAGTAAAAGTTCTTTTGTAGTGATCCTAAGAAGTACAACAATTACAAGATGCATATCAACTTGTTATTTTTCTCTACTCATTTGTTGTCCCATGTGGACCCATCGATAGGAGAGAGTCACTCGACAACTTTATTTGAACTCGTTGATTCACGATATGATGACATTTCTCCGAAGCCACTGTATGTATCAAGTACAAAATACGATTAGTTCAAAGAGAATAAAGTTCCTCAAGAAAGGAAATCTCCTTTTAGTTTAGATGACGCAATAGTATGTTGGTTTGTTTTGATTTAGGCTCATGATAGGTTAGAAATTATTATATTAGATCAACCGTATTTGAGAGTCCACACTAGGACACACATAGTCGATAATCTATACTTTTTTCAGGTACGAGTCCACCAAGAAGCCAAATGATTCTGTAGCCGATTCCTCTGATTTTGTTCATCTGATTCTTCTTCAAAATGGATATAAGAGTAGTATTCAGCTCCCAATTGCACATGTATTATTCCTAAATTGTTTTCATCACTTATTTATTTTTTTTACTATTTATCTTAATAGTACCAGGATACCTTCTCTTTGTGAGTTATTATTTCATTCTCATCCTTTGATGATGACGTGTCATGACGAGGGAGATATATTTTTTTCACCATAATAGAACTTGGGAAGTAGTATCAAGTCTTCGAGAAAGTTTGCTGTTGGTTGATGTGAGTGTTCACTATGAAGACTGGTCTAGATGGGAAGTAGCATCACCTTTCAGTGAGACTTGTAGTATGATGATTCAATTAGATATTTCATATAAATTATTAGGATATTTTCTTTCTAATAGCCAAAATAGTCTTATTATGAATTTTTAATTTACTAGCAATATCACACTGGTGGAAGGTACACAAGCTAGATACAAATGGTGTTTTTCTTTTCGGTAATCTAAAGGAGGAAATATATATGGAGCATCCACAATGTTTTTGAGTAGTACAAACTGGTGTAGTTCATAGTTCTATATGATGGATATTAGAAGATTTAAATATTTTATTGGTATAAAGGTTGTTTATTTTAGGAAATATATAATCTTGTCATAGTAAATATATGTGTTTGATATCATTTTACATAGTGGACTTTTAGGTTATGCTTAAGCAAATATTTTTATTGTTGTATGTATTAATTTTATTTCGTATATGATATCTCCAGCATACTCTACTTATAGGAGAATCATAATGAAGATTAATTATTTAACTATTATCCAACTAGATATAGCATAATCAGTTAATATTGTTGATCATTTTTTAGATTCTCCAAGGTAGATTTATCTTGACGCTGCTCTTTGTATACTAAGATATGTGAACAAGTCTTGTGGATTTTGAGATATCTTTTAACGATCACTGGCATATATAGCCGGTTGGATATTTAGATTTGAGTTGAATGTCAACTTGCAAAAAGAGATCCTCTTTATGATTTTGTACTTTTTTGGAGACTATTGTCTTTTGAAAAATAAGAACTAGATAGTTGTTTTAAGATCTAGTGCAGATGTATAATTCAACAATGATGATTATTACTTACAAGATAATGTGGATTCGATACTTAATTGAGCAGATCAGATATTTATTTTAATTTCTTATTATTTTTTATATAATAGTTAGGTAGCGAGGGGTATAGTTTCAAATCTAGTATTTCCTGAGTTTATAATGCACATAAAGATGGACTATTTTTTTTTCTCAGGGAGAAGATTTAGGTTGAGACCATCAGTATAACATATATTTAAACAATAGAGAAGCCATCAGACATCTTGACAAATGTCTTAAAGTGATTTCAATTAATTCTTATTTTCTTCTTTAAGTTTGATATATTGACTCGTATGCATATGCTTGATGAGGGGGATATAGATTATAATTGTACCCCCTTCATTATTATTTATGGTAGCACCCAATATGTGGGCTGCTTCAATGCTTTAGCTCATTGTATGGGGGTATGACATGTATTTGTTATTTAAGTTTATTGAGCTTCTCTCTCTTTTATCAATTGTTTTCCATAGTCGGCACATTATTTTCTGCATGCAAGAACTCATGCTAAATCATTATTTTTACTAGTTTTTATTTTATAATAAACAATCAAGTGGTTTTTAGAAGACTAGTGACCAAAAAAATGAGAAATTTATATAACAAGAAACAAAGATACCACCCAAGGATGTCCCATCAACCCCACTATTTCTTTTGACACCTCAATTACAGCATCTCCAAAGCAAAATAAAAAAAATGGGCAATGTTGAAAAATAACACAAGATGAATCTAAATAATATTCTTATTAAAATTATATATCAAATGTACATATATGATTGTAGTAATTTAGTGTCTTTTAAGATTTTTCATCAAAAATTATGTTTGAAGTTATTTCATGGGATGAGTGATTTCTAACTTATTATTTATTGTAATTAGAATGTCATTTATGCAGATAATCAACAAATTCATAATATTATCAGGTTTTATATAAAAGAATAAAAAAGTTTGTAACAAATTGGTGTAACCCAAATAAATTAATTGTCTATGAACATCTTGCAAACTAGATTTTTAGTGATTTTTTATGGATTGTCTGCAAACTATATCTACAAACTATATCTGTTAGTGATGCTTGAAATTCATGTGGTTGCTTTGTACATATTTACTCCTCAAGATCACCTCGAAGTACAATTTTTATGTTTAATTAATTTATTCTTCAACTGTGAGATACTCTAAAAGAAATAAGAATTTATTAAAGTTCATCTTGACCATGTAAGAATTAAAGTTCATCTTTTTTTTTCTCTCTCTTTCTCTCTCCTTTATACACTTTAAGTTTTGAATAGTTAAATCTTTTAGTTACCGACTCATTATGAGTTTGTATTAGTGAAGACTCATGAATTATTATGTTATTTGAGTTTGAATGATATATCTATGTTTGAGAAATTTTACTATCTTAAGACTCAACATAATCTGAATTTATTTGCACATATAATAATTTTATGTGAGCAATATCATACAAAGTACTAACACGCTCAAATATAACTGATTGATGATCTCTCAACTAACTAGTAGTCTAGGTAGGGCAATAGGTAAAGGATAAAGAGTAATAATCTCAAATGCAATACTTAGATTCATACTCTTTTTAGGCTCGTTTAAAAATAAATACTAATCAAAAAAGATAACATTCTCTCTTAATAAAAATCACATTAGTATCTAGTAAAAAATATTTGTACTTTTCTTGGGTGCTGGAGAATTCAAGGAAAACATATCTCAATATTCTAGATGCCAATGTGTTCCATCATAGAGATTAATCAAGGACAAAATAGGTGTTATCAAAAATATTATGATGCAAGTTAAATAGCCTTTGCAGGATATAAGGTATGAAAGAGTATGTGCTAAGAAAAGATATAATAATGCATTTAATTAGTGAGGTTGATTGCAATTAAAACTATATTTTCCCAAAGATATTTATAAATATTCTTTTCAAATTCGAGTATCTAAATTATCTCAATTAGATGTCCATTCTTATTTTTTGTAATCCATTCTGTAGGGGTGTATTGACATAATAAGTATGATGTATATTTTCATGATCTATGAAATATAGAATTGAATCTGTTTGATATATATTTTAATGTATTATTATTTCTTTATTTTAAAATTTTTTATAAAATTGATTTTTTATCATTTTTATAAAATCTAAAAAATAAAACAAAACTTATAATATATCTTGAAAGAAATATATTCATGTATATTCTAAGTAATTAACCAACATGATCAAATACTTTAATTCATTTGTGCTTGCATCTTTACTTCATTTTCATTTGGCAGAGTATATTAGTTCGAATGGGTTTCTACTCAAAATATACTGATATATAAGATAAGAAACTCAAATAAGTTTTCCTAACTGACATGAGTCATTTTTTGGCTGAAATACCATTAAAACTAAGGTAACTTATTCTTACATGAGTCAAAGATGAGCGACCAAAATGAGAATATGTAATTAAGAAATTTAACACACTTAAACATGTAGGAGGAAATCTTTTGTTCAAGAGAGAATGTACAAAATATCATGTTGAATCTCAATTAAATACTGTTATAAAAATCATACAATTCATGATTCGATTCATGATTCACGAGGTAAATGATCATATTTTTTAAAAGAATCAAAAATATGTTTGAATTAAAGACTGAATTACTGAATTACGAATTGATTCACACGAATTGATTTAACATCGATTCTCAAGTGACCAAGATCATCAATATGTCACAAAAATAAAAACTTAAATACAAAAAAAAAATTTATCAACAGTAGGAATTAAATAACACGGAAAAAAATAACTCCAATTTTTGATATTATGAATTTAACTTGAAAAAGTAACAAAATACTAAAAAAATCATACAAATAAAAATTAAAATACTAAAAAAAATTGTCAACAATAAGAAATATGAATTAATTAACATGGAAAAAAAATCACAAAAAATTAATTCATGATTTACTAATTAAATAATTTGATTCTCAATTTGAATCTTGATTTAACAATTATGCACATAATGTTTTCTCTGATTCTCATGATCCTTAATAAATTATCAATAAAAATAAAAATAAAAATAAAAATAAAATTAAAGTTATATTATTTGGTAATATAATCCAAGATAAGCAAGACATGATGAGTTAATAAAAATCCAAGCTAGCTACCTCAATATCTAATTTCTTTTAAAATTTTGTCTTTGACCATAATAATATTTTTAAAGCAAAAAAAAGTATATTAAATCATACGTTAATAATCTAGGAATTTAAAGTGAATATACGAATCAAATAATATGAAATACGTGAAATAAGTAAAATACTTGCTACTATTTTAGAACAAATTTTTTTATAACCATCTCTAATTAATATTATGCTTTATGATTTAAAGTTTTTGGTTTTATTTCTAGATATAATATCAAATATCTGTCTCTGGTGTGTCTTATTCTTCTATAATAAGTATATTAAATTGATATTTTTCTTATCTATTAGTGTTATGAGAATTTTTTATTTCATATTAAATCACAAAAATTAACTCATCCAAATAAAATTTATCCCCAATTAGATTTTTTTGTATATATAGATTGTATATTTTTTTACAAATTTGCCTAACCCTAGTTAAGATTCAGCTCAAAACAGTACAATGTGCCACATTGTATCACTGCCACGTTGAATTATGGTTGCTATCCAAAGAAATGCTGTTTCATGCCACCACTGTGCACTTACTATTGCATGCAGTTGCTTTCACGAACCACTCATGCTTCTAGTACAAACACCATGCTCGCTGGCTGCCACCACAATGCTGACTCAGCCGCCACATGCTTGCTTGCTGTCGCCACCGTGCATGCTCTGCTTCTACCACTCTCCAAGGCTGCTGTTACCACTGTGCACATCGCTTTTTTTTTAAAGTATCACATATTGTGCACAATCTGTTGAAAAATACACTAATAAAAATAACCCTAGGTTACATTTTCTCTAAGTTTGCTTTGATTTCATTTTGGAAAATAGTGCTAAAAAATAAATATAAATAATAAGGGGAATTGTGTTTTGTTGCACTCTCCAAAAATATTTGAAAACAAGTGCACCAAACTTTTAACTAATTGATTTTTGGTGCACTCTATTATAATAAACCAAAAATACTCTTAACTCTATTGACACCCGATAAGCTACATGCACACCCAACGAGCTACATGGATACCTGACGAGCCACATGGAGGTCGACCGGGAGCTGTTTGATACATCGAGCCGTCGAACTCGACCAAGAACTACATTTTCGGGTGTGCATGTAGCTTGTCGGGTGTTGATGGAGTTAAGGGTATTTTTGGTTTATAATTTAGAGTGCACTAAAAATTAATTAGTTAATAGTTTGATGCATTTGTTTTCAAATATTAAAACTTTGCTTTTCTTTTTTTAAATATTTTTGGGTAGTGTATCAAAATATAATTCTTCTTAAATAATACTTTGATAAAAATTATACATTAAATATCATTATAAAATTGATAAAAGTGATTAGGGCAACCAACATGTCAGGACGTCAAGTGCTCTATTAAAAGTAAAAGAAATCAAAAATATAAGAAAAGCTGTAACATACCAAATATATGATTCACAGCCTTTAATCCCCTAAGACCCAAAAAATGAGCATACTTGAGGCACAAAAGCCACTTGCTTCTTTAGGGACGAGTTTTATCACAACACTTGGGGGTAAGGTAGTCCCTAGCGGTGGTGGTCGCAGTCAAATAACAGCCAATGTTGTAATCAAGTTCTTATACTATGTTGATAATAAGATGCATAATTCTTATTTTGCATTGTTACTTTGTAATTCAATGGTATGAATATCAAAACGTGTTCACTTGATATTCTGTGATGTGTTTTGCTACATCACTGTAAGGTGTTACTATAATATTGAAGTGTTATTTAATCTTTCTATTGATATTGTTGTTTAGGATCTTCCAGATCTTTCCATTTCATATTTAAATGGAATAGGAGATTTTCTATTTACCGTTGGCTCTCCGTTTGGCATTCTCTCCTCTATTCACTTTTTTAACAGGTATGCTTTCACAATTGTTTCAGCAACTAATATGAAGCAAGTGCTATTGTTTTTAATCTGACAACTGTGTTTAGCTCAAAGAAATGTTACATAAAGAATTTCATACATGTTATAGTGATAATGAAATTCTCAAACTTGAACCTATTTTTTTAACATTTTAAAATAAAAAAGTTATCTTTTTTTTATAATTATCTAATGTCTTCTAGAATTCAGAATATGATGTTCGATATTTGGAGAGTTTGTTTTGAAATCAATTGAAGATTTTAATGGTTTAAAACGTACAAGTTCAAATGCTACGATAATATCCATAATGTATTTTTGTTGGTACAAAATTATTTTCAATTTTCACTTGAGAATATGTATCTCAATTTAAAAAGTATTTTAGTCTGTTAAATTTATTTATCAAATTGAGTTCAGATTTTTTATCGGAAATAATATTTAAAGAAATTGTTCATGTTGAGAAATATTTAATTCAAACCATAGTTTTAAAAGGCACAAGGCGCACCAAGGCGCAAAGGTCTTTTAGAGCCTTGAGGCGCAAGACACACCTAAGATGTGAGTTTTTGTGAAGTGAAATGTGACTTTGGATGCACATAATTTTTATTAAATATGATTCTATTGATAAAAAAATAAATATTCTTAATATTTAAATAAATTTTGATGAAAAAAATGAATGAAATTATATAGATTTCAATATATAATTATAAATTCTAAGAATAAATGTATTTTATAAAAAAATTATTGTATATAAGACGCGCCTCTTCAGTAATGCGCGTGCCTTTCACAAATATGATCCAAACAACAAATATAATAAAGTTCTCATATAAATATATTCAGAAAAAATATGAACAATTATATATATACACTAACAATTCTCAAAGGAAGTTATAGCCAAATAAAATATAACAAATTATGTTGTGTGATTTTATCAACTCATGTAATTTTTTTTTAATTGAAAAATACACTTTCTTTTTCTAGGTATCTATTAACTATCAAGTTTGTTTATATCCTATCTATTTTTTTTTAATTAAGATCATTTTTATTTAAAATATTATTTGTATCATCTCAAAATAATTTTATTGTGATTTTATTTAATCTTTTTATATTGTTTTATGGGAGCACTCAATCTTTGGGTTGCCTTTATGATTTTTGCTCATTATATAAGTGCGGCATATATTTATCATGAACATTGAGTATTTGAATTTTATTTTTCATTTCAACTTATAACATGATATCATAGTCATAATTATGCATGTGGGTGAAAGTTTTTAAACCCTTGAAGGGGTGCACAACAATTAGCAACAAAAAAAAGTTGGTTGTGTTGGCATGTATAGTGGAAACAAAGGCATGCATAATGTAGGTAGTAAGGTCCAAATAGGGTATGGCATGTGATACGTGTCAACACGGCCTACAAAAATTGGCTCATGTCATAATTATGCTTCGAATAGTGCTAGGCCAGTCTGTGACATGGCTTGGGTCATGTCACACCACAGTTTTTGGTTTGCATGTTGAAAAAATGTGGCACGGAACTACACGGCATGCTGGTCTATGTGGGCCTGTTTTGGCTCAACTAGCCAACCCAAGTTAGCCTTGATCTGAATCAGGATAGCCAACTCAGGCTTGCTTGGATCTGACCCAGACTAGTCAAAACAAGCTAGCCTTGACCATACCCAGGCAGGCTAGCCTGGTTGGGTCGTACTGGGCTGCCATGTTTTGGAACTGTGTTATAAATAGTGCCATACCTTTGCATAAAAAAGGTGTGACCTATCACGATATGTTTGACACCTATAAGTGGAGGCAAAGGCATGCACAGTGGAGATAAAGATACTTACACACTGCACAATGAATAGTGTGCACAATGGAGACTTATAAAAAATATGTTTTGGGCGTAGTTATTTTTTCAAAGAATTATATTATTGTGGCACATTAATTATCATAGTAGAAAAAGATAGAGTGTTACCATCCAAATTACTTATTGCATGTGAATAAACTTTACATAAACATGACATAGTTGTTGGATATTATTTTCAGAGAGAAAATCATGAGTCCTCATTTATTCTATTCACTATGATACTCTCTAGAGATAAACATGCAAAATTTTTCTTTAAGACAACATAAATTATTTTAGTTACTCAAGTATTATTGGTTATTTAACTTATATTCTAATTTTAGATTTATGGATTATCAACGCAAGTGTAAATATTTATAATATCGATAATTATAATTTATTTTTATGTTATTTATTTATTTTGAGAATATCATTATCACTAATGACAAATTCTCAAAAGTGATTGAATATGATACTATTCAATTTGAATTTTTGTTATTTTTCTAAATCATTCTTATTATTAATTATCTTGTTAGTTTATTTTCTATAAGTTATTTTTTTAAATAATTTAATTTTGATTTTGTTTTTATTTTATTTTTACCGATGTTTATTTGTATGATTGGTAAATTCTGAAGAAAAGTCTTTTTGAGATTAAACAGATTAGATTGTATATTCTTACTTCAACAATAAGATTTTTCTTTATTTTTCTTCTGTTACCTGTGCATTCTCAGCTTGAATATTTATTACCGATCAAGTTGAGAATATTTATCTTAATCTTAATGGTTTTTGACTATAGAGTATAAGCCATATTAATTAGAAAGATTATCAAAGTTATTCATCATCATGTCATTTTGAATTTAGTAGATACCTATTTAATCTAATACACTCAAATACATGACAACTTAATAGAGATATTATTAATGAGGAATTTAGATATCTGATTATGTTTATTAATGACTTCTCAAAATGTAACCTTTTTAATATTAAATAACTTTTTTTTATTTTTTAGATTTTTTACAAAATTATAAAAATATAATTCATTTAAGATATTAAAAAATTAAGAAATGATAATATATTTGAATAATTATCAGATTAATTCAACATGTATTATATGATTCATGAGATTATATACCAATCTTTTTGTATTGGCACACCATAATATATTAAGATGATTGAAAGGAAAAATATACATCTAATATATTATAAGCAAATTATGTTCCAAAATATTCTTTGGGAGAGATTTTTCCTGCAATGTACCTCATTGGATGCCATCTTTTGTTATTTATAAGCACATATTTTTTAAATCCTATATCTTGGATAGATTATTTATGTTGCTTCCTATAATTTTTGGATATACTTTATTTATTATGAATCCCTCTTTAGGATGAGATAAATTGGCATCCAGTGCTATGTGACGTGTTTTTCTTGAATACTCGTGTATTCAATGAAATTACAAGTATTTTTCATCAAAGACTATTAGGATTTCAATGAGATATATTATTTTTTTTGATCATGACTTATTCTTAACGAGCCTAGAAAAATTGTAAATTTTGACATTGTACTTAAATTCATTCTATTTCATCTATTATCTATAGGCAATGATAAAAATTTCTGATATATCCACCGATATATTTCCGATATATTCATAAATTTTAAGTATCGATATATTCATTAAAACTGATATATTTCCGATATACACACCGATATATCTTTGATATATCTGATATATCTGTAAAATCCAAGTACCGATATATCCGTAGAAATTGATATTTTAATCATTGTCTATAGGCCACCTTGACTATCAATTAAAAGAGCAAGTCATTCATTGGTTGTATCTATTCATGTTGGTATTAAATATGATATTATTTTATGTAATTATCATACATTCTAATAAATTTAGATTATATTGAATCTAGAGAAAGTGAGAGTCTATACAATGACTCATATTGAGTCTATACAATGACTCATATTGAATTATCATATTGATTAGGAGGATCTCATTCAAACCTAGATTATATAGTATTACAGGAGTTCGCACCAGTACAGACTCATATTGAGTTGGAAATACACATATAACCTTTTGTACACTTAAGAGTAATATAAAATATTCCTTCCTTGTTCATTTTGTGGAGGTATAACTATATGTCAAATGAGAGAAATGTTCTTTTATCCAATTAGAAATTTTATTTATGAGTTATATTGTGGGTGATAGAGTCATTCGGATGGACTTAGATAAAATGTGAGCTTTTGTCGAATGGGAGCTAAAGCTACCAATGAATGTGACATAACTAAGGTTATTTTTTGGGCTGACCAATTATTATTGGCATTTCTTTTTGAGATATTTTCATATTATCAAATATTTGTTTAATATGTTCTAGAATAGAAGAGTTTCTAAGTAAAGTTAAACTTATCAAGAAGCTTTTTATCATTTCAAGCAAGCTATTACAAAAGGGTATATTTTAGTTTTGTCAAATCATTTCAAACCATGCAAAATATTAATGAATGTTTGGATTTTGTGACTGGATGGACACTTGACCAAAAAGGTTATTCAATTGTATTTGAAAGTATACTCTATGAAAAAGAAATAGTGGTGATAATTTATATTATGAATATATGAATGCACAATTTTTTTAGATCAAGATTTTTGATAAAAATTGATTACGTAATAATTGGCTATTTCTAAATTTTAAAAAAGCCTACTCTTAATTAAGTCTGATGATAAGAGTTCATTATTGAGTTTAACAATGCTTAAAATACACGTTATGAAAAACTAATGTGATAGTAGATGCTAGATTGAAAGACAGAGCTTGCGGCTATTAGCCCATCGTACAGATGATTGAAAGATGATAATAAAGAAGAATTGTTCAACGACTTGATGAGCAAATTTGGTATAGGTTATGTCATGAAGAAAAATACTTAAAGATTCTGTGTAAAAGGTGCTTTAATCTTTACATATAGATTTTGTGAAAAATACTGATCATTTAGGAAGTCAATATATTGCATGCATGTATTGAAGGTCATTCCTTGGTACAATGTCAAATATCTTAATGTTGTAGACTCATTCACAAACTATGTCTTTGACATTAATCTTCTTTTGGTAATGTTCCCATCTCATATCTAGTGGATCATTCATACTAGGGAATGTTGTAAATATATTTGTTTTTCAAATATCTTTACATTAGGAGCATAAAGTCTCTCAACCATTACCTCATTTTGGTAGTCTCACATCTTGTATCTTGTGGGTCATTTTCTCTATTCATATCCCCCTCACTCACACTACCAAAAACCTCAAAAGAATCATGATTTCATTGAAGTACTTAAAAATATCTTAACTTTCCTCAAGATCAATCACAATGGTACGAGTTTAGTCATCACTCAGTGATAATAATTGGGCCTATTACATCTTATTACGATAGTATTTAATGGTATTTCTTATAGCTTTTGGAGAGTGATATTTATTCACTCAAAGTATTGGAATATATAAGAAATATATATTTGATTCTGATTGCATATGTACTATTTTTTTCTGTCATGAGAGAGATTCTGAACAAAATAAGTATATTAAAAAATTTTGGGTAGAAGATGAAATAGACTCTTCTTGATACATATGTATGTGAAGTATGATTCGAAAGGATAGAAGATGATATTTGATGGACCAAAAGTTATTGGATAATACCGATTCTTCTCAAATATGTTTGGGAATATTTTTATGTAATTTAAATTTCTTAGTCATTTCAAATAAATATTTATAGCGGTACATAATGTTTGATGAATTATCTCATGTTGCTCAGAATGAATAGAATATTAATATGAAATATTTTATAAAATAATATTATTTTTAAATATTTTAATATTACATATATACTATTTTTTATTATTTAATAAAAAATTATAAAAGTATTCAATATTTGAGATATATTTTTTAAATAAAATAGACAACCATGTGTATTGAGTGCAATTAATAAATATAACAGGTATCTCATTTCATCTTGTGTGATAGTCATACAATGCCTACAAATATTTGAATGAATCATATAAAATGAGTCTTCTTAACTTAACGTATTAGATATAAAATTTTAGTATGTTTCATTAAATGATATTTTTTATAGTTAATAAAAGTCATTTATTTCATGTTTGGTTTCGTAATTTTTAGTTTATCTAATGATTGATATATAAGTTTAGAATGTATAATAAGATAGGTAATGCTAACAAAAAATCAATAGGAGTTTCTGAAAGTAGAAAATAAGAGGTGCAGTTTATCTCACTCAATTTCTAAGAAAGGCACCTATGTGATTTGTTAATCATGTACAAAAATATCAAAAATATAAAAAAAATATTGTAGTTTTGTTGTATAATGAAATAATTGACTAAAAATAAATTATGACAAACTATGATTAAAAATGGATGTGTCAAAAGGAATTTATCTCATATTAATGTTGTCATGCCTCATAGCATGTGCAACATTCTCATTTGCTATAATAACATTACAGACTCTTGACTAAATTAATGAGTAACAACAATATCTTGTAGCATGAGCTTTGGGTCATGCGTATATGATTTAGTAGTCTGAAGTGAGATGAAGTGATGAAATAGTTATAGAAGTATATTTTCTAGATTTGATATTTCTCAAGGATAAAAATCTGGTATATTCTTTCTGAGTAAATATAACTAGACCAGTAGGTGTATGCTTACAAGATTCATTTTGAGTAGATCCTATAGTTCATTGTACAATTTTAATATTTTGAAATAGACTCAGTAATTTAGGACGTCTCGATCTCGAAAGAACATTAATTCTCGAGTCTATGTCTCGATCTTGAAAGAACATTATTTCTCGAGTCTCAAAGATAAATTTTTTTCATTAGAAGTATTCTTCATGTGTCTCTTATTATAATCATGCAAAGTCTTATATCTCTCCTTAGTGTATCTTGATTTCCCATAAAAAAGCAAGTCACATTCAGCTTCTTCCTTCTAGAAACATTCAAAGACTCGAAGCTATGCATAAAGTCTCCTTGGATCTAGATTTTTTTTAACAACGATGACTTTATTCAAGTCTTGGGGTAGCATGGGAATAGTCTGATCCTCATGAGCTACTGCAGTACATTAGACAGATGGACATAAAAGGATTTCACGTGTGTAGGGGGATCCTCCTATTCATCATGTGTTTCCATAGAAAAACCCATATATTCAGGCTAACGGATAACAATGACAAGTACCTGGGAACATACTAATGGAATGCTTGGAAGGAGATTCCTGTTTTCTAACTGCAGGGAGTGGAAGTAATGTGTCGACCTTTAGTTTATCTTGTTCAAGTATTTTTATTTTTTCCTTTGGGGCTTCTCTTAAAAATAGCTAATTCAAAGCAAAGGCTGAAAGGAAAGGAAAGGGAAGGAAAGAGTGGAAAAGTTTGATGCAGGAGTACCCATAAATTGGTTGAGGCATTGGTTACTCTTTCGTCAGACAAAATTTTAATTTGAAAACCTAGTCTGATTGTGATTGTTTTATATGCAACAGGTCGTCAATCATCCGCACTGAAGCTTAGTCCTTACTTAAAGGGTGAATGATTTTCGTAGAAGAGAAGGATATGAGTTGGTCTTTGCTTCAGATTTGGTCAGAATTCACTTCCATCACTAGCTTCCATTGATTTCAAACTTTTCCTTGAAAGAGGGGAAGGGAGATCGATGGCAGGAGAGAAAGACTTCTGAGAATGGTAGAGCACACCAATACTGGCTCTACGGAATCAGAATCTTTCAGTTCCTGAATTGGAATGAATGGGCTTGAAGCAAGGACTTTGAGATGAATGCCTGGCATGCTAGCACTTTGAGGTGCGCTAGCATACCATGGCTTACACTGTTGATCGGATCAAATAGCTTATTTTGGCTTCTGTTGAAATATCTACTGCAGGCAGTCGTACTTATGCCATGACCCAGTTTTCCTAAAGGTTTTGTCTTTGCCTCAATTTTCCTTTTCCCCAGAAACTCAAATCACCTATCCCTGTCCTTGTTGACTTGCAAAAGCTAGCTTATCTAGATCACTAGTTGACTCAAAATCAACTTTAATAATTTTATTGGCAGGAGCCTAGGATGAAGGCCAACAAATCTTTATGATCTTATTACCCCTTCGTTGATTCCTTCTATGCCAATCCGCCTTCTTATTGATAGGCACCAACTAAGTACTAGCTAGCGCTTGATCATAGGCTCAATCACCAAGTAAAATTGAATTCCACAAGTATGAAAGAATATTTATTTCAAGCATCTCGCAAGTGGTATGAAAGAATATTTTTTACCTGAATTAAAAAAAAAAACTTGTCGATTCTTAAACCAATAATATATATTATAAGCATAGTTTTTCCAAGCATCTTGCAGCTTGTTTTATCTTTTTTTTTTTTTTAATAAAGTTTGTTTTATTATTAATAATCCTCTCTTTTGGCGGAGGAATACCATTTTTACATCATACATCTACCCGTAGCCCTCTTACACCCATCTTAACCTTAAACATAGTAGCTAACATATTGGATTTTAAGAACTTTCTAAAATAAGCATTTTCATTTTATAAATTAAACTAGAATAGGCTGGAGGCTTTGCTCTAGTTTATCAAGTCTCTTAAGAAGCCTCTATTTTCTGCCCATCTTTCAGCCCATCTTTTATTTGCTTTCATGTGTTGTTCGGCCATTTCCTATGCTCCGCATCTGTCCTCGTATCTTCACCGTGTCTGCTGTTATTCACGTCATTCCCGAATATTTATCAACCATCATCATTCTTCATTAATACGCTCCAGTGCATTTATACGCTTTATACGCTTTATTTGTTGTTCGGCCGTTTGTTATTCGGCCGTGTCTGTTGTTCACCGTCATCCTTCTGTTTATACCCTTTATACGCTTCAAATTATAAAATAAGCATAGTAGTCATCCTTTTTCACCTTGTCTGTTATTCGGCCAGTCATCCTTCTATATTTCTACACTTTTCACGAGCTGCCACAAGACCTAGGACTTTCTGCATGGCTCAACCAATAATAGTTGTATAACAGATAACTCAACCAATAAACCAGATCATTGCATAGCTCTATCTATATCACCTTTTAAACCAGATTATAACATATAAATAAATCACCTCCGAGCTCGTATAAACTGCATGAATGTAGATCACCCACAGGGCCAGGTGATCAGTCAAAAATCAAAAGCAGTCCAGTAAGCCAGTGATAAACAACTTATGATTGTATGATCTTATCAAAAGTAATTTATATATAAACTACATTATTTAATCTACAAAGTTAACATCTTAATCCTGCAAATATATAAATCCGAGGGACCGTCAACAGTATAAAATAACGACCGCATAGCTTAACATCTTAATCCGCAACAATGAACAAATACATATCTATGCGTTTGCACAGCCTACCAACCAAGTATGGAGCTGCGCCCATGCTTTAGGACTCATTTACTTACTTCTTTTTGATTATTTAACCAAAGCAATATATATATAAACTACATTATTAACCTATAGAACATCCGCAAAGTTAACACTTTAGAAAAACAATAAACACTATTGATAGATTAGTATTTTAACATCTTCATCCTGCAAAACATGTGCACAACCTACCAACCAAGACCCCATGCTGAATCTACCACTTCATATGGAGCTGCGCTGCTGAAAATTAAACACCAATGTATATCCAAGAATCTCATGCTTTAAAATTCATCTACTTGCTTCTTTTTTAGATTATTTAATCTAAATTATAATCTAAGTTTTATTTTAAATTTAGCTCAGCCTCCACCCTTCCTAACTCTTACATAAATGCCATTTGGCTGGAGTGTTAGCTTCTTAATATATATGCAGTATTTATGCATTTAGTTCATTTAAACAAAATTGAAAAGGAAGTTCGCGAAATTTTTCTTCCAAACACATCCTCCTTTGCTGTCATTCCTTAGCTTATTGTTTTATCTTTTCTCTTTCTCATTTCCGAAACAAGAATCTTATCTGCGAATCTCATTGTTATTGGCTTATTGACTTTTTCTTTTCATTCACTAGGGCGGCCAGCCTAACATACTTCTTGGCTTCTTTATTTCTATAATACGTAGTTCAACACTCTTCACCTTGAACCATAGTGCTACTATGATTGATAGACATGAGACTTATCGGATGAAACCCCTTTTGCTGCTGGTTCTGGTGATAGAGTTCAAGTTCAGATTGAATTTTTCACAAGACTGTGGTTTGAAAATGATCACCTGCTCTTCTATTATTTGAGGAGTGATCAACTCTAAAGAGAGAAAGCTCAGAAAGCCATGTCAGGAAAGACAAAGGCTAACTCTTGAACAGGAGGTTGACTCAACAACTATTCTTTTTTCCCAAAGCTGAGCCATAAAAGTTATGTCTCTCTGACTGTCACTGTGCAGATAATAAATTGTAGCAGTCTGACTAATTATTTTTTTAATCCAACACTGCATCAAGCAGCTAACAAACTGTACTCTCCATTGTGCACGGATCACTGTACAGCCTGCTATGCCTGCAACTGCACACAGATTCATTGCTCAACCCATGCTGCACAATGTGTCAAAACTCAAAACATAACTACACGCAAACACCAGCTGTGTTGTGCATGGGTCACTTCACACGAGTCAATGCTTGACACTGTACATGCTGCAGCTTGGTTTCTGTTCATAAACTGAGAAGGTACCTCGTATTGAGCTTTTCCTTGCTCCAATCAGGTAGCCACAGAATCCTATTCACTGTAAAACCTCACTCCTTTCTTCATTTCTCAGCTATTCTTCGAACAAAGTTTCTGGTTCTATTGAACTCGTGAAAATGAGATCCCGTAGAGGGATTCATTATTTTCCAAGGAATGCAAACTTCAATCTTTATTAAAATTATGCATTGCATCACATCTAAATGCCAAGATCCACCATACCATGAATCGAGGCCTAACGAGCTCATTAATGCCCAACATAGTATCTGCCATTGCAAATTCAATAATTAATGCAGTCAAAAAGATTTTCAAAGGTCCATTAACTGAATTTAAAGAAGAAATCTGAATAATTTGCAACAATCATGGAGAAGGAAGCTTCTATGTCTAAGATAGAGAAAATAGAGAAGTGGTGGGTAGGGTAATTTTTATTCTCATGATACTATGTTGTGGAAATGAACAAAATATATCCATCCGTGACAAAAAGAGTAGATGGGCCTTATAATTGTTGTGACTATTGAGGCAACACACATGTTGGGTACTCTCATTCAAGTAAATAAAAATTACACAATAAAATAAAATAAAAAGATAATATAATAAAAAATAGACAAGCAAATCAACAATGCCAAATTAATTGGAAGAAAGGGCACTTATAAAACCAAAATTATTAAATTAGGGCTTTGGTTTCTTGAACAATAAACCAATCAAATTTATCTCTGAATGATCTCAAAATATTTTTTCTTTTTAAGTTATGGTGTTGATATACAATTTTTTTTGATTTTCTTTAAAGAAAATAAAATGGAATCTGGAAACCTCTTTTATTAAATAATTAAAAAAAAGATAATATTGGTTGTGATGATGATAAAAAATATGATCCATATCATAAAATTTGAGTTATTGCGATGATACATAATTTGAATTTTTTCTCTCAAGCTAGTTTTTGGGTATGAATTTGAATACTTAGGAGGTATGATTTTTTATTTTCAGAGGATGTATAATTTGAATATTTTATCTCACCTCGGTATGTCAGGATATATACTTGTTGACTCACCACTTGTTCAAAATATACAGTTATTTATAAATATTAGTTTGTTAGTTGACTCACCACTTGTTCAAGATATACAGTTATTTATAAATATTAGTTTGTCAGCTGACACCATTAGATATAAAATGATAATAAAAAAATTAAATTACTTGATAGTAATGAGACCAGTTATTATTAATATTGTTAATATTATTATTTATTTTGTAGACGACTTTCTTAAATAGATTTATATGGATGTAGTGTTTAAGATTCTCATGTATTTCTTAAATAAATTTTCTGTTGTGTCATATTTTAATAGATATCATGTTTTGGTTTCTTGAATAGTAAATAAAATTATTCTTTCAAATATTTTTTTTTTCGTTTAAAAAAGATGAAGAGGATCAAAACACCTTTATTAAAAGCAACAATATTTAGATCGTGGTGACGATGGCGTAGAAACAATCGCAATGGTGACATTGTGTTTTATTAGCTTTAATAACTTGTTAAAATAAAGAGAATAAAATGATATTTTTTTCACTATGTAATTAGATAGATAAATGTGCAAGTATATGTGGAAATATAAACATGTTGAGTAACTATATTCGTGCATATGCACATCTACTTAATTCTATTCCATATTTACATATGAAAATTCTGTAATATAATATATATAACTAACAATAGTAATAAATGAGATGACAAAAATTATATTGGATGATATTATTTGGTATTTAATTCTTATAGATGATATTATTTAAATTGACAAACTTAGTTTAAGGTACAAAAAAATTAGAATTGTTGAATAGTTATATTAAGTCAAAGGATAAAGTTGAAGTATATGTTTTCAAGTGAAAAGACTAAGACTGATATAAGCTTTGTAATTATAATAATGTTAGGGTTAGAGTTAAATGAGTAATATATTAAGATGAGGTTTATGTTATTTTTTATGTTATTAATAAAGAAAATGTCAATAAGTCTATGATTCAGAAAATATTGACCATATAATGCCCAATAATTATAGGTGGCAAATATGGCTGAAACCATGATTTAACTATTTTACCCGGTTCAAAACATGACTCGACCAAATTTTGATTGATCTGTCAAACTTTTCATCATTGAGATTTTGGTGAGTTGAGTTGTCGGCATAGCCCAACAACCAAAATGGTTAGTTTGGGCTTTTTTTAAATGAAAAATAAGAAAGTTGAGCATTTTAACTCATTAACTATAAAATAATTAAATGTTGGTTTGTGTGAATGTATAAGCAAGACAACAATGAGTTTTCCTTAATTAGATGATCTTGTTCTTGAATAATTAGACAAAAATGTTTGAGCTTGAATTACACTAAGTAAATTATTGAAGGAAGGGCACATATTAATTAAGTTTATGTGCATTTTTTCACACATTTGAATATTTGGTAGATTGGGCTGTTAGATAGAGGTGTCAAACGGGCCGGCCCGGCTCGACATGAAGCACGACATAGTTCAGTTGTGCATGGCCTGGAACGGCAGGAGAATGACTCGTGCCCATGCCCGTGCTCGTGCCGGCTTGTTCATGGTACGGCTCGTGCTGAGGCCAACCGGGCCTCGTGCCATACTAGGCACGACTCGATATCGAGGCCTGTGGGCACTATTACTCCGCATGAGTAGGGAAACCACCCGCGACGGATCCAAAAATTCTGTCGGGGCACCGGGCCCCAAATTGGACCCATGGTTTTTTTGACCCGAGTCTGAGTCAATCCTCCCACCGGTAAAATTTAAAAATTTGAATGTAAATCATTGGATTTTGCCTCCAACGATTATGGGGCATAATTCTACGGCTTAGATGATTCTGCTCCAAATAAATCAATAAACATATTAAAAAATAAAAAAAAAACTTTTTTAAAAAATATTATTTTTTATTAATTTATAAACCCTCCCTTTCTAATATTTATGTTTTTTAAAAATTTAAATTTCTTAATTCTCATTCTCTCTCTCTCTCTCTCTCTATCTATTTCCTAAATTCCTCACTCTCGGAATTTTGGCTTGGCTTTTTGGAACTCGCAACTCGGGCTCGATTTTGGTTGGTGTTTGGAATGAACTTTGGATTTGTGGTGCACATGCTTTATGCTATTTTATAGGTATTTCATTTTTGTATATAATTAACTATTAACTTAATTTTAAAAATATTAGTATTTTATTATTTAGTAGTCTTTCACTTTTTTTCTCTCTACTCTATCATCTTGTCTAAAAAAATGATAAATACTAATTTAAATAATAAAAATGAATTTAATATAAATATGAAAAATGAAAATTCTACGCAAAGGTTCGAGACTGCCGAAATTTTGATTTAGCTAGTCGTCTCGACCCAAACATATAAAAAACAAAAAACTAGAAGTACTTTAGTAGTTTGGACTCACTTTAATATAATTAAATAAAAAAAATATTAGAGGTGTCGATGAAGAATCGACACAGTGCAAATATTATAAGAAAATTAACTTGTAAGCGTGCGTATGTGATTGGACACCTTAAGAGACGTACCAAAATATGCACCAAAAAATATGGTGCATTAGATCCTAGGCTAATCATACTTAGCGGTGAGGTTTTTGAGATTGGGTGAGGTTTTTGAAGCTGGATCCAGTTCAATCTCAAAGTTCCCCTTTCATAAACAGTAGTGAGTTGGGAAGGGAGAACATTGTCAAACTGATTACCACGATAAGTCTTCGATTAAAATTTTTAAGGATCAAAGGGTGGTGAGTATCATGTAGACATATTTTCAGCCTATATATCGTAAGATTTCTAGGTCCATATCTAGGAATGATATACTAAAATATTATAAGTTAAAAATAAATAATAAGTAATAAATTTATGATATATAGTAGAATGGTGTCTATGACATCTAATATCTGGACTAATCACGATGATACATCTTATGCATGTCGCATCGCCCATTATATAGATTCAAAATGGATTCTAAATAAACAAATTTTAGGATTTTTTGAGATTCTTCATCCTCATGATGGTCTAATCATTTTTGAGTGTATGATAAAGATTTTTAGAGAATATAAAATTTAAAATAAAATTTTTAGTATCACATTTGATAATATAGCTAATAATAGAATGACAATTAATATGTTATGAAGATTGAACTTAAGAATTATAATGCTATAGAATGATAAAGTATAGTCTCTACTTGCAAAGAGGGTAGGGATCAAAACACGCATAGAGATTTCAAGCCAACAATCAATTATTTCTTATATAATTGACTGCACTGAGTTCATGAATGTCACAATAGAAAAGTTCCATATGTTATAATCAAAATGGAGACTGAGCAAGAGAATAATGATGCACACATGAGATCAATACAGTTGTTGAATGCCCTCAAAGTCAAGTCAGCCAATGAACAACCTCCAAGCAGATGACTCATGTATGTGGATGCTAATATAAATGAGATATTGGGACACATCAGCTCCCAAGGGGTTCTATTCATTCCATCTCAATTGTAACATATATTTTTTTTCCTTATTTTATTTGCTTGACGGAATAAAAACACAAAATATATTATTCAAACAACCAGTTTTCCTTTACACGAGCAATCCCGCATGCAGGTCTGTTATCTGTCCTAGAGCTGTACCTGAATATTGTCCCATAATGGAGTAAGCAAAGTTCAATAGAGGTAAAACATTATACATATATATCAACACTTATTCAAGTATAATGTTTATATGAATGCAATTATAGATAAAATATTTGTATAGTCATATTCCTGAGCCCCATCGACTCCAACACATATGTCAAAGCCAAGTGTGATATATTATATATATAGATGTAGATATGTGTGTGTGTGTGTGTGTCTATAGAAATATATATATTTGTTTTAGAATTATTCTGAAAAATATGAATCTCCTCCAAAAAATAATATTGGACATTCTCCGAACAAAATATACTATTCTTAGACATAATCTGAGAAATATGGATATCCTTTGAAAAAACATATTAGATATTTTCCAATAAAATATTTTTTTTCCTTATATATTTTTCAAAAATCACTGTGTAACTCAATCTGAATGTTGTCCCAAATTGAGCTCGTATATTTATATTAGTTATGCTCCTAAAAAAATAGTGTGCAATTCAATCTGGACGTTGCTCCAATTCATGTTCGCAAAAATTACAATCCATTATACATTTATTTGTATGTATGTGTGTGTGTGTGTGTGTGTGTCATGCACTCACCCATTTATATGAAATGTTCCTATGGGTATGAAATACAAATATAGCATTCACGATTAAATCATAATCCAAACATAATTATAACTATCCAAACTCAATTTACACTGCAATATATTTTACTAAATGAAATATGAAAAATTTTCACCAATTAATCATTCCCAATAAAATTTCTAAATAGTATGAATTAAAATATAAATCATGATTATTTAGTACCTTTAAATAGAAAAAAATACCGATAAGAGAAAGCCACTATCACTCAAAAGATTTTATAAAAATTTTATAAATTTGATATCAAACTGAAGATATTGTTGCGTAGAGCAACTTTTGTTCTTGGACTATTCAATTCTAATTCTAGAATAATCCATTATGTTCAAAAAAAATCAACGAAACTTTTATTTTTTTTCTCTGCACTGTGTCTCTCATCTCCTTGAAGTAATGTTTTTATTTTTTTCCTATTTCTAGATTCTCATCATTTTTTTTTAATTATTTTAGTAAAATAATATATTAAAAAAATTTATTATTATTATTATTTGTGTGTGTGTGTGATGCTTGGACCATGCATGAGTAGCCACGTTCTGACGTTGTGGCACAGTCTTTTCATTTTTTAATTTCCTAATTATTATAATAATTATTTAAATAAATTTAAAAATAATTAAATTCTGACTTTCTCAGAATTTTACGAAATTTATCACCGTAGCTATATTTTCTAAGACGAATTTAATAACGAAATTTATTTTATCATCAGTATTCTAACATTTTTAGCTTATTTTTCTTATTACAAAATTATTATTTTATCCATTTTTTCCGGAAAAAAAATCATATTATATATTTATTCATTTTTTTTCCAGGATTTCACATTCTTTCATTAAAAAATTTCATCCCAAAATTGACACAGATATATCATTACAATTATAAACATATATTGAAGCTAAATAATTATTAAATTACTAAAACACATATATTCATTTTCATATAAAATAGAATAAGCAACATACATCGTGTATTTACATTCTCATGCTTTTTCTTTTATTTCTTGATGTTGTCATATCACTTTTACTAGCCGCACAGTCTTACTTCGCAAAATTTGATCTTGACAATCAAGAATACACACTAATATTTCTTTAAACATTCCATCTGTATCGATAATGAGTTCACCTCAATTCATTACATGAATTGAATCAAAAATATATTTCTAAGCATAGAAACATGGAATATTTCGTGGACACCTGATAAATATAATAGTAATATCAATCGATAAGGAAGCAAACTCACCTCGAGTATTTAGAAAATCCCAATATATATTGACGATAACTTTTCATGCTTATCAAATCTGATTAATTCTCTTTTTGACATTACTTTCAAGAAAATATGATCTCTCACCTTAAAATCTAGAGGTCGTCATTATCTATCAATATAACTTTTCTATCAACTTTGAGCTAAAAGAAGATATTGTCATATCAAATCTATTTTCTTTGAGATATTTCTAATCACATATGAACACGTGATAGATCTATCTCTCACCTCAGCCCAATAAACTGGAGATCGACATGGTCTTTCATAAAATGCTTCATATGGTGTCATTTGAATATTTGTCTAATAATTATTATTATGGACAAATTTATTTTTTTCCAAGATTTCACATTCTCTCCTCCTTAAAAAATTTCGTCTCGAAATTCTCACAGATATACCTTTACAATTATAAATATTTCTTGAAGTTAAATAATTATTAAATTATTAAAATACATACCTTTATTTTTCAAATAAAAAAGGATAAATAACACGTATCATGTCTTCACATTCTCATGTTTCTTCTTCAATTCATTGATGTTGTCATATCACTTTTACCAGCTTCACAATCTTGTATCACAAAACTTGATCTCGACAATCAATAATACACACTGCATTTCTTTAAATGTTTCATCAATATCAATAATGAGTTCGTCCCAATTTATTACATGAGTTGGATCAAAAATATTTTTCCTAAGCATAGAAACGTGGATATCTCTTAGACACCAGATAAATATAACAATAATGTCAATCGATATGAAACCAAACACACCTTAAATATTTTGAAAAGCCCAATATACCTTGGCAATAACTTTTCACACTTGTTAAATCTGATTACTCTCTTTTTTGACATTACTTTCAAGTAAACATGATCTTCCACCTTAAATTCTAGATGTCATCATCATCTATCAGTATAATTTTTCTGTCGACTTTGAGCCGTAATAAGATATTATCATGTCAAATCTACTTTCTCTGAGATATTTCTAATCACATATGGACCACTGATGGATCAGTCTCCCACCTCAGCCGAACAAACTAGAGATCGAAATGGTCTTCCATAAAATATTTCATATGTTATAATTTGAATACTTGTCTAATAATTATTATTATAGGCAAATTTGACCAAAAGTAGATATTCTTCCCAGCTGCCCTTAAAATATCGCAGCCAAGGAAGCACGGATATGCCAATCTACAACCGTGTCCCCATGTCAAACACGTGGAGACGATGATACAGTACAGACACACCACGGATACGTTTCTGATATATCACGTGGCATATCGTTAACCAATTCATATCCTATACGCCACATGACATATCAAATGGACGCGTTGAATATGTATCCGATGCATATTTATTATGAAAACGTTCGACTTACTATAAAATCAATGTATTATGCCTACGACAACTCCGAGTGCCCGACAACAATGTTTGGGTCTTAAAAAGTAATGGCAGGGGAGGTAGAGGGTTGTCTTTGCTTTGGGATTTCGAAGCAGTAACATGGGGGGGGGGATTTAAATCCATATTTTTAATTTTTAATTATGATTGATTAATAAATATGCAAAATATAATAAATAAATTTTTTTGATGTATATAATATAAATATGCATAATTTTTGTAGTATGCAATATGCAATATGTAAGTATAATGATTTAGGTTTTATAATATACATTTTTTTTAAATACATAATTTTTTTTCATGCAGAATTATACAATACAATGAATTATAATTCTGAGCCTTCAAATAATCAATAGAATATTCAAGATGTCAATAATAATGCTCCATTATGAAGATATGTCAGGAAATATGCGAAATTAAATAATGAAAAAAGAGTAAGAAATATTACTTTTCAATTTAATTTATGTAGACAAATATATAGAGGATCATATTATGAGTCAAGGCTCACTTGTTGAAAATTAAAAGAGTTGAAGTTGCATCTTGTACTAAAGTAACGAACCAAAATTTGATTGAAATGCGAAAAGTGATGGAGGAAACTGAATAAAGGATGAAACAATCTAATTTTAAACAACCTATATCAAGCGTTGCACATTCTAATTTTGAGAATATTTCTTCTAGTGCTAGTGTAATTGATATTAAAATGAGAAAAGAGTCTATGTGATCAATTGAAAAAATATTCAATATGGGTTCACATGAAATAGTTGACAGTGAGATAGCTAAAATATTTTATGCTGGGGAGTCATCTTTTTACTTTGCTAAAAATCCTTATTATACTCGTGCCTTTAAAAGTGCAAGTCAACTTTCAAATTATGTCTCACCAAACTATAATGTATTAAGAATAATATTATTGCAGAAAGAGAAGAGTAAAATTAAGAATCAATTGGAACCAATCAAGAAGACTTAGAATGAGAAATGTATGAGCATTTACAGTGATAGATGATCAGATGTTCAAAGAAAGCTACTTATTAACATTATGGTAGTCTCAGAAAGTGGACTAATATTTTTGAAATCAATAAACTGGAAAGGGGAGACTAAGGACAAATAATTTATAGCAGATTTGTTGATTAACATTATACAAGAGATTGGTCCTCAAAAAGTAGTTCAAGTTATAACTGATAATGCTGTAGCTTGCAAAGCTACAGGACACATTGTAAAAATAAAGTTTTGACATATCTTTTGGACCTCATGTGTGTTTCATACTCTCAATCTTGCTCTGAAGAATATTTGTGTACCAACAACACACACAAGATATGATGATGTGATGGAATAATATGGTTGGATCTCTCAGATTTCAAGTAATGCCTCTTTCATCAAGAATTTCATTATGAATCATGCAATGAAACTATTGATGTTTAATAATCATTACAAGTTAAAATTAATTTCAGTGATCGATACACGTTTTGCTTCAACTATTATTATACTTAAACGATTTAAGATAATAAAAAGAGGTTTAGAACAATTAGTGATAAATAAAGAATGTGAAATATATAAAAAATATAATTAGTGAAAGCTAAATAAATAAAATATAAAATCCTAAATGAATACTTTTGGATGGATGTGAATTATACCCTCAGTTTTACAACTCTCAATTATGAGATGCTTCGATTAGCTGTCGCTGACAAGCCTTGTCATTACAATAATTGAGTAGTGAGAGTCGATAATCGAAAAAATAAAGGAAATCATTTATAAGAAAGAACATAAAAGTTTCATAGAAAATTCAAGGCATAATTTTGATTTATTTGTCAAATATTTAAGTTTTGATTAAAAATTTTAAATTTTAAATTATATTTAAACTTATATGAATTATTGTGTAATTTTACTTGTAGATTTTTTGATATTGTAAATGAAATCTTGGTGGAAAGATGGAATAAAAGCCACACATATTTACCTTCCTTAGCTCATTCATTAAATCCAAGGTAATTTTAAGAGTTTAAATTGTAGGCTTTGATAATTTTAATATAAATGATATTCTATTATGTTTACCTTTTTATAAATTATGTTATTACTCAACTTGCAGGTATTATAGTCAACAATGATTTGATGAGTCTAATGATCGTGTTCCACCACATTGAGATTTAGAAATAATAAATGAAAAAAAAATATTTTGAGAAATATTTTTCAAATAAAGATGAGAGGAGACAAGCAAATGATGAGTATGTTATGTTTTTGGTATTTTTGTAGATTTTCTAGTAGTGATTTCATCAATGACAAGTGGTACATGAGCCTTATTAAATGATGAATTGTTCATGGAGCTTCTGCACTAATGCTTCAATCTATAGTATTAAAATTACTAGGACAATCTTGTTCATCCTCATGTTACAAAAGAAATCAGAGCACATATAATTATATTCACTCCATGAAAAGAAACAATTTGATACTACAAAAAACTAAAAACTTGGTTTATATTCATAATAATCTCCAACTTCTGTCAAGAAGATCTCCAAACTATAATGAAAGTAAATCTAAAATGTGAGACATTGAAGGTAATGATTTTAACTCAATGGATATTAAAAATACTGGAATTTTTAAGATTGCAAATGTTTCTTTTGATGAATATGAACTGAAAGATATTCTATTTGATTCAAAATGAAATGCTAATTTTTTATTTTAATATTTCTTATGTTTATGTTTTAATGTTTGCAAAAATAATATTTGAATATTTTTTTTATTTATCTAAATTAGGCGTGTATCCTGACGTGTCATATCCCCGTGTTTATTTCCATGTCCATGCTTCTTAGTTCGCAACATATCTTCCAAAACTTGTATAGTTTTTTCCGACTGACCGTCTGTTTATGGATGAAATGCAGTACTCATTGTCAACTGTGTTCTCATTGCTTTGTGAAATCTCTTCCAAAATAAGCCGTAAATCTAGGATCTCTATCTAATACAATAAATACTGACACTCCATGTAATCAGATAATTTCTCTTATGCCTACACAATTTCTCACGTATGAAGGTCATCCGTATTGCCAAAAAATATGTTGATTTTGTAAGCCAATCCACAGTTATGCACACAACATCATGTTTTTGTAGAGGTGTCAAACAGACCGGGCTGGCCTGGCCCGGCCCAATTTTAGACTGCCCAACCGAGCTAGCGTTCTGAGCCAAGCCCGGCACTGTACAAAAATAGTATCGTGTCTGGCTCGGCATGGAATAGTAGCAGTGTCGTGCCATGCCCGACACAGAACATTAACTGTGTCGTGCCTGGCCATGCACATTTACTATGGAAGTCTAACCCAGCACAGGCACGTGGCCCAAAAACCTCCGGGTTTGGCCCGGGAAAACCCTAATTTTTTAAAAAAATTAGAGTTTCGGCGGCACGCCTTTACGCCACCACGCATCTTGCCCCTTACGAGGCTTGGTGAGTCTTGCTTGTCGAGCATCGGCTAGTATTGACTACATTCAGTGCGTGGTCATGCATGTCGTGCCCATGTGCCTGGCATGACACTGTAGTGTGTCGTGTCGAGCCCGGGCATGACACTGTAGCATGTTGTGCCAATCTCATGCACTGCTGAGCCGTGCCGAACTCAGGCTCTGCTGATTCGTGTCGTGCCTGTGCCGAGCCCGTGTCGAGCCGACCCAGCCCGTTTGACATCGATATGTTTTCGTGATGTCTGTGACAAGTGAGTCACAAAATCTATCATGTTATACTCTCATTTTCACTTTGCTAATTCCAATGGCTGGAATAATCCTGTTAGAATCTGTTGCTCAACCTTTAACTGTTGACACATGAAGCATCGTCAAATAAAATCTTCAATGTCTCGCTTCATCCCATTCCAGTAATACTAGCGATGAATATCATTATACATCTTTGTGCCACTCGGATGCACCGTAAAATGAGAATAATAAAATTATCTAAGAATTTCTTCTCTCAATTCTATTATCTAAGGAACCACAATTGGTCTCATAAACCAAAGATTATCATCCATACGAACAGCCCAACTTTCATCGCATGTACCAGTCTCTATTCGATTTTTTATAGATAATATTTTTGAATCTTATTTCTAGATCTAAATCACCTTATTTAATAGGAAATGTATAGCTACTAACCTTTCGATAACACTATAACTTTGTAATATTATAAGCTGAATCATCTCACAGTTTCAAGCAAATCTCATTCCCACGAAGCTATAATAACTAGTGTAACTCATGACTTCCGTCTATGTGCATCAGCCATCACATTTATCTTACATGAATAGTAATACAAAGTAAAATCATAATCTTCTAGATACTTCATTCATTGACATTATCTCATGTTAAGGTCTCGTTGTGTAATAATCTATTTCAGACTTTTATAGTTTGAATATACTTCAAATTTCTCCCTATACAAATAATAACGTCATATTTTAAAAGTAAAGACGATAACCGCCAATTCTATATTATGTGTTGGATAATTCCACTCATTATCCTTTAACAACCTTAAACCATAAACTATAACTCTCCCTAATTGTATCAAAATATATCTCAATCTATCTTCGAAACATCACAATGCACTGTAAATTTCTGTCCTATACTCAGAACTATTAGAATAAGAGCTAAAGAAAATCTCATTTTCAATTCCTGAAATACCTTCTAACGTGAATCAATACACTCATACTTAATTTTTTTCGTGATCAATCTAGTCATTGGAATAACTAACTGAGAAAAGTTTTTAATAAATCTTCTATAATATCCAGACAATCCTAAAAAATTACGTATCTCAAAAACTAAATTTGGTCTCTACCAACGCATAACTACCCTGACTTTTTCAGGGTCCACTGATACACTAGTAGCTAATACTAAATGTCCCAAAAATTTTACTCAACCAAAAATCACATTTATCAAACTCGATATACAAATTATGTTCTCTCAAAATTTAGAGAATAAAATTTAAATGATATTCATGATCTGCTTCAGACAGAAAATAGATCAAAATGGTATCCACGAAAATTACAACAAAATAATCTAAATATGATTAAAATATTTTATGTATGAGATCCATGAAAACTGTTAGCATATTTGTTAATCCGAAAGGTATTGCATAAACTCAAAATGTTTATCTAGATTCTAAATAATATCTTAGGGATGTCAATCTCCCTAATTCACAACTAGTAATATCTAGTATGAAGATCTATTTTGAAAAAAACTCATGCCCATTTTAATTGGTCAAACAAAACATCAATCCTTGATAATTGATATTAATTCTTTATCATAACCTTATTTTAATGTCGATAATCAATGCACGGTCAAAAAGTTTTATCCTTTTTTTTTGCAAATAAAACTATAGCACCCTAAGGTAAAATATTGAATCTAATGAAATTATTGTCCAATAAATCTTGTATTTGGACCTTGAGTTCTTGTAATTCAATCGGTATCTTCCTATGAGGAGTCATAGAAATGAGTGATGTACTTGGATGTAACTCAATTTTGATGTTCAAATTCATGTGCGGGAGTAATCCTGATAATTCATCTGGAAAAACATCTTCATATTCACAAATTATCTGAGGAAGATCCATATTCAATTTTCACTCTTTTTTTAGGATGAGACATGACAATCAACTCATAAGTTGTACATGACATTTAGAACATATATAGTTTGTGGTAAAGAATCATGTTTATCCCCTAAAATATAACATATACATCGTCTGATGTGTAAATAATAATTATTTCTATGATTATTATCAATAATGACTCAATATGTAGTTAACCAACATATTCAAAGAATTACATCAAAATCTAATATGTCCATAGCCCTAAGGTCTACCATGAGTAAAATCCTTTAGATTTAAAACTCACTATTTTGACATGTCTGACTAATTTTCACCTTAGTTTCCAATGGAGAAGTCACATGCAATGGCTCATCTAAGTTTTTTTTTTCTCAACTTGTTGAAATCAATGATGTGCTTCTATTGGGTCCCCTTCTACTATAAATATCAAAAGATGATGTACTTTGAACATTTGTAAGTTACTTGGCTCTTCTTGACCTACAATTGTACAAGTCTGTGCAACCCTGGCAATGATAATACCCACAACATCTATGAAAGCATGTTGGCCAAATATGGCTAAGGGTTGATCCCCATTTCATGGACGTTCTATGTAACATCATTCACTATTTGTCATACACATAAATCAAATAATAATATAAAAATCACAAATATTTCCTATTATTAGTGCACATACCAACTAATAATAAACTTTTCATTTTAAAATTATCTTTTCATTTTCTTAACCGCTAAGGTTATTATACTTTACCCTAGTGTTCCTTTTTTTTTTGAGTATTAGATATTTATATATCTAAACTTTACTACCATATTATGCAACTTGTACCAATTTCTGAGTTATCGGTAATCATATACCTAACTTCTGATACCAAACTGTGATATTTCATCCACCAGAAGGTCTCATTCATTCCATTACACAATAAAATGTGCAATAAAATAAAATTTTCTCAATTATAACATATATTTTTTTTCGTTATTTTATTTGCTTCGGGGAATAAAAATAAATAATATAAATAAAGCAACAACTAGCTTCCTTTCACACACGCGAACTTGTATGCATGTCTGTCATCTGTCATGGACATGTACCTGAAAGGGATCTCATAACGAAGTGAGTAAAGCTCAATAGAGATAAACTCCTACAGAACTACTCTATACGTAAGTGCATGTAAAATATCATCCATATATATCAACACTCATTTAAGTATAATATTTATATGAATATAATTATGGATAAAATATTTATATGCCTATATTCCTAAGTTTTATCGACTCCCTCACACATGCCGAAGCCAAGTTTGACATGTTATATATAATTAAAGATGTGTGTGTGTGTGTGTGTGTCTATAGAAATATATATTTTTTGGAATTATTCAGAAATAAAATATGTTTTTCTTTGACATACTTTGAGAAATATGAACCTCCTCCGAAAAATTATATTGGTCACTTTCCAATTGAAATATTTTTTATTCCTTAGATATTTTCTAAAAATCACCGTGTGACTCAGCCTGGACATTGTCCCAATTCGAGTTTGCATATTTATATTAGTCATGCTCCTGAAAAAATACCGTGCAACTAAGTCTAGACATCTCAATTCGAGTTCGCAAAAATATAATTTATTTATATGTATATATATTGTTATATATCATACACTCACCCATTTATATGAAATGTTCCTATGAGTATGAAATACAAATATGTCATTCACGATTAAACCATATTTCAGACACATCCATAATTATCCAAATCCAATTCACACCGCAATATATTTTACTAAACAAACCACAAAAAATTTTGAACAATTAATCATTCCCAATGAAATTTCTAAATAGTACAAATTGAAATATAAATCATGATTATTTATATTCATAAATAGAAAGAAATGCCGATAAAAGAAACCCACTATCTCTCAGAATATTTTATGAAAACATTATAAATTTGATATCAAACTGAAGATCTCGTCATGTAGAATAATTTTTATTCTTGAACTATTCAATTTCAACTCTAAAATAATCCGTTATAATAAAAAAATCCAAGAAACTTTTAATTTTTTTCCTCTGAACTGTCTCTCTCTCCCCAAAGTGATGTTTTTATATTTTTTGCCATCATCCTGTATTCTGGATTCCCATCATTTTTTTAAAAATTTTATTAAAATAATATATTAAAAAAATATTATTATTATTATTGTGTGTTTGACGCTATATTATCATTCTATTATTAATTGTCATTCTATATTCATGAGTCTCTCTTTTAAAAATTCATGAGTAACTCTATTACTTCAATGACTGTAAGTAAGTCTTAAATACATTGTCTTTTCAACTCTTGCTCAGCCTAACTTCTCATATAATACTATCAGGATTGTCGAACTTTACATTCCCTCTTGATTTTCTTAGATCTGCACTCTGAGATTATCCACAGCCTTCTTTGGTATTTGTCATAATGGTCTGTAACCCAGTCACTCGACTATCCAAGCTTGTAAAAGGATTACATGACTTGTCATTCTTTCCTTTATCATTAGTTAGAGAGTAAAAGTTACTTCCTCGAATTTCATTGAAGTCTTCCTTCACACGAGAGTTTACTATTGTTTCTTTTTAGTAACTCAACACTCGTAACTTCGCTTTGATATCAACTATCATTGATTTAGTATTTCTACTAAAGTTTCATGCGACACTTAAGCAACTTTTTATTAGATATTGCTAAGTACATTTTTGCTTGCCTTGCAAGTGATACTCAATTCCTACAAATAGTTTTTGGAACAAAAGAAACCTAAAAGAACACTAAAAAGTATATGACTTAGTATTCAAGAAAAAAATTTATAATTTGATAATTTGTAAATGAGATCACTTTCTCTTTTATATATATTACTACAAATGTCTAGAATTTTGGAAGGTTCTAGACACTTTACACATATTCTAGAGCTTTGACATATTTATGTACTTTAAATTCTTTAGAATCTTTTACACTTTGCTTGGAAGGAAAAATTTTTCTATGCTTCTAGAAGCTTTACACCTTTCTATAGAAACTCTCTAAGAGTTATTTACCTTCATTTGATAGAAAGGATTCTCTTCATAAGTGGTGGTATGACAATTGCTAGTTGACGGGCTTAGTTTTTTTTTAAAATCCAGCCATGGGTTTTTAAAAACTGATCATCATGCTTGTGGCTGGCGTACTTGGCCCATGCATGAGGGATAGTTTGCCTTGGCCCAATGCAACATGAATTGTGCCATGGGCCAGTATAGAGGTGTAAAATTATCAAGACATCTCGATCATGACTTGAGGCACGACCCAAATTAGCATTGTATGACTCAACACGACATGGTCTAGAATTGGCCTGGATCGGGGCCATGCTGGCCCGAGGCATGGCTCGTGCTGTGCTGGGGCGTGAGTAGTCATGCCTCATGTCGAGCTAGGAATGACCCACAAGCCCGACTTGATAATTATGCTCTAGCGGCATGTGATTTGAGATTAGCCTTGGTCATGATCTAATAAGGCTATCCCATTTTTTTAAAAAAGGTATGCCCCAAAGTCATGCTCATTACGATTCCACATAATGGGTTTTGACACGAAAGTGGCATGCACGACATGTCGCTTTCAGTGTCATGGAAAAATATAATTTTTAAAGATCTATCTATCTGTAGTCTTCAATTTTGTTTTCAATGGCTATAGTAAAAATCTGATGACTATTGGAATTTTTTCTTTTAAAATTAACTAATTTACAAAAATTTTAAAAATATATTATTTTAATACTAAAACATCTATAAATATTGAAAAAAAATTATAAAATATTATTTTTTCCTCTCCTTTCTTATTTTCTATATTTCTTTCTTTTCTTTTCTCTATCCTATTGTGATTTCTCAGGTTATGGAAAGTGGTGTATAGTGGTGGTATTATAAAAAATCGAATACAACTACAATACACAAATTTCTATTTAAATAAATTAAAGAGGCACAGTTGTGGTTATGGTATATAAAATTTTTTAATTAATTTTGTTACTATATAATTTTAAATTCTAAATATAATTTTAAAAAATGATAAATAGTTAATTTAATGATAATAAATTTAATATAGATTTTATATAATAATAATAACTCGACTGAAAGATATGAGATCGAAACTAATTTTTTTCAATGACCTCGACCCAAAATTTACTTGTCTAAAAATATAAAATAAGGCAAATTTTAATAATATGTACTTATTTTAAGATAAAAAATATATATATTTTAGAGATTTTAAAAAAAAGAATCGGTACAATATATATATAATAAAAAAAATATATACATGTAGGAGTGCATGTGACGTTGGTCACCTTAAGAGACATGCCGCTGAGTACACTAAAAAATATGCTATATTATATCATAATAAAACTTAACTAAATGACAGTCTTTGAAGTTGGATCAAATGTAGCTTCATTGACACTTTTCATATACATCAATAATTTTGGGTGAAAAAATATGACTAAATTGATTATGATCCTGAGTCTTTCAAGTATATTTTAAAAGAATTTTATCGTAATTAATATTATGCTTACCTACTTCCAATCTGTATATTGTAGGATTTTTAGGTATATAAATAGGAATAATATAATAAAATATTATAAGTTAGAAAAATAATTAAAAATTAAAAATTTAGAAAATATAATAAAGTGGTATCAATGATATTTAATATCTTGGATAGTAGTGATGATGCATCATTCACAAATTTCACCGCCCACTATTTAGATTCAAAATGGAAATTTAATATAAAAAATTTAGGATCTTCTATGATTATTTATTCTCATAATGTCCCTGCTATATATGTGTAAATGATACAAATTTTTAGAGAGAATATGATATTCAAAATAAAATTTTAATATATTTTTTGATAATTCTTCTAATAATTAAATATTCATTTATATATTAGTTAGATTCATTATAGGTGAGTTGTCAGATAACAATATTTATAGGGGATGTTTTATGTATTTGACTATGTACCACAAGAAATAATGAAAGTTATTTTTTTTAGAATGCCTACTAGACGACAAAAGTTTAATAATCTCTGTTTGTTAGTGGGGCTTAAAAAGAAAAAAAGTCAAATGAATGTGAGATACCGTTTAGATTAAATCTATCTTATGTTAGAATAATATGTTGGCTACCAACTTATAATATTTGACTATATAAATAATAAACATGATAAACGTATTATTGATGATTTAAACTAGATTATAATAATTTTATTTATGAAATTTCTAAAAAATTTTTATGATATTACAAATATGTGTTTGTCTGTATATATTCTCACTACTTGCATTGTACATAGATGCATACACATTATTAGTAGTAAATATAGAGGATAACATGCATTTAGGATCATGATTATTGAGATTAAAATAATATATTTCAAATACTAATTCTCTATTCTAACCATATATTATTTGACTGCCTATATGAATCTCATGGTTAATATAGAAGAGGTATAGAATATATTATGATACCTTTCTATTTGGATGAACCAAGTAAACAAAACTAAATATTTTATTTATCAAAAATTAATTAACATGTTTATATATTATGATACTAGGTATGATAATTGGTCCATAGCCTCCAAGTATGAACATATATATTATATTCAGAGATAATGACTTTTCTATTTAATTAGTTAGTAGTAAATGATAAGACGGTTCATTGAATAGGATCATACTATCTTGGTACTAAGATATTAATTATTGCTTTATCATTTCATATACTGACAATAATAATTTTAATAATTAGAGTTCATGTGATCTATTGACTCCTTCAATGTCTAGTATAATATTGAAGACTTTTTTTTGTTGTAGTCAATGCTATCTCAGCTAGAAGATCAAAATTCCAACCATATATTATAGACACTTATATGCATGAAAGAGAAAATTTAGTGTTAAACATTTTGGATAAAACAAAAGAGTTTGTAGTGGATGATATCTCATGAGACATTGAGATCCAAGATATTAAAGTCACCGATACCTTAAGACACATACATGATGATGTTCATCTGCTTTTTCATTCGTACTATCATAATACAGACCCCGATTGAAATAATACATATCAAAAATAAATATGATAAAAATTGCAATCTCATATCTAATTCATCAATAGTGCATAAATTATAATGAAATAAAAATAATGATAAATATAAATAACTAGAACTACTATGCAGTATAAGTATCATATGAATCAATAATTATCAATGATTACTCGATGTTTATGATATGGTACTACGAATGGAGTTTAGATCTTTATCATCTTCAATGCATTTGAAGACATTTCTAGTATCCTCATTATTATTGCTTTTCGAGTCACGAATCATTATCTTCTGTCATTCTTATGTTTTATTTTTAATGTTCAAATCTTTATAGTCTTTGATGCATGCAAGTATCTCTATGATATCTAATCATAATTTTGATCTACTATCTGAAATGAGATTGGTTTTCACAGAAAAAATAAATTTTAATGCTATGCTAGACACTAGAGGGGTCAGTAGATTACCCTGGTGTTTGTTAAGACAATGTATCATCTTAGATAGCATGAGATGAGTATATTCTTATAATTTTTATCATGATAAAATATATAAATAATTATTATCATCACTACTGGTGTCAAATAGGCCAGGCCGGCATGACCTATTTTTTTAGGCTAGAATGGGCTTGCATGTCTTGCCTGGCACGACACTCTACAGTAATCGTGCCGTGCCAGGCAGGACATGGTTCACTGGAGGGCAAGCCCGGCATGGCACGCCGCTCGAAATCTACCCGGTTTTAAGCTGGTTCATGCCGGGATTTGATGGATTACTCTGTCATTTGTCTTTGGCTAATTGAATGTAGATGTCATTGTTTCCAAATATGATATTCATATTCGTACTCGGAGTTTGACTATAGCTATTATATTTAGTATCATAATATATAAACAAGTCAATTAATTTTTCATGAATAAATCTTTTAGATTAGAGTATTTGATTTATGCACGTTGATATTTATGTTAAAATATTTTTTATCATTTCTATCATAATTCTATGATCCATACATGCAGCTAAACAATACAGAGTTGGAATGAACGACTAGTATTTTAAGTATTTGATTTTTATCTTAACAACCATGATACTAAATATAGAGTGATTTCTTTACTTATTTAATATGTTATTAATATTGCATATGCACCTAATTGCAATGTAAGTGGTGAGAGTGTACATAGATGAAAACATGTTCGTCGTGTCAGAAAATATTTAGGAATCTAATAAATAATTTTTTTTATCTTAATCCGAATTGCCAATAATAAATTTGCCACTCTTATTATTAATGTAGTCAAATATCATGTATTACCAGTCGAAAAACGACTTTAATATAAGGTTGGTGTAGTTTGAATAGTTTTTCATATTCGTTTAAAATTTTTTCTTTTGAGCCTCTTAGACTAACATAGGCTATTAAACTCATGTTATATGTTAGACATCTTAAAGTATTTTATTGAATTTCTTATTTTTTTCCAAATAGTTGAGAAATAATTTTCATTATCGTATATACTATGAGTTTAATAAGGTGACACATATATCTAATATAAAATATCTCATCTAATAGTTTCTCTAATAGTTCTAACAAACATGCTAATATCTACTTAATTATTAGAAATATTATTAAAAAATATACTAAATATTTTATTTTGAATGTCATATTTATAAAAGATTTACATCATATAATTATATATCGCTGGATTATCATGAAGATGAAGAATCTCAGAAAATTCTAAAATATTTTGACTAAAATTTCATGTAGAGTCTACATGATATATCATCACATATATCATCGTGATTAGTTGAGATATTAGACGTCACATATATCACTCTACTTTTCTCAAATTCATTAATTATTAATTATTTTTTTTTAATTTATAATATTTTATTATATCATTCATACACATGGATCTTAGAAATCTTATGATAAGTAGGCCGGAAGTAGGTTAACATAATATTGACTGTCTTAGGTTTTTTGAAAATTTAATCGGAAGATGCATGATCGTAATTATTTTGATCATATATTATCTCTCAAAATCATTTTGGTATATGAAGGGATTCAATAAATTTGAATTAGATCCAACATGATAGATTCATTTGCTAAGTTGTTTTTGTCTTGGATCTAATATATCATGTTTATTGGTGTATTGACCGACATGTCTCTTTAGGTATCTACTCTTACATGTATTCTTATATATATATATATATATATATATATATATATATATAATATTTATATTGATAATATATATATTATGTCGATTCTTCATTGATATCTCTAGAATTTTTTGTTTTTATTATTTTAAAGTGCGTTAATACTACTGATATTCAGTTAGTTTTTTTTTTTGTTTTTTGGGTGGAAAATGATTGAGTCTAGATAATTAGAAAAACATAATTTCATCATTGGATATTTCGGTAAATTTATCATTATTATTTACATCTACGTCAATATCATATTTATTATCTTTAAACTTATTATGTGATATTTTTTTAATTATTAGTAATTTTTAAATAAATTATGAAAGTAAATTAAAATAAAACTCACAAAAAAAGTAAATAACAAAAAAAAAAAAACCGTATAGCAGACCACCTTGTTGTAAATTCTAATATCGAGGTAAGTTGTAGTGTTGCACATGTCACAAGCACACCCACACTATCGTCTATCCTTTATCCGTAAATATATGTGATGTAGAGATGAAGACACAAAGGTGAGAGAAAGGAGAAGAAATTTAGAATGAAAATTATAAATTTATTTTCTATATATAGATAAGAAGGTAATTCAAAATCATTAATAAAATATATATTTTTTAATTTTTTTTTCCATTTAAAATTGATCAGAATCATGATAATCATTGAATTTGGTCATAAAAGTTATTGGAAGTAATCCTATGGCTATTTTAATTCTAAATAAATAATAATTTTTTTATAACTATCTAGGCTGATAGGGACAGCGATAGGCATTGTCTATCTCTATCTCTGTCTGAATCCGTTGAATGAAAATGCAAAAAGTATAGTAGGGGAGGCCTGGCCGCATATTTGCAACTGGCCACTTAAATGGTATCCAACTTATATGGATGATTTTTTTTTAAACTGCTTAATCGGGTGGTCATTCGATGAGACTAGACCCATTACCTAAGACCCTGTTGAAAAATAAGTTTAATTTGTATTTTGGGCCTTAATCATCTAAAAGTGCTATTGAATTTGAGTTATTAATTTCTTGGGCCATAAGAGAGCCCAATTTCTAGTAACTTGTTTTAAATATTTTCATGGAGTTCTCTAAAATGAGGTTAGGTGTGGATAGAGGTATCAAACATGCTGGGCCGGCTCTAGCCTAACATGGTTAGCCATGCCTGGGCCGGCACGACATGCTACAATGTCATGCGTGGGCCCGTGCTGGGTGCACCCTCGACACCGATCATGCTGTGCCTGGGCTGGCATGAGTGCTTGGCACGTGGGCACGACATGCGTGACCACACACCGAGCATGGTCACGATAGCCAACACCTGATGGGCGAGGCTCGTTGAGCCCCGAAAGGGTGAAGATGCGTGATGGTGCACCGTCGAAACCCTAAATTTTTAAAAATTAGGGTTTTGGACTGACCTCCACAGAACCGTGCCGGGCTAGGTACGACATGGTTATTGTACTGTTTCTAGCCCGACATGGTAGCCCGGTTGGGCAACCTAAAACCGGGCCAGGCCAGACCAGCCTGGCCCATTTGACACATATAGGTGTGGACTTTTAGAGATAATTCTAAAGATTTATTTGTATCTATTAGATTAGATTAGTGTTGTCACAATCCTAGTCATTCATTGATGAGTGCTACTAGTATAGTTAGGAGTGAATTCTTGAGTTCTTATTTAAGCCAAAAACAAAGAACCCTTCGATAATAGAAGTAGCTTTTCCCTCATCATCTAGTCTCTTCCTTTATCTTCAAGCTCTTCCGTCATCTTTCTTCCAACTAAGTGATATCGAAGGTAGGTTGAGTCTCTAGAAATTTGAGTATGCTTTGTGGTATCAATATTAACTACGCTTCCGCATCAAATTTTTTTTTTTTTTGAGATCTCATTAACTTACAGAGATAGAGTCTTGAGTCCCTTTTAAGTTTTTAGATATCATAGATTTGTTCATCCATTCAGTGTTTTGAAATTTTAGCTTGAAGATCCTTTCTTTAGGCAAGTAGCGATATGGTTCCATTCCAAGTCACAACACTCAATAAGAGTAACTATGACAATTAGAGCATTAAGATGAAGACATTCCTTGAACCATAAGATGTGTGGGAGATAATAGAGAAAAGCTACACAGTCAGAAAATGAAGGTACTCTATCTATAGCTCAAAAAAATAGTTTAAGAGACTCAAGAAAGAGAGACAATAAAACTTTATATATAATCTATCAAGGATTAGATGAAGATGTATTTGAGAAGATCTCAAAAGCAAACTTAGCTTAAGAAGCATGAGATAAGTTTCAAACCTCTTGCAAGGGAGCATATATAGTCAATAAGGTATGCTTTTAAACTTTAATAACAAAATTTGAAGCATTGCATATGAAAGAAGTGAAGTCATTTCTTACTACTTCTCTAGAATCTTGATGATTACTAATCAACTCAAATGAAATAGTAAAAGGCTATATGACGTAAAAATAATGGAGAAGATTATTTGATCAATAAATTCAAGGTTTGATCATATTGTTGTCATCATCGAAGAAACCAAATACTTATAAGTCATGATATTGGAATAACTATTGGGTTCCTTACAAGCCTACGAAGAAAAGAAAAAGAAGGAAGAGACCATTGAACAACTACTCAAGACTCGAATTGATTCAACTAAAGAAGACAATGTTCACAATAATAGAATTCAACAAGTATGAGGTCACAGTTGAGTACGAGGAAGAAGTTGTGGACATGGACGTGGTTGAAGCTGGAGGCCTAATGATGATAACTACAACTTCAAAAGAAGAGAAAGTTAACAAGAGGTCGTGGGAGAGACAACTCAAGATCGATGTATGATAAGTCAAGCATTAAATGTTATAATTGTGAAAAGTTAGGACATTATGCTTCCGAGTGTAGAGCAATTATCCATAGTAGAGTTAAAAAAAGGTCAATAATGTTGAAGAAAGATGTCGGGAAGATAAAACTTTGTTGCTGGCTTACAAGGATCATGCAAGAGGCAATATTTAATTCTTGGTATATTGACACTGGTGCAAACAATCATATGTGTGAAAAATAAGCATGTTTGTGGAACTTAATGAGTTAGTGAGCGGCAACATGACTTTTGGAGATGAATCCAAGGTAACCATGAAAGACAAAGGTAATATTCTTGTTCAATTGAAGAATAAAAACCATTGGCTTATCTCTAATGTTTATTATGTGTCAAACATGAAGAGTAATATTTTGAGATTAGGACAACTCTTAGAAAAAAGTTATAATATTTGTTTAAAAGACAATAACCTTTTTAAGAGATGGTGAGAGTAATATAATTGCAAAGGTGCATATGTCAAGAAATAGAATGTTCATGCTCAACATTCAAAATCATCTTGCAAAATATCTCAAGGCATGTTATAAAAAAACAACTTGACTTTTGAGGATTACAAGTACTTTTCAAGAAGAAAATGGTGAGATGATTACTTTCTATTAGTCACCCTGATCAAGTGTGCAAAGAATGTCTATTTGGGCATAGGTGTCAAACAGGCCGGGCCGGGCTTGCCTGAAGCTCGACATGCAGTCGTGCTTGGCCCGGCATGACTGCATGGAATCTAGCTGATGGAAGCTCAAATGAAAGAGTTTCACATTTCAGGAGCTTACAAGAACTTTATGAGGAAGCTAAAAATCTTACTCTCTTTTATTTTTTACCGATTGTGAACTTATGAACTTCCAAGATGTAATGGGAAATAAGAATTAGAAAGGCACTATGGATGAAGAGATAAAGGTGATCAAGAAGAATGATACGTGAGATCTAGTTTCACTTCCAAAAGACAACAAGGTAATCGATGTGAAATGGGAGTACAAAACAAAGAAAAATACTAATGGCGAAGTCAAAAGATACAAAGTAAGATTAGTGGCGAAATGCCATATCCAAAGAGCCAACATTGCCTATAACGAAGTATTTGCTTCTGTTGCTCAGTTAGAAATTGTTATACTAATTATTTCTTTAGCAACACAAAATAACTGAAGGATACAATTATTAGATGTGAAATCTGTCTTCCTAAATGGAGTCATTGAAGAAGTCAATGTCAAGCAACTATAAGGCTATGAAGTAAGGGGAAAAGAAGACAAGTTTTTAAAATTAAAGAAGATGCTCTATGGATTGAAGCAAGCTCCAAGAGCTTTGAATACTCGAATTGATAATTATATCCAATAAAGAAATTTTATCAAGTGTCCATATGAACATGTGCTTTATATCAATATCCAAAATAGTGATATTTTGATAGTGTGTTTGTTTGTAGATGATTTGGTCTTCACATGTAGCAATTCAAGTACATTTGACACGTTTAAGAATGAGATGATGGAGTTCGAGATGATCGCCATTAAGCTTATGTCTTACTACCTTACCATTAGAGTTAAGCAAAAAGAAAAAGACATTATAATCACTCAAGAATGTTATGCTAAAGTAGTGCTTAAAAAGTTCAAGATGAATGACTTTAATTTGGTTGATACATTAATGGAATGCAGAATCAAGTTGTCTAAGTATAAGAAAGGAACTAGGGTGCATCCCACTTTCTACAAAAGTCTAGTAGGAAGCCTATGCTACTTAACTTGTACAATGCTCGATATTCTTATTCTCTATGCTGTTGGAGTGGTCAATCGGTACATGGAGAATCCAACAACTCATATAAAGATAACAAATCAAATTCTTTGTTATCTCAAAGGTACTACAAACTTTGGTTTGTACTATTTTGTTTTTGATGATTATAAGCTTCTTGGATGTAGTGATAGTAACTTGAGTAGAGATATGGATGATCACTGGAGTACCATTAGTTTTTTATTCTACATTTGAGACACTACCTTCACCTGGGTATCTAAGAAATAATCAATTATCACTTTTTCCACATCTGAAGTAGAATATATAGTTGCTACTTCATGTACTTATCATACAATTTGGCTTTGGAATTTATTAAAGAAGATAGGTTTTGTCACAAGAAGAGCCGACCAAGATTTACATAAACAACAAGTCAGTAATAGATTTGTCTAAGAATGCAGTCTTTCATGATAGAAGTAAGTACACTGATACCCACAATTACAACATCAGAAAATGCATAATGAGGATATGCAACTAGAGTACGTGAAATCTCATGATTAAATAGCTGATATCTTTTCCAAGCTCCTCAAGTTAGAAGATTGATTAGAATAATGAAATCAAGTTTATGGTGAAGTATTGAAACATAAACTTAATTTGTATTTTGGGTCTTAGTCATCTAAAAGTTGTTAAATTTATGTTATTAGTTTCTTGGGTTATTAGTTTCTTGGTCCATAAGAGAGCCTAATTTCTAGAAGTTTGTTTTAAATATTTTCATGGATTTCTCTAGAATGTAGTTAGATGTAGACTTTTAGAGATAATTTTAGAGACTTATTTATAATCATTAGATTAAATTTGTATTGGCATGATCCTAGTCATTGGTTGAGGAGTATTGCCAGTATAAATAGGGGTGAACGATTGAGTTTGTATTTAAGCCAAAAACAAAGAACCCATCAATAATAGAAATGGCCTCTTCCCCTCATCATCTAGTATCTCCCTTCTCCAAGTTTTCTTTTAATTTTCAAGTTCTTCCTCCGTCTTCCTTCCAACAGACCCAATCATAGTCAATTCTAGGTTGGTTGACCCTGCCACTATTCCAAGTACGGGAGTCATTCTTGACTTGGCACGAGACATAATTCACACCATCCTATCATGGCATGAGTTTTGCATTAAGCTAGCATGACCCAAGACCAGACATGGTTTTGGACTGTCTCATACCAGATTAGTCACGATCGAATCATGCCGTGCTCAAGCCTCCTAGCTTGGTTGATACGTTTTGTTAATAATAATATTACTAATAATGATATTTTATTTACTATATTTTTTTCATATTTTAAAAATATTATTAAAATAAATTCCAAATATTTAAAAGTTATTATATATGATAGTATTTAACTTATTTTTTGCTAGTTTTTTTATCCTACTTATTTTTGATTATTTTTATAATTAATCCTTTGTGATTTTATTTCTAAATAACTAAACTCTGATTGTACATTTACTTTTACTAATGTTTTTTTGGGTAAGATTGAGAAATTCTGAGGAAAACTCAATATGAGATTGAGCAGAATAAATCATATATATTTTTTAGTGAAGATAAATTTCTAGATTGTTGAGAATGTCAGATTTTTTACTTATGCATTCTTAGCTTGATCATCCATGAGAATATTTTACCATAATATTAAGAATATTTTGATTCTAGGGTGTGAGATATGTTAGTTATGAAAGTTTATCAAAACTTTTTATCATATATGTCAATTTGGCTTGAGTATAGACTAATTTTATTTATTATTTTCAGATATATGTGGACCTAGTAGAGATTCAACAAAGAAAAATTTTGATATCTGATTATTTTTATTGATGACTACTTAAGATATACATTAATATATTTTTTTAAGATATATCATAAGCGACAATGCATTAAAATATATGTTATACCAATTAAATACCTATTATATTGATCATTGGATTATACATCATATTTTATGCGTCAGCTATCTTAATGAAATGAGGTTGCTAAAATGAAGAACATATATTATATTAAGATAATTCGGATATGTTTACTTGAAAAGAGTTTATGGAAAGATGTGATTTTTTAATTATAATTTATCTTCAAATATTTAAAAGTTATTATATATGATAGTATTTAACTTATTTTTTGCTAGTTTTTTTATCCTACTTATTTTTTTGATTATTTTTATAATTAATTCTTTGTGATTTTATTTCTAAATAACTAAACTTCGATTGTACATTTACTTTTACTAATATTTTATTGTGTAAGATTGAGAAATTTTGAGGAAAACTCAATATGAGATTGAGCAGAATAAATCATATATATTTTTTAGTGAAGATAACTTTCTAGATTGTCATCATTCTTATGCATTCTTAGCTTGATCATCCATGAGAATATTTTACCATAATATTAAGAATATTTTGACTCTAGGGTGTGAGATATGTTAGTTATGAAAGTTTATGAAAACTTTTTATCATATATGTTAATTTGGCTTGAGTATAAACTAATTTTATTTATTATTTTTGGATATATGTGGACCTAGTAGAAATCCAACAAATAAAAATTTTGATATCTGATTATTTTTATTGATGACTACTCAAGATATATATTAATATATTTTTTTCAAGATATATCATAAGCAACAATGCATTAAAATATATATTATACCAATTAAATACCTATTATATTGATCATTGGATTATACATCATATTTTATGTGTCAGCTATCTTAATAGAATGAGGTTGCTAAAATGAAGAACATATATTAAATTAAAATAATTCGGATATGTTTACTTGAAAAGAGTTTATGGAAAGATGTGATTTTTTAATTATAATTTATCTCATCAATTAGATGAAATATTTTGTTCTTTTTTAGTGTATACTATTTTAGTTTTTAGATCTTATATTTTGGGGAGAAACTATTTGATTTTCTCTCTAAATTTTTGTATGTACTTGTTTCATCCTTGATAATCCTCTAGAACTAAAAAAATTAGTATCTAGAAATTTGAGAATATTTTTCTTAAATACCATAGTATCTAAAGTAGATATAAATATTTTTCATTAGATAATAGATGGATTTTTGCGAGTGTAGATATTACCTTTTTTTATAAGGACTAGTTTTTTAAAGAGTCTTGTAAGATCATGAATCTAAATATTAATTCTTGATTCAATACTCTTCCTCTCTTATTATAACTCTTACTGGATTGCTAGTTAATTGAAAGAGTTTCTCATTGATTATATCTAAGGATGTTGCTACTCAAAATGATATTATTTTCATAGAATCATTATATCTACCAATAAATTCAGATTATATTTTAAGTCTGGATAGATTATATTTTGAGTCTAGATAGAGTAAGATTAACTGGATAAATAAATTTATTTCAATCCTAATTGACACAACAATCAAAGAGTCTATGAGAGTAGAAAGGCATATAGCATCTAATTTTACATATATTTATATATTTTTATTTTTTTTATTAATTCTCTTGATAGTATTAAGATAATTAAGTCTCTGAGATATCTCATTTAGGATGATAGTAGACAATGAAGGAAAAGATTTATACTCTTTATTTTAATGAGATTTAGAAATTAATTTTATGATTTTCATAGATATCCCTTATTGATTATATGTGGATATTAATTGGGAAGATATGTCTAGTTGGGAAGGTATATCTTCATATGATAAGACTTATAGTCAGATAATTCACTCAAATATTTAGTATAAACTATTAGGATACTTACTCTTATATGGCTAAGATGATCATAATATGAATTTTTATTTCTCTTGCAATATTTCATAATTAGTTGGAGTGAGACGTCCAATGGGCTGAGTGGCACATGACATGACTTGGAATGATCGTAAGCCTGCCTCGAATAGGGAGTGGTCTAACTCATGACATGACTTGGGTAATGCTGGGTCATGTTTCTGGGTTGTATGCTGAAAAAAGATGTGACATGGCCTGGCTTGGCATGTTGGCCCATGCAAGTTGGGTTTAGCTTTGCTAGCCCACTTCAGACTGGCTTAAAGCCGAACTGATGCTGACCAGCTTGAACATCACCCAGGCTAGCCTGGAACCAACGAGGCTGGCCTGGAACCAATGAGGCTAGTCTGGAACAAACCTAACTGAGCATGGATAAAAGACCTAGTGCCTTGTCATATTGGGTTTGTTACGACATAACTTAGCATGTCATGAACCTTGCAGCCAACAAGCCTTGTTGGCTTCTTTTTTCTAGTCATTTTGGCATTGCATGGTCGTGCAAAAGGTTGTACAGTGTCGAACATGGTTTGGTGGCTCAGGTGGGCGTAAAAAAAATGGATCATGTCGGGCTAGTATATCATGTTGGATGCCCCTAAGTTGGAAAATATACTATCTTGATATTAAAAATGTATCTCTTCATACTAACTTTGAAGAGAAGATGTATATTAAGTTGTAATCTGGAGTTCAAGTAACATAATTTGATATAGTTTGGAAATTATGAAATATGTTGTATAATTTAAAATAATTTTCAATAGCTTGATTTGCAAGGTTTTCATAATCATTTATCACATTTGAGTTACACATGTGTATTATTGACTTTTTTATTCTTTTTAAAGGAATCATGTTGGTAGAATAATTTTGTTGATTATTTATATAGATCATATTTTAATTATGAGAAATAAATAATGTGAATCATCCAATTCAATGAGTATATTCAGTTACAGTTTTAAATGAAAGATTTTGAGAGTCAAATACTTTTTTGGCATATAGATGACTTATTCTACGAGGATTATTACCTTGTTACTTATTAAATATATACTTGATATTCGTGTAGAGGATATTCTTTTGGATTGTATTCTAGAAAAATATATCTATTGACTTTATTTTTAATATGCGTCTGGTTCTTTTAATTACTTATATGAAAATAGTAAGTAATAATTATTATTGGGCTATTATTGAATTAGATATAACATATATAATTTGTATAGTTAGTTGTTTCCAAGTTTTTCCTCAACAGTTTCACCTTAATGTATCACTTCGCATACTAAAGTAAGTAAAGATTTTATGAATCATAGATATTTAAAGTTAGTTAGATATTTAAATTTGAGTTTGATGCTAATATGCATCAAAAAGAGATTTACAATAGAATTTTATATTTTTTTTTAGATAATATTGTGAATTGGAAAAATAAAAAATAATCAATTGTTTTGAGATTTAGTGTATAAGTATATTTTAGAGCAATGATGATAAATACTTATAAAATACTTTTAGTGTGACATCTACTCAAGAAATTCGAGTATGCTTTCTCTTCTTCCATTATTATTTATTATGACAGTCAGATACTAAAATATATAATCTCAAATTTAATACTTTACGTTATGAGTATATGAAATATATAGAGGTAAATTATTTTTTTCTAATAGAGAAGATTTAAGAGGAACAATTACTATAATTTACATCAAATAGTAGAACAAATAGAAGAAATCTTTATGAATGTATTGAATAGATTTTGGTTTAATTTTTTTTCTTTAAGTTTGATATTGTGGACTTCAAGCACCAGCTTGATGTGGGGTGTTGTTTTTTTTATTTGTTTATTATTTATTTTTGATGGAAGCACCTGTTATATGGGTTATCCCAATCATTTTTGCCCATTATATAAATATATTTGATGTATGAATTTTAGTAAAATATTAGTTATATATATTTTTTTAATATTATTACTCAATACAAGTTACTAAATATGTTATGTTGTTTTATTATTTGGATGATAATATCGTTACAAGTGACACGGAGTTGATTTATCTCAATTTTAAACAATATAATCTTCATATTAAGTTTTATATGAGAAAAAACACATATAAATGGGCACTTTTGTTATGTATATTATTGTGGTTCAATTTTGTTTTTATTATATTTTATCTTATTTTGTTCTTATTTTGTTTGCATGAATGCACCCAATGTATAGGTTGTTCTAACTTAAGTATATATGTATTATGTTATCATTTTCTCATAAAGGAAAAATAAAATATTATTATTCTCTTGCTCCCCTCTCTCTCTCTCTCTCACTCTCACTCTCTCCTCGATTCCCACCAACCCCTAATATGATATTGGAGGGAGTTAAGGTCTATGGATGTTGGTGGGCCCTAGAGTTGGTTGCGCATGGTGATATGCATGGTGGTGTATGGTGCACTTTTGTCTACAATAACAAGCATTGATATTTAGTGTATGTAATGGCATTACCATTATTATGTGGTGGTGTGGTTCATTTTTATATGGGTGTTTGCTTTTGTGACGGCGTGAATAATGTGTTGTGGAGGTGTAATGGTGTTTTTCATGGTGGTATTGTGGTGGTTTCTATGGTGGCGTGATAGTTTTGTTGTGTGTTGTGGTGGTACAATGATTATGCCTTATAGTTTTGTTTTGGTGATATTTGATTATTGTAGGGCATGTACTTGTATATTTTGCTTTTTTTTTTTGTTTTTATTGAGAAAGAAAGGTGGTAATTGGTATCTCAACACTATGGATAACTCATTGGCAATAATGGTGAATATTTATTTGTGTGCTACTTTAATACGAGTTTGGTTCTTGGGTAATGAATATATGATATACTTGTTGGGTGAGGCATCCAAGATCGAGTTGGATGATTAATTGGTGATAGATGATTAGTTGGTGATATATGCATATATACCAATATATTTGTTTGTTGCCATAACTTATGTGTGCTAGAAGAATTGAGACTTAACTATATTAATGTATCATCTTAAGATATTTTACTTATACAACAATATTATTCAAGTAGTGCCATGTAAATTGACTGATCAGAATGTAATGACACACTATGCGATCTGGACATAATTGTGAGAGGATTGATGAGGTGATACATATATTAATAGATTTGACTATGTTGAGTAGATTAAGTAATTATTTTTATAGTATTTTATACTTATATAGTTATATTTATTGGAGGCGCAATATATTATTTTGCTAACATAGTTACTTAGCGAGAAGACACCTCTAGTTTTCTTTGAGATTACTAGAAAATTATTCATGTATCTTTGATTATGTTTATATTGAGTAGAATTAGGATGATCAGTTAGTTTATTATAGTGACTTCTCTATATAGTGCCAGTGAGAGATTGAGATATATTCATGAGAGGTGTTCAATTTTGCATCCTGACTTACAAAAGATATTTTTGGGTTCAAAAGCTATATAATAGATTGTTAGATTTATTCATATTAAATTTTTTACATGCATACATACATATTAGTTTTGTTGCATGTATATTAGATGATTAATTCTGACAGATAATTAGATTTATTTATATTAAATCTTCTATATGTATACATACATATTAATCTTGTTGCAATTAGTATTTTTGACTTATTTTCTTTAGAGATACAAGTTCTAGCCTAGACATTTCTATCTTAATTATTCTTTTTTTATACCATCATATTCTTTTCTTTTGGGTTATAAATTGAGGTGATAATAACCATGAATGATGTTCAATTTTGCATCCCAACTTACAAAAGATATTTTAAGGTTCAAAAGCTATATAACAGACTGTTAGATTTATTCATAATAGATCTTTCGCATGTATACATGCATATTAGTCTTGTTGCATATATTTTAGATGAGTATTTTTGATAGGATATTAGATTTATTTATATTAGATCTTCTATATGTATACATACATAATTGTCTTGTATTTATTTTAGATGAGTATTTTTGACTTCTTTTCTTCGGAGCTGATAGTTTTAGCCAAAGCACTTCTACCTCAATTGTTCTTTTTTTATACCATTACAATATTTTCTTTTGGGTTATAAATTGTGGTGATAATACCCATGAAAGATGTTAAATTTTTTATCCTAACTCACAAAAGACATTTTAGGGTTTAAAAGCTACATATCATACTGTTAAATTTATTCGTATTAGATCTTCCGCATGTATACATTCATATTAGTCTTATTATATTTATTTTATATAAGTATTTTTGATTTCATTTCTTCAGAGCTGCTAGTTCTAGCCTAGACACCTCTACCTCAATTGTTCTTTTTTTATACCATCACTCCTTTCTTTTGGGTTATAAATTAACAAGATAATACATATGCTACAAGTGATCATATGTATTTTTTTTCTTTTATTGAGTGTAGATTCTTTGGTATTGTTATGGTTAGTAATATTATTATATGTGATATAAGATATGATAATGTTAATGTTGGATTTATTTTTTTTCTACGTGTTTTTTTTTTTGGTGGTACATGTAATGATAAGTTTGACTATGCCGAGGAGATTGAATGATCATATTCATAGAATTTTATGCTTATTTATTGAGGGAGCAGTATACTATTTTACAAACACAAATATTTAGTGAGATGGCACATCTAGTTTTCTCTGAGATTTACTAGACTATTATTTAGGTAATTACTATTATATTTATATCAAGTTGAGTTTAAATGATCAGTTAGATTATTATAATGATTTTCTCCATATGGTGATAGTGAGAGAGTTGTAGAGATATTTCTATGAAGAAAAAGTTAATAGTGACTTATTCGTTTTATGAGAGATCAAAACACACTCTTAATAAAAGTTCAATTTTGCATCCAGACTTATCGAAGATACTTTGAGGTTCAAAAGTCATAGAACAAATTGTTAGATTTACTCATATTAAATCTTTATATGTATACATATTAGTCTTGTTGCATTTAATTTATAAGAGTGTTCTAGACTTCTTTTCTTGGGAGTTGCTAATTATAGCTCAGACAAAAATATGCCTAGTATTCTTTCTTTACACCATTCTACTTCATTCTTTTGAATTATAAATTAAGAAGTTAATATTCATGTTATAAGTTATTTATATATATATATATATATATATATATATATATATATATATTTTCTTTTGTTGGATGTAGAACCTTTGGTATTATTGTGGACAAGGATACTATTGTATGAGTCATGAGGTATAGCAATGTGAATGTTTAGTCTATTCTTTTGAAAATATATTTTTTATAAAAATCTTGTTATACTTTATTTTCAGTCAGTTATATTGTTATGTAACTGAATTGTAACATTGTATTTTCTTTTTCTGATATTTTTATGTATGATTAGTGAACCAAGTGAATAAATTTCTTATAAATTGAGTAAGATAGATTATATTTATTTTTGTATTCTCATGAATACTTCTAGGTATTTGGTTATTATTAATTTATTATTTATATTTTAGTAGCTTGAATTTTCATTTTTGGATAAGTTGTTAATTTTGGAACTATATATCAACAGAATGATATTTATTGACTATTAGACATGTCGGTTAAAAAAATATTTTAGAAATTCATATTTAGTATGTTAAGTGGGTATTAGTAGGAATTTATTTATTTTTTGATTAATTTAAATATTTAGAGATCATATATAATAATCACATATGATAATTTAATATATTATTATTGATGATTATATATATATATATATATATATATATTATATAATTATTTATATTTAAACAAAATTCTTAAATTTTATCAAAAAGTAAAAATTTAGTTTGGTTGTAGTATTTAAATATAAACAAGTACTAATACATTGGAATATATTTTTAATTAATTATTTTATTTGTTTTTAAGCATTGAGTGATTTATTAGATATTTTGTGTGATATCTATATAAAAAATAAAATGGGTAAAAGAATGAATATATATTTGATTGAAATGACTAATACAATATTATTATATTAAAGTGTTCTAAGTTTTTTTTTTTGAGTGAAAAAATACTAATTATTAATTTTATGATCAATTAAATATTATTTTTTGTTCTTTTAGTCTCAATGCATGTTAGTTTTTGTATCTAAAAGTGAGGTTTTTAATCTTTCACTCAAAATTTCTAGGTGGAATTATTTTGTTTACAATGAATACTCATGCCATCAAATGTGTTTTTGAGGACAAATCATTTTTAACAATTCGATCAAAGAAGAAGATTCTTTGGACACCATAATGTTAAGATCGTTCTCTTATCCAATTGATACTCAGAGTGAACTAAACTAACTTATGATATTTTTGATATCACTAGCATATTTGTCTCGAAGAGAAGGGTAAAATGTGTCATGGTCCCTCATTAGAGCATGATTTATTTGGGCAATGTTGCTGTGAGCTAGGAATCTAGTATGAGTGTTACATATGACATTAGTAATGAGTCTCTCTTGGAAGAGGAGATAATGTTGGGGGATTTGATGATCCCATCAAAATTGTGTATATTAGACGAGTACATTTATTGTTTTCTCTAATTGAATCATCAGTCATATCAATTGATTCAATTTTAAAGTATTGATTAGGAGTTGGATCTTGATTGTTGTACGAAAAGAATAAATAATTTTTTGTGCCCAACGCTCACTATTGTATGTACTTTATTATTATTATTTTAGTTTTATAAATATTAGTTTCTTTTCTTATCTTGATAGGTGGTGAATCTTCATTTTACTTTTCAAGATACGTAGTCATTCATTGTATCGATAAATGATATTAAATTAATTAAGTGTAATCATTTGTAATCATATATTAGATTTTGTTGTAAAATCTCCAAGTACGTGTGTAGTAAGATGTAAATGGGTATAAATGGTGAACACTCAATCTGAAAGGAATGTTGATATTAGTTGGTAGTCAATGAATTTACATGGACTTATGGTTTAGGTTGTTTTATATTGTTGTTTTTCTCAAGTAAATTGTATATTTATTGGATATAAATAATATATTTTTTAATGATAATTTTGACAAGGTATTTATGTAGTAGTCACTATATTTTATTTTTTTAGGGAATGTATGTATGATGTGTAAACTGCAAAATATCTTCTATGACTGAAATCATTCTCATTGAGTGTGGTTTAATAAATTCACTTTGATACTAACTACATTTTCTCTTAGTAGGTATATGTTAGAATATTTTTGTTTCTAACAATATGGATCATAAGATAATATAAAATATTAGTATTATATATTGATATTCTATTAATATGTGATGATTAATTTAGTATAACTTAGTTGTTGTTCTTTCAAATTGAGTTGTAAATAAATAATTTGGCGTGTCTTTTGTCTTTTATGGATTGAAGTGACTTATTTATGTAATATGTTTTTTTTATTTCATAAGAGATATATTTTAGATATTTTATTTAGTTTTTATATTATGGGCTAAGTAATAGTTGACTCATTATTTAATTCGAGTATAGACTTATTCACATATATTGATATTATAGTTGATTCTTTCATATACAGAAGAATAAGTGGAAAATTATCTAATAATAGTCAAATTAAGTATTATTTATGTTGTTAGTATAATTAATCGTATCCTAGATTATATCAGACATATTCATTCTAGGATTTAATATTTTGTTTAGAGACCATGAGCATATTCGAGTAGTAGTGTACTCAATTGGGCTTCATTAATCATAAATAGGAGATTTGTCATTGAATTTTATAATTTTCTGGAGATAATTTTGTTTTCTAAAAAAATAAACAATAAACCATTATTTCTAGATTGAGTGTTGTGGTAGAGTATAATCTATGATGTTGATTATTTATGAATTTTAATAGATTAGACTTTTTTTTTTGGAGAGGATGAGGCTACAATCCAAAGGTCAATGATATTTTATTGTGATAATCAAACAATTAATATATTATTACTAATCCAATATTTTTCATTATTTTAATGGTGGATGAAATATATTGATATTGATTGTTATTTTATGCGGAAAAAAATTTAGACAATTTGATAATTATGGCTAATGTGCCTACTTATACTAGTGAGCTCATTGTAAACATATCACCTTGAAGGGCATGTTAATGTTCAACTTTGTTTTTATTAGATTATTTTACTTTTTTAATAGAAGCACTTAATATTTGGTAATTAAACTGTAATGTGGTATGCATGCAAAAAACATTAGAGAAAAGTATATGCTAAGATTTGTAGTGGGTTAAAAAGATTAGAGAGAAAAATTTATGTGTATTTTACTAACACAGTAGATGTGTAAGTGCGCTTTTAGTGCATGGACACATCAATTATAAAAAAATCATGATCACGCACTTCTATGTGTGATTGTTGTCTAGGCCCACAACATCAATGCCACAAAATTATTATTGTACCTTTATTTCGGCACCATTTTACATTAATACCAACTTATGAAGATTTCAGTTGCTTTGAAATCCTAAAATCAGCATGGTGGTCCCTTCACTTTTTATAGAATTTGTGTTACGTGTGTTTTTTGTGATTTTTTAGTGCAATTGAGTAAAATAGGGTTTTGGAAACTAATTTTTTTAGATTTGTATTTTTTAGGATCTTAGACTATGAAAATCCTAATTTTAGTTGTCAACTTGATTTTTAGAATTATGATATGTCATCATCATTGATAAACATATAAGGGAAATTTTCTTTATAGTGTATGCTTTATTAAAAAAAGTGTTACACCAAAGATAATTATTAGATATTATTTCTAGAAAAGAGATAGAAAGTTTTACACAAGAATGAGAGTGACATATCGATTACCAGATTCATCTAAAAGTTCTCATATAATATGTGATGCTTTCACTTACTAGAGAGAGTATATAAAACTCTAATGAATTATCGATATATTATTTATATTACTAGTAAGCATATATTATTTATTATATATTTTTATTAATCCTGAAAATATTTTGCAACTATTGAAAATAATTCCAAAGTCCTTGAATATGGTAATAATAAATTTGAATCTTTGATTTTTTTATGTATTATATTTATTTTTGATTATTATATAAATAAATTTTTTATTAGTTATTTTTTTAGATAGTTCAAGTTTAATTTTATTTTTACTTCCATGGATAGTTATTTGTAGGATCTAGCATGGTGGATTTAGCCTGGTGGATTTTTTGATATGTTTTCGATGGTAAGATATCTTTTCAAGATATTTTAGTATTTTGAATTATTTGCTTATATTTTTCTTAATTTAGTTATTTAATGTATGATTTTATTATTGGAGTCTTATTGCATTTTTATTTTTGTATGGGTATAGAATTATTATAGTTTATATGTAAGCACTTGATATATGAGATCCCTCAACTTGATTATATATGTGTTATGCTATCATTTTTCAAAAAAAGAAAAAAATTATTATTATTTTCTCTTTCTTCATTTCTTTTTTTTTTCTCTAATAATGTCTACTAGGACATATTTATTTAAGTATCAAATCGGGTTATATTTTATATTTAGGTTTTAAATATTAAATGAAAAATAATTCAAATTTTTTTATTTTAATAATTTCAAAAGAAATATTTTGAAATTATTAAATTATAGAAAAATTTGCACATAATATTACTGATTGAATATAAAAAGGCATCATCAAGAGAGCATCATCATTCTCATTAGTAGTGATTGTGATGGCATTGATTGAGTTGTAATGATGATTGTTTAATGTGGTGGCTAGGCTATCAATGATGGCTGCAATGCAAACAGTTACAATTGCAGCAAAAATAGTTATGTTTGGACATCGATTTTGAAAATGGTTGTTTACAGAAAAATGTAATCTTAGAAGAGAAAAATGTAAAATAACTATGACAAGCAAAGCTGGTGATACAGAAAATGGTTATTTACTTGGTGTTGCATGCTTGTTTATGAATATAGAATTGTGCGTTCAAATTTTAATCTAATGGACATTGATTTTGAATTTTATGAATTGTCTGAACTATTTTTATTTAATAAAATAACTAAAATCTATTTTATAAATGATGGTGAATGAATAATAATTTATTAAGACTTATACATAATGATATATATGGATCAATAAGGTTAATTATCAGAGATTATTAGAATTTTTTATTTTTCTAAATAATTTTAATAGATATATCTATTTGGTGCTGTGTAAATGTGAATCATTTGAATTATTCAAAATATCCAAGAATAAGATATAAAATTAACTTGGGAAAAATATTAAATAATTTAATCAATTCAAGATGTTGAATACTTAAATCAAGAATTTATTAATTATCTTAGTGACAGTAGAATTGTTTCTCATTTCACTCCACAAAGAATAACTCAATGGAATGATATTTTTGAATGATGAGATTGAATTTTATTAAATATGGTTTGACCTAATGTGTGTTATATAGATATTCCAATATTTTCAGTGAGTAAGTTATAGAAACTATAATGTTCATATTTAAATGAGTTCTATGAAAATGATTCAAAAGATACCATATGAGATATTAACATATAAGTGTCTAATTTATCTTTTCTTAGGATTTGGAGTAGTAAACTGTGCAAAACATAATATTTCTACCAAGCTAATACACAAATTAGATAAATATTATTTTGTGGGATATTTTTAAAGAAATAAAGGATTATACTTTTATTAGATTTTTGAGAATAAAATATTTATTGTTCAGCATAATGTATTTTTTTAGTTATTATCTAAAAAAAGTTTAGATTTAACAATTTCAAGCACTTTTAAATGGCATTAAACCAAATATGAGAATTCAATAAGATGCATAAGTTGTTGAACTTGTATAAGTAACACAACAACATAGAAAGTGTGATAGAATATGTCAGAAATTCTAGAGATGAATTTCTTATAATTGATAATCAAGAGATAATCTTTATAGATGGTGATCAAGGATTAAAATATCAGTTTTTACGAATATATCGGTACTTCAGTTTTATGAATATATCAGATATATCAAAGAAATCTCGGCGTGTATTTGTATATGAGCATCAATCAAAGAAAGATATATTGGACTTGATGGATATATCGATACTTAGAATTTAGGAATATTTCGGAGATATATTGTTGGATATTTCAGAAATTTTTATCACTGATTATAATGATCTCATATCTTACAAAAAGATTATATCTAGTCCAGACTTCATAGAATGATATAGAGCCATGAAATTTGAGATGTAATGTATATATGATAATAAAGTTTGGATCTTGATTGATTAATGTCAAAGTTTAAAAATCATTCTATACTAATGAATTTTTTAAAAAAGTTAACATGGATGTAAAAGCACATATCTTGAAAGTAATATTAATTGTAAAAAGTTTCAAGCAAACTCATGATATTAAATATAATATAATTTTTTGATCAATTTTTATGCTTAATTCTATTAGAATGTTTTTTGTCATTGCTACAAACTATGATTATGAGATATACTAAATAAATATCAAAAATTAATCAGAGCTTGATTATTTTTTTAATATTTTATATTGATAACATTTTATTTAGAAGAAATGACATTATTGTCTTGCAAAATATCTTGGATCGAAAATTGTTTCTCAATGAAAAAGTTAGTCTAATCTACCTGTGTGTTAAATATAAAAATACATAGGAATAGATCTAAAAAGCTTATTTGTCTTAAGTCAGAGTACATATGTAGACAATGTATTGAATAGTTATAGTATACAAATTTTGAAAAAATAATTGTTACCTATATCTCATGGTATAAGTCTAAGCCTAAGCAAGCTTCGGTATCTAAAGACATTAGATGAGAGAGTCTATATGGGTAAGATTTCATATGCTTCTGTTGTAGAATCTATTATGTATGTTATACATGTACTTTACCAGATATTTCATATGATTTAAACATGAGAAATAAATACCAACTTGATCCTAGTGAGTACCATCACATGACTACATTAAAGAATATTTTTAAATATTTGGAAAGAAATAAAGATTTATTCTTTATTTATGGAGGGCATAAAGATGAATTAATTATAATTAGTTACATAGATACTAGCTGACAAGGATGACTATATATTATAGTCAGGGTTTGTGTTTTATTTAAACTAAGGTACAAATATTTGGGAAGAATGAAAGTTCAAAACAAAGTAACATTGCTGATTATACAATTGTAGTCAAACTGATTGTCGCTTCAGAAGTAAATAAGAAGACTATATAGATCAAGAAGTTTATTGTTGGTCTAGGAATAATTTGTAGCATTTAAAATCCAATATCTTACCAATGGACCCATAGCAGAAATTAGTAACCAATATCATACCAAAAATTCAAACATATTCTATGATATTTTCATGTCATTTTAAAAATTATTAAGAGTGGAGATGTACATATATGTTGAATATCTATATACATAACATTGTTGATTCACTAATTAAGACACTCCTGCAAGCAAACTGAGTCATATTAGGATAATGTGTATAAGATGCATGTATGATTGAGCCTAATACAAGTGAGAGATTATTAGTGTTGTGTGTTAGGTGAATGGTATAATAATTACTTTTATTCACTTTATATTAAATAAAAGAGGTATTTTTTATGAATCATTAAGTATGCATATAACTATCAAGTACACAACATTATAATACAATGTAATGAATTAAGACTAATATGAAATTTAACTATTAATTATATTTTATTGATCATAAATATGTCATATGTACTTGTTGGAGAACAAAATACTTGATTGATTCACTATGAGAATATTACATGAATCAAGTATTATAAGTAATTCTAATATAGTTATAGTATTACTCCATATACTTTAATTCATAATGATTCATACATGAGAAATATTATATTTTGACATAGATCAATATCATCCATAACAAATAGATAATATAGATTGTAATTGAATATAAATTAGATCATGTGGGATATCTTAAAGATATAAGATATATTGTTTTTACAATATTTTTGAGAATAAAATATCTGTTATTATTTGAAATAGTATCTTTTAATAAAAAAAATTATATCTATAAGAATTAGTTAGAATAAATTCAAATTGAATATTTTCAAATATCATGAAATAAAATTGAATCAAATATAAAAGTAAAACTCAATACTATCATAAGTTGTTGAACTTTTACAAGTAGCACTAGGACAGAGAAAGTGTTGTAGGAAATATAAAAATTGAGAGAGATGAATTTCTCAAATTGATAAAAAATAATGAGATGATTTTTATAGATTATGATAAACTCACATCTTACCAAAAAGTTATATCTGATTCTGATTTCATAAAATGACATAGAACCTTGAAAGTTGAGATGTAATATATATATAATAATAAATTTTGGAACTTAATTGATTAACTGAAAGGTTCAAAAGTCATTGGGTGTAGATTTTTAATAGATTATGACGAGCTCACATATTACCAAAAGATTTTATTTGACCCAAACTTCTTATAATGATATAGTGCAATGAAATTTGAGATATAATACATATATGATAATAATGTTTGGAACTTGATTGATTTACTAGAGGGTTTAAAAATCATTGGGTGCAAATGAATTAAAAAAAATGTAACATGGATGGAAAAGTAAGTATCTTGAAAGCATGATTAGTTGTAAAAAGTTTTAAGAAACTCATACTATTAAATATGATAAAATTTTTTGATCAATTGTTTTGCTTAAATTCAAAAGAATTTTTTTTCTTCATAGCTACACATTACGATTATGAGATATGATAAATAAATATTAAAATAATATTTCTTATTGGAAATTTGTTAGTTGTTATGAATGTCACAATCCTAAGGTTTTATCGATCCTAATAATTGTAGAAAGGTATGTAAGCTTCATAAATTTATTAATGGATTAAAATAGGAATCTCATAGTTATTGATGAAATAATTGAACTAAGTAGTATTTTTTAAAATGAAGATAAACCATGTATTTATGAAAAATTAGTGGGAGCGTCATAATTTTCTTAGTATTTTATATTGATGATACTTTACTCATAAGAAATGATATTTGAGTCTTGCAGAATATCTTGACCTTGAAATTATTTCTCAATGAAAAACCTAGGTGAATCTACCTATGTGTTAGGTATAAAGATATATATGGATAAATCTAAAAAATTTATTGGTCAAAGTCAAAGTGCTTATATATATACAATGTACTAAATAGGTTTAGTGTGCAAAATTTCAAGACATTATTTTTTACCAATATCTCATGGTATAAGTCTTAGCCTAAATTTTATGTCATACATGTGTTTTTATTTTTTTGGGTTTATGAAATCAATGCTTACAAGTAGATGCGTAGGCAATAGTTGACGAATTGTCCTAGATTTTATGTTGCAGGAAATAGTAATTCTATGAAGTAGATTCACCTATGAGAGAAACAAAAATGATTGATAACTTGTGTGTGTTGTGTTGCTTGCTTGTTTATCAGCAAGCAGTTGTATGTTCAATAACAGCATGCATGAGCCCCCACATTTTAATCCAATTGATAGGAGCATAGCTCAGGTCTCAGGACAATAACAGTGTTGCCACTAATGCCCAAAGTTATAAAAAAAGAAAAAATAATAATTACATGTATGACTACGTCAGTGCTCCCTCTAGATGTTATCTAATTATTGGTGCATGATCAAGTAAGGCTACTCTCTCTCTCTCTCTCCCAGAAATAACTGCTTCACTTACGGTGCATGAATTGGGTTTTGGTTGTTTATTGTTGCTGCTTCTTGAACCAGCATGTCTGTGGGGTCCATCTTCAACTGCTACCCACGTAAATCATCCTCCACGTCATTGTTATTGGCTGACATTCGCTGTTTTCCAGGTGTGCAGGCACATGTAGTTTATTTCCCATTATCTATTTGCTAATTTATTTGCTATTGAGTTCTGATTTCTCAGTACTAATATTGTAGGGATGGAAGGTGGTCCAGTTTTTAATGATCATGCACACCTTATTGGGATCCTAACTAGGCCATTAAGGCAAAAGAGTAGTGGAGCAGAAATTCAGGTAACTCTCTATTCTATGTGCAAGTCTAGTGCATTTCAGTCATACATGCAAATTCTAGTTAGCAAAAGTATCGTAATAATAATAATAATAATAATCATCATCATAATAATAATAAATTGCATCATTGCACGAGTTCTTGCTTGAAAACATGAAGCTTGTATCTAAATTTAAGTGTTGAACTCAAAACTTTCAGTCTTCAGATAAAAAGAATTTTCATCGTATCAAGATAGCACCAATAGGAATTAGGAATTATTATTATTATATTATAATCATTAAAGTAAAGTTTTGATGTTGTAGAGAGAGAAAGAGAAAGAAAGTAAACCTTATTCTATTTTTTCATCTATCCTTACAAGGAGATATATATATATATAGCTAGAAGAATATATTCAACACTTTCCCTCAAGCTAAAGCATATACGTCATATGAGTTTCATATGACGTATATGCTAGTTGATCCTAATACATCTAAAAGATTTAGTAAAAATATCTGCTAATTGATCATTTGAATTAACAAAATTTATAGCAATACATTATGGGTGCGATCTTCGCTTTAATGAAGTGATAGTTAACTTAAATATATTTGGTCCTTTCATGAAAGACTGAATTGAATGCAATATGTAATGCGACCTGGTTATTACATATGAGTTTAATCTGTTCATTCTTTTCAAATTTCAACTCGTAAAAAAGATGTCTGATCGAATAAGTTCATATGTTACGAGAGCTATAGCTCGATACTCGGTTTTAGCACTAAATCTGATCATTATATCTTGTTTCTTATTCTTCCAAGATATTAGATTGCCTTCAATATAAATACACTATCTTGAAATTGAACGTCTATTCATGGGTGAGTCAGCTCAATCTGCATCTGTGTAACCAATGACTCGAGAATGACCTTTGTTCTTGTACAACACACATTGGCATGGTGTGCTTTTGATATATCGAAGAATGTGGATTATTGCACCCCAATGGCTATCACATGGTGACAGTAGGAATTGACTAACAATACTTACAGGAAAAGAAATGTCTGAACGAGTAATGGTGAGATAGTTCAATTTACCCATGAGTCGTCGAATCTTCCAGGGCCTCCTAAAGGCTCACATTGTCCTGGTACAAGTTTGACATTCTGATTCTTAGATGTGTCTACTAGTTTATAGTCTAACTTATTGATTTCTTCCAGAATGTTTAAAACATACTTTATTTGGGAAAGGATCACATCAGAATTTGATTGAGCTATCTCAATTCTCAAGAAATACTTGAGTTTCCCCAAGTCTTTAGTCTCAAAGTAGGTAAAAAGATGTTGCTTTAGTTTTTGAATATTATCATGATCACTGCCTGTAATAACAATGTCATCCACATAAATAATCAAATAAATATACTGGCCTAAAGAATTATGATGATAGAAAAATGAATGGTTCGCCGTTTTACGAAGCATGCCAAACTTTTGAACATAACTAAAAAGGCTAAATCATGCCCAATGAGATTGTTTCAAACCATATAAAGAATGACGTAGTTTGCACACTAAACCAGACTCTTCCTGAGCAACAAAATTAGGAGGTTATTTCATATAAATTTCCTCGAAAAGATCCCCATAAATGTTGATATTTTTAATATCCAACTGATAAAGAAACCAAAAACACATATCATCCATAAAGAGAAACAAACAGATTGAAGCAATCTTGGTAACAAGGGAGAATGTGTCACCATAATCAGAATAATAAATCTAAGTATAGCCTTTAGCAACTAAGCGAGCTTTAAGGTGATCAACTTGTTCATCAAGACCAATATTAACAGCGTAGACCCAACAACAATCAATTGTAGATTTACCGGGAGGTAAATCAACAAGATCCCAAGTGTCATTAGAGTGCAGAACAGTTATTTTATACACCATTGCATGTCGCCAGTCTGGATGAGAAAGAGCCTCATCAGTGTTTTTTGGAAGAGAAACAGAGGATATTATAGAAACAAAATAGAATATGATGAGTATAAATAAAATAGAATATGATGATAATCGATGGTAACTTTAAAAATTGTAGATATGATGAGGATTATGAGTAGAGTATCTTTCCACAAAGTAATGGGTAATTTATCAGGAGAAGGCAGAGCCGTGGCTTTAGAAGTCAAATGGAAAGGAAGTGAGCCAGTAGGTGCCTCAGCAATCAGGAGAGGAGCAGTGACATGAGGATGACTATGATAAACCTGAAGTGGTCGAGGAGGCACAACATCGGGTAGGGAGACAATGAGAATGAACAAGACTTCAAAAACACGAAAACACTCAGAGGTGGTGGATAAAAAAGGTGAGTCAAAGAATGTGACATTAGCGGAGAGAAAATATCAATGAGTCTCAAGGAAATAATAATGATAACCCTTTAGAAGTCTGGAATATCCCAAAAAGAGGTACTTCATGTATATGACAGAAAGCTTGTCATGTCCAGGAGTGAGAATACGAACAAAGCAAGTATAAGCAAAAGCAAGAGGAGGAAGGAAATGGGGGGGGGGATCTAATTATGTAAGACTGAAGAAGACATACAATTAATCAAATAACAAGCGGCAAAATTATCATCTCCCCAAAAATGAAACGGAACATTACCATGGAGGAGGATAGTATGAGCTGTCTCAACAAGATTTTGATTTTTGCGTTCAGTGACCCAATTTTGTGGAGTATGAGCACACGAAAATTGATGAAAAATTCCGCGATGAGACATAAATAAAGTAGAGGTGTCAATTGGGCTGGGCTGGCCCTGCACGGGAATTTTTCGTGCCCGGGCTTGTGTCGTGCCGTGCCGAGCCCAACCAGGCCTCATGCCATGCCTGGCCCGTTGACACAGTACCGTGCCGAAATTATATTTTTTTTAAATTAGGGTTACAAGGGCGCCGAAACCCTAATTTTTTTTTAAAATTAGGGTTTCGGGCGCACCCAATTCCTAATTTTTTTTTGAAATTATTGTTAGGGCGCACCCAATTTCTAATTTTTTTTAAAATTAGGGTTTCAGGCATGCTGAAACCCTAATTTTTTAAAATTAGGGTTTAGCACGATGGCGCGCGCTGAAATCCTAATTTTTTTTAAATTTAGGGTTCGGCCCGGTCGAATCGTGCTGCGGGCCCGTGCCGGGCTGAACCCCACAAAACCGTGACTAGCCCGGTACGAAAGCACGGTTACTGTACCGTGCCTGGCCCGGCACGAAAGCACGGTTATTGTACCGTGCCTGACTCAGCACGAAAGCACGGTTACTGTGTTGTGCCTGGCCCGGCACGGTAGCATGGTTACTGTACCGTGCCGTGCCTGGTCCGACACAAAAGCATGGTCGGGTCTGAAAAAAATGGGCCGGGTCAGCACGGCACGTCCCGTTTGACACCTCTAAAACGAAGTAAATTGTACTGAAAAATATTTCATGATATTGTCACTGCATAATATATGAATAGAAATATTGAATTGTGTCTAAATCTTAACATAAAATTTCTAGAAAATAAAAAATAACTCAGTTAAATTTTTCATTAAAAATAATCAAGTACATCGATAATAATTATCAATAAAAGTGAAAAATACTTAATTCCTAATGTAGATGTAGTCCAACAAGGACCCCAAATTTCAGTGTGGATAAGCTCATAAGGAGACATAGGCCGATTATTCCAATGCTTTGGGAATGAGACATGAGTATGTTTCCCAAGCTGACATGACTCACTTGGAAGTGATGACAAAGTGGAAAAATGAGGGATCATCTTTTGAAACTTGGAGGAACTAGGGTGGCCTAGACGACTGTGAATGAGGAAATGAGCATCAACGGAAATGCAAACTGTAGGAGATGAATCTGAGGTGAGGTGATAAAGGTCTTGAGACTCACGTCCTATGCCAATTGTTTTCCTTGTACTCTGATCTTGTAAGGTCACAAATTTATCAAAAATGATAATAAAGTAATTAAGAGTACGAATGATTTGACTGATGAAAATAAGATTAAAAGGATATTCCGGAGTATAAAGGATAGACGTGAAAGGTAGAAAAGGAAGAAGAAGTGTCAAACCAATTCTTTTAGTCATAGTTTGAGAATCATTAGTTAAGGTAATAGTAGGTAAAGTAGAAGTAGTAGTAATAGAGAAAAAAATATCTTTATTACTAGATATATTATCAGAAGCTTCAGAATATCGAACCCAAGTTCCAAGAGATGTGTGGGTAAGAAAAGCATAGGTATTACCAGGCTGAGCAACAGAGACAACAAAAGTCAGAAATGATGAGAAGCTTGGAGGCTGAGGTAGCTGAGAATCAGAAGACTGGACCACGTGAGCAGTACATGAAGGCCGTCCATGTAACTGATACCAATGATTAGGAGTGTGACTAACTTTATTGCAATAGATACAATGAGGACGTTGACCCCTACCTTGGTTACCACTGCATCCTCCTCAAGAAGTAGTTTGAGAAACTATCATAGAAGAATCTGAAATGCTATTAGATGGTAAAGGCTTGTGGATGAGAGACGAAGAAGGTGAGCAAACACATCATCTACGAATGGAACTGATGAACTACTAAGAATTTGATCATGGATAATCTTAAGATCTGGATTGAGGCCAATAAGAGTAAGGACCATGTAAAACTTGTCAAACTGTATTTGTCAAGCCCCAGCATTAGGAATAAGAGGCATCATAGTCAAGAGCTTCTCCTTAAGAGAAGCAATCTAATCAATATAAGTAGATATATCCAAATCCTGTAAAGATGCTGGATATCATTCTTGTAAATTTTTTTGGTCTAAGTCCAAAATTTAAAACAAGTTTTGTAGGCTCGAAGATGATGAGAATCTTGGGGCCAACAGATTGCCATAATATACTACATAACTTGGCATCAATCTTTCTCCACTGTACACGTTCAACTTGCGTAATTAGATTATCCTCATATCATTGTCCCATTAATCAAAGTTCAACATAGGTAGATTAGAAAAAATAATTTTTACTGCCAACTAATTTCTCCAAAATAATTACAGTAGATCCAGATATGACAAGTAAATATGAAAGTTTTAGTAGCTGTATCTACGTATCTGGAGAATGAGCCCTAACACAGCTTCAGATGATTACTCTAATACTTGATGGTGCTAGCGATAAGAAGATCATAGAGGAGAGATTGTCCAAGCTTTCTGGTGGCGTTGTTGCTCTTCTTTATGCATCGTGAGAGCTGGAAAAGTTGCAGACAACCAATTTTGACCAGACGTTCTACGTTCAGATAATTCAGAATGCACCCAAGATGCCCGTGCAATCTATAGCTGCAAATGCTGGAGCTGAGGGCCAATTTTCTGTGTGCTTGTCGAATGGGATGAAATGTGCTGCCGCAGATGCCTTTGAGATTATTATGAGAGATTCTGAAGCTTGCTTAAACAGCAACTTTTCTCGCTTAGTCTTCCCAAGATCTTGAATCCATGGAGAGGATAATTACAATTTCCAGCAACACCAAATAGGTGGAAACTCTATGCTTCCAAATAATAAGTCCAAAAATATCAAACACCACAATGCTCTCATCCACTAAACAGTTAATAATCTTTCCGTTTGGACTAATTGCAAGTGAGCCAAATATTAGCACCTTTGGCTCTTGCTTCCATAAAATAGAGAATGGATAATCCTTTAAAGAAAGAGCTATCACGCGGCCAATAGTAGTAGCAACCAGAAGTGCATAATTAGCTAACAGTGGCAGCACGAAATTTCGTATTGATGTGGATTTAGAGCAGGTCGCTTGATTCTGGCACGGAATATTGAGGTCGATTCTGAAGCAGGTCGCTTGATTCTGGCGCAGAATATTGGTGTTAAAGAGCGTGGCCGTCACGAATCACGAATCAGGACGTGGATGAGCTCGGCTGAATTCTGCTGACGACATTTTGACGTGAAAGAATTAGGTTTTTTCTTTTTTTCCTCCAAAACCATGTAGAGAGAGAGAAAAAAAAGAAAGAAAGTAAACCTTATTCTATTTTTTTCATCTATCTTTACAAGGAGAGGCATGTGTGTGCATGTGTGCGCACGCGTGCGCGTGTGTGGAGTTAGAAGAATATATTCAACAGATGTAATTGGATGTGATCTTATGGATCTAATGTGATTTTCACAAAAATGTCACTCATATATAAATTTATTATCTTGTCATATTGATTTGAGTATTTAGCGGGCTAAATATTTTTCTATATTTTTTAGTCATATTAAGTGAGAGCTTGTCTATGGGACGTCACAAAAAAAAACACATGATAATTAATTATTTTGTACTGTTTCATTTCTAATTATGTTCTTTCAAGTTGTTCCACGTATTCATCCTATGAATATCATGTGTCATGGTAGATTAATGGTATTAACTCTTATTAAGCATGATGTTTATATTATAGCATGGGTTAACAGCTGGTGATTCAATGGGAAGCCATTGCCTCTGCTTGGGCTGACTTGCTAGTGAAGCATCAGCGGGCCGGACACGGCGGTACGCATAAACATCTTGCTCTATCGTGCCATGTTCCACGTGTAATTGAGAATGCAGTGGCTTCCATATGTCTGATCACAACCAATGGTGTCTGGGCGTCTGGTATCGTATTGAGCGACAATGGCCTGGTACTCACGAATGCTCATCTGTTGGAGCCACGGAGGTTTTGTGGTGCTGCTGCTGACGGCGGAACCATGGGGATGCCTTACCGAAAGAGCCACAAGCTGCAGAGTGCAGATTCTTCTGCATGGGAGAACATACGCGTCCGGCTGGATCATGCTGACCCTCGGATCTGGAGCAGGGCCAAAGTAGTGTATATTTCTGAAGGCCCTCTGGATGTTGCTCTGCTGCAGCTTGAAAATATTCCAGATCAGCTCCGTCCAATCACTGTGAGTTTTGACTGCCCTGCTCCGGGATCAACGGCATTTGTTATCGGGCATGGCCTCGCTGAGCCGAGCTGCGGTAAAGAACTAACTCGCTGGCTTCCTCTATTTATTTAAGCCTGATTTCTATTTCAGCTTTAAATTTGCAGGTTTCTCCCCCTCTGTGTGCTCTGGAATTGTTGCAAAAATAGTGAGGGCCACTTCCCCCCATCATCATCATAACTCAAGTGAAGCTGATTTGCAAATTCCCGCAATGCTCGAGACAACTGCTGCGGTGCACCCCGGGACCAGTGGCGGAGCCGTCACTAATTTGGAAGGCCACATGATTGGGCTCATCACCAGGTTCCCCCCTCCACCCTGCTGACTCATGTGCTGTCGTCGTCGTCGTGGCGAGTTCTTGTTGGTGGTTCTGTTTTGGCATTAGTGAATGAGAGATCCATTTGTTGAACCAGCAATGCTCGGCATGGCACGGGAATTATCATACCCCACCTCAACTTCAGCATACCTTCTGCAGTTTTGGCTCCCATCTTTCTGTTTGCAACAAGTTAGCGCCTTACTCTTCTTCCTTCTGTTACGAGAGAACAATGTTGGGAAGAAAAGAGAGAAGACATACTTCATGGATCTGTGTTTGTTGTTTTATGATAGATATGGACTTGTCATTGCTTCAAATTATGGATCAGCAAAATGAAGAACTTTCTTCTATATGGGCGGCGGTGCCCCCTCTGCCAAAACCCTCAAAATTGCTACTTGAATCAGGCATGAAGGAGGGAAAGGGTTCCAAATTTGCTAAATTTATGACCGAGAGAGCCAATCATTCACGCAGCAGTTTTGCAAGCAAGTTGTGATCATGTGAGCTGCTGCTGCTGCTGCTGCTGCTGCTTGCTTGTTGCAGCAAGGCATAATTTGTTATTAACATGATATTGAAGCTAACATAATTTGTGTTCTTATTGAATTAAAAAGTAACTTTGCTTGGCTCATGGGGTCCGACGAGTTATTGACATGATAGTGTTGTACTTGGCCTAGAAAATTTACTTGGCTAAGTCAGCTTGTTATTATCTCTCACAAGAGTTACACTCACGATATACCATGTGAGCTTGGCAGGAGTATTTTTTTGTATCCCCTCTCCATCAACTCGCCCCATGTTATCCTGCCAGTGCCACCCTGAGGTGGGAGTGGGTGATGCCCACCGTCCTAACAGCATGTATAGGGTGTTTGATAAAGGTTGCCTGGGATGTGTCCTGTATTTTTGGGGGTCAAACTCGTGTCCTCTAGCATTGTGTGAGGTCTTTTTCATTTATCAATCAAATCCCCGTACTCTGTCCCCCTTTTAATTTCTGGTCAAGTTCATGATGATTTTAAAACCTTGCTTAAAATAAGGGAACACATCTTATTAACTTATTCACATATTATTAAGGTTTTTCCAAATTAAATCTTTTTAATAATTTTATATTTTTTTAAGTTACGTGGGTATTCATGTATACCCACGTAATTTTTGTGTTGTTTTGCTTATGATAAATGTCCACTCAACATTATGAAAATACTATGAAAATACATTTTTATTATGTTCAAATACTATGAAAATTAAAATACATATTATGCTGAAAAAGCTCGTCATTGCAAAAAAGGAAAACTCACCATCGAAAAATTAAAAAAAAAACTCTAAAACTGCGATCTGCAATCACAATTCAGTACAAACTTTAGGTTTAATATTCATAAAAGTGAAAGTTTGAATTTAAAATAAATAGAAAAATCTCAATGAAAATACTTAAATTGAGTATTTCTTTGGCGCGAGCGGGATTGTCTACCAAACAAGCAAAGCTCTTTGATGAACCATAATTCTTTTGAGTATTTCTCCATGGATTATGGTGAATAATCTGAGTATATTCATGTATTTGTTTCTGCTTCACCTGCGAGCGTGCCATGGATCATAACAAGGAACGAACCATTGAAAAACTAAACTAGATACACCTATAATGAGCCAAATCCGAATATCATCTAAATCATGCAAATTAATGAACCAAAATAGATCTCACTTGTAATGAACACACCCACAGGGCCCCCATTTATCATCTATGGTAATCCAAAAATATGAAATTGTTTTATGTACTATATTTTGTTCAGTGAATTTCATTTTGTGTAATAGTATTAATGGACATTTAAGTAAGTAGGTAAAAATGATAATGTTATTGTGTAATAGTATTATAATGTAATGAACAAACTCATATTGGAAATCCATTTGGGATTTCTAATTTTTTTTTCTATAAAAGTAAGTTTATCCTTTTAGTTTATATTTGATTTATTATCTTATTTATTTTATTATTTTATGATTAAATTTTTTATTATGGTGATATCATAGGTATGGTTTAAGATAATAATTTTTGTAGTTAATACATATCTAAAAAAATTTTAATAAAATGACGATAAGAGACTCAAGATCTATAGTTTTTAAAAGAGTTAATGACCTCACCACTTACTTGGGAACTTTTTTGATGTATTAATATAAATAATTATTTTTATCCTCATCTACTATGCACTATGAAAGTGAAACAAATCGTCGTAAAATTTAAAATAAAAAATTCAACATGAATAATTTTTCATTATAAAAAATAAAATCAAAACACTTTTAAGAAAGAATTATTACTTAGATGCAGTTGAAAAAGATGATATTGATAATTGGAGTACTATCTAATGTGACAGAAATAAATATGATAAATAAAATTTGATACTATAAAAGTGATATAGATGGTAAGTGATTGTGGATCTACATTTGGTATTAGCTATTGGAGTATTATCTAGTATGGTAGAAAAAAATATGATAAAGAAAATTTGAGATACTCATATAATATTGTACAAGGCAAAGTCACCTCTCAATAAAATATTCTTAAAGAGAAACTTTATACTCTTGGAATAATGGAATCCACTATAGTAACTGATCATATTAACATATTAAATAATTTGTTTTCTTAACTTACTAAGTTGTATCATAAAAAAGAAAAAAGTTGAACGTATTGAGATTTTACTTTGAAGTCAATTTGATTCGTATGATCACCTATTCATTAATTTGATAAATGATATACTTATGGTCTATCTAGTCTTTAATGATATTTAGTTGATATTTTAAAAGAAGAAAATAGATATAAAAATAAAAAGGATAAATATACAAGTGCACAATAAGCAAAAGTTATGATAGTGATGTGAGGGAGATCAACATAGCATGTTTCTGGTGGGAGTAAAAATTATGGTAAATCAAAATCAAGAAGTAAAAAAAAATTAAGTACTACAAAATCACATCAATGTTTATCTTTCATTCATTGCTTGCATGTGGATCCCTGGGAGTGTGACAATACCTATTATTATTATTATTTTTATTATTATTATTATTATTATTATTATTATTATTATTATTATTATTATACTTTGTTTTTGGTCCCAAAGAGTGAAAAAAAAAGAAAATCTTAGAAATTTTTGGCTTTGGAAAGATGCTACAACTTTGGCCTTACTCTCTTAAGATCAAGGTCATGGCTCTATGAAGTGGTCATGACTTTGGAATACCTCATAATCTTAGAGGTGTGAAATGGGCCATGTCTGGCTCGGTACAGTAACCGTGCCATGCCTAGCCCAACACAATTTATTCAGGCAAGGCCCAACACGGCCCGGTTGGCACAACCGGTTTTTGGGCGTGTTGGGTCAAGCCCGTAAAAGCAGGTTTAAAAAAATTAAATTTTTTTTATTTTTTTCATTTTTTTTATAATATTAATGTAATTATAAAATATAAATTAGATAATGTTTAAAAATATTTAAATTGTAAATAGTAAATATTTGAATAGTTATAAATTTTTTTTTATGTTATTTGTTTTAATTATGTATTAATTAGATTAGATTATAATTTATCAGAATTATATTTTAGAATTTTTAATGAAATTATTATACAAAAAAATAAAATAAACATAATTTTTAAAAAAATAACAAAGTCACGCTCACAAACCAAAGTGTCAAACGACCAAACCAAAGCAAATACAAAGTAAATAAAAATAAGTTGTACAAAACATCGAATTAAAAATTAGAATCAAGCATAACTCATAAGCAAAAACATAATTCATAAGCAAAAGCATAACTGTAACATAAATGTCATTGTCGGCGTGTCGCAATCCTACAATCATCAACTGTCAAGCATCAAGTAGCAACCTCTTCATTCATTCATTGCGTATCATTATCATCATCAATCTCAATATCAATATTACTTTCATATGGATCATCCATCGGCATATCATTATCACCATCAATCTCAATATCAATATCACTATCATATTGATCATCATCATCAATCAACTCTTCCACTATCAATATTTAGCCGCAATCTCGATCTTCTATCCGAAATCACATTCACTACAACAGAAAAAGCAGACTCTGATGCTACACTCGACACAGAAGGAGTCAGTAGATCCCGTGTCATCTTAAATAGCACGGGAAAGGTGGACTCATGATTTCCACCACCGTAATATATCAAAATTCTTAGTATCAGAATGTGATATGATTGAGCAGTAATCAGTATCTAAGTATCGAGACAGTTCGCTCCTATTCGACGGTCTACCCCGTCATTTCCCCCTAGCTAAACTGAATAGAAAAAATCGTCATCTCCATATGGTATCAATGTTTGTATTCACAGCCTCACTACTACTACCACCATACCTAGTATAGTAGTATGTGAAAAAGTCAGTCAATTTCTCGTGAATGAACCGTTCGGGTGGGTTTTTAAGGTTCATGCATGAGGAAATATAAGTCAAAATATTATCTACCCCTTCCACCTTAACCCTAGGGTCCATGCATGCAGCGAGACAATAAAGAGATAAAATGATAGACTAGTTCTTTAAGTACTTGGTTTCCATCTCTGCAACCATATGGCTAAGTTTTGGGTCAGCTCGATACTTCATAAACATGCTACCAATGTTGCACATGCACCTGAGTGCAATGCAAGTCATGGAAGTATAAACTAATGAACACATGTTTATCATCTCATAAAAAATATTCAGAATTTTCATAAATAAAATTTCTAAAGTCCAGTTAGTGCCGTTAATAAAAAGTTCATCACTCTTACTATTGATGTAATCGGATATCACGTGTTCATATCCAACACATGATTCCAATATCAGATACGTGTAATTTCAACGGTGTCTCATATTCAATTGGAATTTCTTCTCAAGATTCATAGACAAACAAAAAATAGCGAACTCATATTGTCTATGAAACGTGCGAGTGTATTTTAGTGAGTTATATATGTTTTCCAAAGTGGGAGAACACACATTCATCCCTGTTTGTACAATCAAGTTAATCACATAACACATGCATCTTACTTGGAAAATCTCTTCTAATGGTGCGTCTCTAATATTCCTAACAAACATGTTAATCACTACTCCATTATTAGATGTATTATCGAATGTGATACTAAAAATCATTTTGAATTTTATATTCTTTAAAAATCTTCATCATACTCTCAAAAATGGCAGGGCCATCACGAGGATGAAGAATCTTAGAGAATCCTAGAAATCTTTTTATTCATAGTCCATTTAGAATCTATATAGTGGGCGGTGAGACATGCATAAGATGCATCATCGTGACTAGTCCATATATTGGACATCACGGATACCACTCCACTATATGTCATAAATTCATTAATTATTAAATATTTTTCTAACTTATAATATTTTAGTATATCATTCCTAGATGTGAACCTAGGAATCCTACAATAAGCATGCTGAAAATATGTCTGCATGATGCTCACTACCCTTGGCTCTTCTGAAAATCTGGTTTGAACACCAATCAATGTGATAAGTTTGGACATATATTTTCTACCCAACTCGCTGTGGTATATGAAGGACATAAACTTTGAGACTGAACTGGATCTAGCCTCAAAAAAAGCAGTGCTAAGTTTGGTTTGCCTAGAATCTAATGCACCATATTTTTTGGTGCATAATTCGGCATGCCTCTTAAGATACCCAGTCACAACCCCACTCTTACAAGTTAACATTTTCTTTTAATATTTGCACAGTATCATTTCTTCTTCCTCACCCCTAATATTTTTTTTGTTTTATTATATTAAAATAAGTCCATACTACAGAAGTTCTCCTAATTTTTTGTTTTTTAGATGTTTGGATTGAGACGACTGGAGAAACCAAAGTTTCTGCACCCTTTGACCTTTGTGTAAGATTTTTATTTTCTAAATTTAAATTAATTTTATTAGTATTTGTATTTAATTTTTTTTTTGGTTTTTTAGACAAGAGGATATCTTAAAGAGTAGAGAGAAAAAAAAACAGAAATACTCTTAAAGCAGTGTAAAGGAAAAGCACATGTACCAAAAATCCAACTTCCAAAGACCAATGCAAACACCAACTAAAGATGAGCCTGAGTTGTGAATTCCGAAAAGCCAAGCTAAAATCCTAAGAGAGAGAATTTTAGGAGAGAGATTTGAGAGAGTGTAAGAATGTGAGATTTTATGTTTTTGAAAAACATAAAAATTAGGGGGTGGGGGCTTTTATAAAAAAAATTAGAATCTTTTTAAAAAAATTATTTTTTTTTATTTTTTTTATTTTTTTAATAATTTTTTTGCGGCAGAATCATGTGGGCCTTCAGATTTTGCCCCATAGCCGTTGGAGGCAAAATCTGAGGGCTAAATTTCAAATTATTTTTTTAAAATATTTGAAGTTTTGAACCGTTGTCCGTAATAGGCCGTTGGGGTTGGTTCGGATCCGAGCCTGCCTAATTCTCGGATCCTCAGCCTGATGGGGTGGTACCGTAGCGGTACCTCGGCTTGTGCCGAGGTATCGGACCAACCGGGCCATGGTACTGTGACGGGCCAAGCATGGCACGAGGCCCGGTTGGCCTCGGCACGACAAGATATGGCACGTGCATGGGCACGGGAAATTTCTATGCCATGTCGAGCTATGCAAGGCTGAATCGGGTTGTGCCTCATGCCGGGCCGGCCCATTTGACACCTCTACATAATCTCTCTATAACACAAAGTCACAGTATTGGAACGTATTTTTAACTTGTATATTTTGTCTTTGTAATAGAAAGAGAGTAGAATATTCTTCGTTACTTCATGTACACGAACAAATTGAGTTCTAGAATTATTGTATTTGATTACATATGATGGATACTTAATGAATGAATTTTATATTTGGATTTTATTATGGTTTGGATATTGTTGAATATGATAATTTTGTAGAACTAGAATTAGAATTTTACTATGAGTGAGTTTATGCATGCTATCATGGTGGATAGTGGTAGGGACTCCATAAAGCACACTTATATATAATGTTAGGAATGAAGTGATAATCATTCTAATAATGAACTTTGAGGCAAACTTATATGTCGAAATAAAATATTGAGGTATATTAATTATACGAGTATGTTGCTTACGAATCCAAAAATATGAATACTTTTATAAGCCAATACATTATGCAAGTCTTATAAGAAATAACCTTGATTTGATATGGACATTTGATAAACTATTTTTCTATGGGTGGAAATCATATGTCATTATGTTAGATTGTGATAGGTAAGTCATGAGATACACATGATTGGAAGTGACTCATAAGGTAATGATAGTCTTGTAATTTCCTTTATATTATATGACTATCACTATTATGATTTAAAAGAAAGCATATGTTAATTATACGAGTATTATGTTTACAAATCCAAAAATTTAAGTGCTTTTACTACCACATCAGTTTATATATATATGGCATATGAGATTAAAGAATAAAAATATACATACAAAACAAATACTAGGGATTATTAATTAATTGCATAAAAAGTATGTACTTGTGAATGACCATTAAGAAGAAATGATTTATCTTTTTGGTAGTAAAGTATTAAGGAAATAGCTATGATGGGACCATCATTGTGGAGAACCTAATAATTGATAACAAACTTGTATGCCAATATGGGGCTAGAATCTTTCTATAATAATCCTATATTGAATATATAACCGAACCCAATAATATTCAAACTATTTAGATAAGCTATCATGCATAATGGAATGTATCAAACTTAGAATTTAAGAATCTTACCAAAAACTCAATCTTATCTTTTCAACTAGAGGTGTCAAGTGGATCGGCAGCTTGGGCTCGAACCCAGCACTAGCCATGCCCGATTGAGCCATGCCTGGCCTGGCACGACATGGTCCAGAACCATGAATGGGCAGTGTCGAGTTGCCTCGAGGCATGGTTCATGCCATGCCATGTCGAGGTCTCCCAGGCCTCGTATTGGGCCATGCATGACCTAGCTGCTTGGCCGGAAGGCATGATTCTTCGGCATGACCTGAACCATGCCTTGGTACTCGGGCTAGGTTCAGGCATGGCCTGACCCCGACCACTTGTGACACCCATGGCCCGCACTCGCCACAATGCCACTATGCATGCACCACACCCACACCCCTCGAGCCTTCTCTCAAACCCGAAGGCTTGACCCCATTAGCAACGGTAAAAAAAAAGTAAAAGTTATACACCTGCTACTCGTTAGATGCGCCCCCAACAACTAATGACAAGAATCTGATGGTTGTTGGGTTTCTACCCAATTTTTTTAATAAAAAATTAAAACATATTCAAAAAATTGATTTTTTAAATTGTTATTAAAATATATATATTTCCTCCTCTCTCATTCCTAATCTATATCCACAAATCCATTTTTTCTTTTCTTTCTCTCCTCTCCTCTCATTTCTCATTCTCTCACTTTTTGGGACTCGGGTGCATACTACGGTGCTAACATTGTGTTCGAATATTAGACATCATATATCATCAAGCAAATAGGCTTATAATTTATGAGTAATATTTTTAAAATTTTGTTTAGTTTTTTAATTTTTATTTTAATTAATAATTTAATGTAAGATAATATTTAATTTAAAAATATAACTTAGAATATAATTAATAAACTAATAATAATTAAAAATGACCAATAATAATATTAATGATGATAACGAAATTAACATTAACATAAATATAGATAATTTTAATATGGGCTCAATTTAATATTATACAAAATAAAGATATTAAGGGTGTCAATAAAGAATCAGCACAGTACAAATATTATAAAAAAATATTAACCTACAAGAGTACATGTAGGACTAAGCACCTAATCGGCATGTCAAACAATACACCAAAAAATATGGTACATTAGATCTTAAAAATCTAATTGCATGGTAGGATCTTTGAGGTTGGATCAAGTTTAGTTTCTATGTTGATCCCCTTCATATACCACAACGAGTTAGGAATGGAAAGCATGACCAAACAGATCACCACGATGGGCCTTCTGATTAGATTTTTGAAGGATCCAAGGATAGTAGGTATCATGTAATTCTATTTTCAGTCTGCATATCATAGGATTCATAGTTCCATATCTAGGAATGACATACTAAAATACTATAAGTTAGAAAAAGAAATAATATCTAATGAATTTAAGAAATATAGTGGTGTAGTGTCTGTGACATCCAAAATCTGGACTAGTCGTAATGATGCATCTTATACATGTTTCACCACTCACTATATAGATTCTAAATGGATACTAAATAAACAAAATATTAAGAATTTCATATTTCTCAATCCTTATGATGTCCTAGTCATTTATGAGTGCATGATGAGAATCTTTAGATAATATAATATTCAAAATAAAATTTATAGTATCACATCTGATAATGCATCTAACAATAAATTATCCATTAACATGTTTGTTAGGACCATTAGAGACATGCCATTAAAAGAGGTTTTCCATGTTAGATACATGTGTCGCTTAAGAAAAAATTTATAACTCACTAAAATTTCTTTGTACGCCTCATAGACAACAGGCATTTTGGTAGTCTCTATTTGTATGTGGGTCTAAAGAAAAAGAAATTTTAATCGAATGTGAGATAATATTGGAATTACACATACTTTATGTTGGAGTCATATTTTGGATAGGAACATGTGATGTCTGACTACGTTAATAATAAGAGTGATGAACTTATTATTATCAATAATGACTAGGATACAAGAATTTCATATATGAAATTCCTAAAGATTTTTAATGATATGATGAACATGGTTCGTTAATTTATGCTCCCATAATTTACATTGTACTCGGATGCATATAGAATATTAGTAGCATGTTTAGGAAGTTTAGAGATGACCCAACATTTAGTGACATGGTAGTTGAGATGGAAACTAAGTACTTAAAGTACTGATCTACTATTCTATATCTTTATTATCTAGCTACCTACATGGATCCTTGGATTAAGGTGGAAGGGGCAAAGAACATTTTGACATATATTTGCACATGCATTAGACTGGAACACCAACCTGAAAGTTTAATTCATGAGAAGTTGATTGAGTTATATACATACTATGATACTAAGAATGGTGGTTGTAGTAGCTAGACTCTGATTATAGATATGGATATCATATTCGGAGATGATGACTTCTCCATCTAGTTAGTAAGGGGGAAACAATTTGGTGGACCTTCGAATAGGAGTAAGCTATCTTGATATTTATATACCGATTACTGCTCAATCCTATCATATACCGATAATAAGAACCTTGATATTTTATAATGGCGAAAATCATATGAGTCCACCTATCCTATGTTGTCTAAGATAGCAAGAGATATTCTGACTCCTCTAATGTCAGCGTAGCATTAGAGTCTACTTTGTCTATTATAATGAATGTGATTTCAGATAGAAGATAAAGATTGTGGCAAGATATTGTTAATGCATTAGCATGTATGAAGGATTAAGATGATTCGAGCTTGTGAATCAAAGATCGTACTACAACTACAATAAGAGTGGATGAGTTGGTGGCAGATGATGATTTGTTGAACTTTTAATGAGGATTGAGATTGAGCCACCACTAGTGATACCATTAGATGCTTATAGGATTGATCATTGATGTATTAATTTTTGAGCATGCATTATTATTTGGTACTTGTATTATGCTATGAAATAATTTAAATTTATAATATTTATTTTATATTATTTTTGTGAGTTGTGACTTCTGACTTGTGATTATAATTTTATTTTTTTATTGTATTTATTTATTTATTTAATTTTGTATTAAAATTTATAATATTTAGAATGAGAGATGATCCAATTTTGAAATGACACAAAATAGCATATCTTGGCATGACCCAACACTAAATTCCTAAGGCTCAACATGAATCGGCCTGAATCTTGCATACTCAAGCAGTGCCGAGCCTATCCTTTTTGAGTCGTGCCCTGCCATGCATGGCACGGTGGCATGAGTGGGACACAAAAAATGATATACAAACAACTACCCTTTTGACACCCCTACTTTCAACTTGCATAACAATTGACTAATAGTTAGTTGATCGAACTATCTACATAATATCTATTTCATTGATATCTTAGACAAAAAAATCCATTTTACTACTTTTTATGACTCATATACATGTAGATTGATTGGATGAGAGACTCTCACTCATTTTTTGATACTAATGTTAGGATTATCTAGTTTGATTAGTCAATTGAAGTTAACAGAACTCTCCTTGAGAAAAGATATTTTGGATTTTAGTAGGTTGAATATCATTATCTTAATTTTGTATCTCAATTTATATTATTTGACTTGTATTACTTATTTGTATCTTGCATTTTTTTTGTATTTTTTTATTCATAATCAATAGAGTGAAACTCTAGAATTGAGCTAACATCTTAGACATAGAAAGAGAGAAAATCAAAAGATGAAAAATTTGGGAGTTGGAGATGAACATACATATCCCAATGTATCAAAATGATGAAGCCTATTTCTCATGTAGTGGTGATTTTTATCTCATACCTAATGGTGACTTAAATCAGTTCTATTATCAAAATGTAATAAGCTTAAAGATCAATGATCAGGGAGCTATGAATGGATTGCATTTGATAGTTCTTATGTAACTTCTGAATCTTCATTTGAAGATATTATTACTTAGTTACTAATGGAGACAAGGAGATAGAATGAAGTTAAAGAAGAGAGATAGAAAAAACTAGAAAGGATATTTGAAGATACTACTTTGGGCATGCTTAAAGAAAGTAATACATGATAACTTTTTGGGGCTAAAATGAACCTGGATATTAGTGAGGAGGTCAAGGAAGTTAAAGAAGCTATGACACATCATAATGTCATGGCCAAAATAGAAAAAAAGGAAGATTTGTGCACTCAAGACCAAAAATCTAGAAACTACTATTGATGTGGTTTTCTATATTGATGGTCGTACAAAAAATACATGGAGAAATGAAATAAAAAACTACTTGATAAATTGTCATGGACTAAAGAAGTTATACATGAAATGAAGCTATGAAGGCTTTAGTGAAAGTCTAGCTATAGATGTTAAATATAATACTACTTGGGAGGTAACCCAGGACATTTTCTTTTTGTTGTATATCTAGTGCATTATACTTATACGCAATGTATCAGAGGATTACATATTTCCAAAGCATTATATTTGGGAGTTAACCCCCCCCCCCCCCCCCCCCCATAAAATGGATTACATATTTAAATGTTAGATATTTCTTTTTGTGGTCATGAAGGCGTAACTATGACTTATACACAAAAGCTAAGTGCCAATGTTGTGGCATCCTAATAGCATCATGGAAATATGTTACAAGCGAAAAGAAAATGCCACTATCATGACCACTCATAGCATCATAGACACTTAAAAGATATGAAAAGTTACTTTTGTGTCATGGCTAGTTCCAAGCACCATGACTAGAGCCAAAACATGATAGATCTTCATCAAAGCATTGTTGCTATTTCTCAGTTCCATAGCCACACACACACACACACACACACACACACACACATCAAAAAAGACCATTTGTCAATATTGTCACCTCTACAGAGTGTCGTATCTATATAACAATATAAAAAATTGTCTCCATTCCATGGTCACTTTCTAGCACTGTAGTGCTCTATGTAATACAAATAGATAAAGACATAAAACCATGACCATTTCACAATGCCGCTATTTCGTGTTATAGAGAGATTAGGCCCAAGTCATGGTTATTCCAGAACCATAACTTTGTTTTACAGAAAGATCAAGAAGTAGAAAAAAGTTGAGTCCATTTTCTAGAGTCATAACTTCAAGCTAGATAGATGAAGTTTAAAGTTTCAACTTTCTACTTAGAATAATGCAATACAAACCAAGTATAAAGTAAAAGATAAATATTTTTCAAAGAGATCACTAATTTCTTCTCGTTCTCACTCACTCAACAAGCAAGGCAACCTGTAACTACCAACCCTAGAAAAAATTTTCACACTTCTCTAGGAATTCGCCTTTAGTGTGAAAGTCACGCAATCAATGAGGAAGATGATAAAAAGTAATCCTTTGGATATGCATGAGTATTTTGTAACTAACGATGTGGTGACATCCCATGTGAGCTACTTTTACTCATATTTCTACTAGTAAAACTTGAAGGAAACATATGTTAATTTTATGAATAAAAATACTTACAAACTAAGTCAATCCTTGGTCTTTATAATAATGGAGACCAAAGAATAAGAGTATGCATATAAAGTAACCATCAAGAGAAGTTGATGAAGTTGCTTAAAAAGTATGAGATTATGAATGACTCTCATCTAGAGATGAATTATTATCTCAATGGTGATATACCGAGGTGATAACTATGAAAAGACCACCTTTAGGACTAGCTTAATGGTGATAACTACCTTGTATGGCATTAGGGTAAAGTGTCATTGTACAATACCACAACTTTCATTCTATTTCAAAGACAACATTCCTCAAGCAACTTAATGACATCATATAGATTAAATGAATGAATCATGAACCTAGGATTGCTTAAAAATATGAGTATCTATTTTACTAAAAATGAGGTGTCTCATTGTTGAATTTCCAAACTACATATACATTTCTATGAGATCAATATCTCGATGGAAGTCTACCACACTACTTGTATGACTCATCCTTTGCAGATTTTAATTGATGAGACACTCTCTTTAATAAGCTTTTGGGGCATGTCTAATCAATAAAATTAGGTGACATAACAAAATCACAACATGCATCAAGTAGTGCTGGAACTTAAAAAAAATGGAGCAGAGTTATGATTCTTTCTGATTCTATAAATAGACTAGTTGCATGGAGAAGGAAACCATAATATTCCGAACCAATTCCATGCTTTAGCACTCTAAATTCCTAGCTCCAATATTATTGTGGCATTATTATATTGTTTGATTTTGTTAGTTATATAATATTTTGAAAGCTAATAGCAAAAGTATCTCATTAAAAAATACTACAAGTATATGGATCATATAAATAATGAAGATAACTTTTGTCTAGATATCAATCACATATGAATTATATTAGTAATTTAGCTAACTAATAATGGGGCAACATAGTTTTAGTGGAGAAGATAATTTTGGATTTTGGTATGAATATTAGATCCGACGATTTGTTCACTTGATTTATATGATGATCTTCAAATAATTCAATTTATGTTGTGTTTGGATATAGAATGAAGGTTGAATTGTTGTTTGAAGACTCATTTTTCCTAATGGCATACAAAGTGGTTATCACCCTTGAAGTCATCCTAATGATAATCCTCTTATAGTTGTCCCCTTAGCATATTACTATCAAGAAAAAGAATTATCTTTGCTTGATGATCATTCACAAGTCCATACCTTTTAGGTAACTCATCTACTACTCTTGATGGTTGCTTTGTATATACATTCTTATTCTTTAACCTTAGGTGTCATAAAGACCATGACATGGTTTAAAAGTATTTTACTTTTAGCTTTGGAAACACCATACTCACATAATTAACCTATACTTCTCTTACATCTCACTGGTGAAAACCATATGAGTGAAAATACCTCAAAGGGTTGTCATCATTATGAGTCACAACTACTATTGCATGTCATGTGAATTATTTATCATCATCATCTACCATGATGATGCAACTCTTATATTAAAGGTGAAACTATTATTAACATATTCAATAAAATATTTATATTAATTGAGGATCAATTCTTCTAAGACATATATAATGGAGAAAGGGCTGTCACTATATGTAAAATTATTTATGCTTTCGACTTCATAAACACCAAACTCATAATGATTAACATACTAAAATTTTTTCACACTCATGAAGCAATGAGGAAGGCTCTATAAAACTACCCAAAACTTCAATGTAACAATTGAGAAAATGTCGAGATTGAAGCAATGAGGAAAGGATGGTGCTATAGCGATGAGTAGTAGGTGAAAACAAAGCAACTATGGGCCAGCACTACTGAAGTCTCGTATGGATCCATTGTGCACATGGTGACATTTCTATCAGAGACTAACAAAAAAATTGATAATTTAAGTTCTATCCAAGAAAATCTTTATATAAGAGTGAAGATTCATAAAGTTTAACCCCTCTTTCTAGTAGATTATCAAAAAAGATAGATTAGAGTTTATTTTGTGCATATAAAAAATGTTAAAATATATTAGTTGTCTAAGAATTCTATGCTAATCTCAAGGAATGAGAAGAAAATAGATACTATGTGAGAGGAATTTAGATATGTTTTGATATGGATATTATTAATGAGTTATTAGGATTGCAAAGGATTAGGGATATCATGGGCTTCAAATACCTAAAAATACAACTTAAATTTAAGCAATTATGAATATGTTGACAAATAGAAAGGGAGAATAGAGAGTAACTTCGAAAAGTGTATATGGATTTTTTGATGCATAAAGAACTCACAAAGGTGAGTAAAGAGTGATTATATTTTATTTGCTCATTTTATTACTGACACTTGATGTTTCAACCATTACACAATATATGACAATTTTGCTTTATGCCCTCTTCACTGGTTGCAGATTTAATGTGGAAATAATACTTGAGAAATTCATTCTCATTTATCAAGAGGGTGAATTTTCTGGCATAATAATTTATACTTCCTTGATTACTTTGTTATGCTGAGTCAAAAGAGTCTTGTTGGATGATGATAGTGATGAATATACCCAAGGGTGTTTCACTGATATTGTTGGGCATTAAAAGAGGGATTGAAAAAGATAGAAAAGAAAATAAGTTGATTCTCAAAGGGGTAGAATTGAGTGATATTATGCAAGAATGACCATCTTTCACCAAAGATGGCATAAAAGCCATGGAAAAAAGAATAGGAATACAAGAAGAAGAGGAAACCCACATTGAACATTCTCTAACTATAAAAGAAGATATGTTGGGTGATATTTTTTTGTATTTTGAAAAATATGTAACTGTATTCCTAAAACATGAAGGAGCACCTAAAAAATGAGATCCAATCCCTTCATACAAAAATAATAGAGAAAGTAGAGAAATGAGATGCAATATGAGAAGTGCATCTCCAAAAGAAAGAGATGTTATTTATGATGACTCAAAAAAATTTGAAGATAAAATTTATAATCTTTTGGAAGAAGGGATGAAATTAGTGAAGACCAAGGTGATGGGTAGTGCTACATTTTATGGGAAGCTTAATATGGCCATCACATTAGAATAGAAAAAAATGGTAGCTACAAAAGATAAAAGAATTAGAGTAAACACACAATATTAAGAAAATTGACACATAGAAGAATTGGAAAAATAGAGTATGAACCAAAAAGAATTGTACTTTGAAATAATACCTTTTGAAAGCACACTGAAATGCATTGGTAAGACAAGGTGCATTGCATGATATTTTGGCAAAGATATTAAATTAGATAGCTACCCACAAGAGAGATTTAGAAAGGCATATTGGTAGCCTCTCTCACCTCATTGACTTATATTTTTTGTTTTTTTTCATATCATAGTGTTGTAAAAAATTCTATGTTGAAGTTGTGTGTGGTGGATGGAATGTACAGTTTTATAATTAGAAGGGGAGTGATTGCTCAGGGATGAGCAAATTATTTAGTATAAGAGTTTGATCAATATAACAATTGGTGATCATGTAAAATTATAATTTTTTTTATTTTATGACTTTGTTACAATCTTATTGAGCTATATGATTGTTTTTGCATCTATCCTTGGCTGAAGTTCTACACATATAGTCATTAAAATTTTCATATGTTATGACTCATAATAACTTTTATGATTATTTTTTATATCATGACTTTGACATAATTATTCCACTGTACAATACATTCTATCTAGCTATAAAACTTTCTTGGAGTCATAACTATACTAGCTCATAATAATATTTATGCCTATGTTATTTATTATATGTTGCATCAACCAATTACCCAATTGGTGCTCAAAGTGAAAGAAAGCCTCCAACACCATGATTTTATCATTATAGAGCCATCAAGTTTAAGGCAAAAGTCATAATGTTATTTCCAGCATTGTGACTTTTAGTTATAGAAAGTTCTAAAGAATAATACTCAAGTCACAACCATTTTCAGAGCTATGTCTATAACACCCCAAACATTTTTTTAAATGATTTTTTTTCATTGAATTTAAGTTTTAGGTATTTTAAGGTCCATCATGAATTTATAATAATTTTTAAGAATTATTTCTCAATTAAAGGGAATTTTAGGAAAAATATACCTAGTAAGGTCAAATTCTGAGCAGTTGACTGAAATAGAATTTAAATACCCAATGAATGAAATAAATTGTGGGAATTTTTTTTGAAGCAAAGTAAGGTCCAAAGAGACATTTTTAATAATTCCCAGGGCCTTAGAAAAATTTACGAAAACCTACAGGGACTTAAGTGCAATATTGAATTAATTATTAAAAATATCATGCCTCAAAAAATCGAGCAGAAAATGAATTAAAAAAATTGAAGAACTCTAGGTTCTCCATTCAGTGCCGAACTACTAAGGAAAGAAGAAAATTTTGTAGCAACCAATTCCCTTTAAAATAAACCTGTGTTTTTTCATGGTGGGAGACTTTCAAAGGTATATAAAAGCTTCATGGTTTTTAATTTTGGTTTTTCATGGTCTGTATTGGAGGAAAGGGGCTAAAATGATGAATAGTTATTATTTGGATGGTCAATTAGAACTATTTGAAATTTATTAATTGTTCTAATGTGTATGCTAGGTTGTAATTATATTTTGAATGTATAGAATGTGGCCTATGAGGTATGGATTAGGTCTGGTATGTTTAAAATTTGGGGAAAATATATTTAGAATGAAATTGAGGTGGTAATTAGTGGAAATAAGTGTAAAATTGATTGAATGTGAATTTCTATTTAAAGGTCGACTTGGACAGAATCATAGAAGAACCTAATGGACGAATCTTAGGGCAAATTTGATATCATTGGAAAGATATGGATGTTAGTGAAATTTTTCCACTAGTTTCAGGTCTTTTCGACATCTATAAAGAAAGATATGGGTAATATACTAACTGATGCGCAATAAAAAAACGAGTTTAATGATTAAACATTAGACATAAGAAATTAGTAGTGAAATTGAATATTAAAATAATAAATTTGGGTATTTAGATGTTAAAAGGAAGAATGTTGAAGGTAAGGAAAGTAAACAAATTTTTTTAAAAAAAAATTATTAAAAAACTCAAGTTAGGTGATTAAATAGAAATGGGCAAGCGGCCTAATTGAGTAGTGAATAACAAAGTATGACTCGTTATGATTTTGATGTTATCTTTATATTTCTTTTTCTTGCATGAATATTGGTATAGAAAACAAAGTTTGGGAAGGCTCACACGTTCAGGGTGAATGGCCTAGCTGAGCCTGGACTAATATGGAGGTGAGTAAATTTATATCATCATACTTGCACCTTTGAAATGTATAGCAGTGTTTTCATTATTTGACTTGATCGTAGTAATTAACTATGATTAAGACCCTTATTCTTGAGCATTCATTGAATTGAATTTGTCATATGCCACAAATCATGTGTCCTGATGAATATTTATACTGAGCACAGTCATCTAACACTTATTGTATTTGGTGTTATCTCTTGTTGCATGCTGAGTACGGTCAACTATATTCTTTGATATTGCCATTTTTGTCTCATGCTGGGTATGGTCAACTATAACTTATAATCGTTAATGTTATTTATTGGTAAGAATCATAGAAAGCCTAACTGATGTGGAGGTTATCAGGTTATGTGCACATGGTACCCTCTGGTGCGGGAAAAGTCAGTATCTTCCTAGAGTGGTGGTAAAACTCTAGGCATAGAACCCGGCCCGCTCTACGAATCTTTGGTTGGAATCTAGGGATTCTAGTATAAAGGTAAAAAGGAATGTGTGGATTCCTGAGTGGTAAACTATATTTCTATGTTTCAAACCTCTAAATCTCATTTGATATTGTTGTTCATATTATTGTTATTTGTTGCATAACCTATGTACGGTGATTGATTGATTGATTGATCATATTCATCCTTGTGAGCTGGCCTTGAGTATCTAGCCTCACAAGTATGGTGATATATTTTTACTCACGGAGTTATCTCACCCCCGTTGATTTCTTTTTTTTTTCAGGGTAGACATAGATAGGAGAATCCAAGTATTTCTAGACCACTTGGATTTTTTTTTTGAAAAATGTAATGGATTATTATTTTGTTTATTTGGTGAATAAGAGTCTAAGTTTCTAGAAGGCTCCATGGTGAATTAACTTAATTATTGGGTTAATTATTGAGTGGGATAAATTTTACTTTTGATGAAACCTAATTTGATATTTTTGATGAGACCGTTGAGGTCGTTTTTGTTAGTAGAGACCGCGGAGATCAATAGGATTTATCATTGTTATAGAAATGAATAGATCATGCCAAAATTTTTGGTAGAAATTATGGGACTTAGGCTTACTACAGGTTTTGGAGGCCTTAAGCCTGCCCATTCCCTAGCACCGGTCACAGCCTATAAAAGTGAGATTGTGACACTGACTCTCTACTTTAGAGAAATAATCAAAGTCGTGACCTATTTCCTACACCACAATTTTGGGTTTGAAGGTGAAATGCATAAGTTATATTCATTTCCAACACCATAACTTAGTATTATAATAGCAAAATGTATAGTCCTAGAAATTTTCATCACCATGGCCATTCCTCTCTGATGCAAGAGAGAAACCAAAATCATGGATCATTCTTAGCATTCTAACTTTGTATTCTAGAGACAAAATATGCAACTATAGCCAATCCTAGCACCACAGCCATATAATGCAAGAGATAGATCAAAGCCATGGTCCATTCCCTGTACTATGACTTTGTATTCTAGAGAAAAAAAGTGTTTCCATGACCATTCTCAATTCGCAATATTCTAAAGTTGGGAAGAGACAAAAACCATGACTTATTTCTAAAGGTTATGACTTTCAACTTAAAATGCACACCCAGCCTTTCAAGTATAAAAAGAAAAAATTTGAATTTTAGTGCAGATTTTTGGGCATGAGAAAATAGATGAAAGCTAAGGTTTTGGGAGCCAAATTTGCCTAATCCTCGGTGAGATTCATGGGGAAAGGGGTGATGTAAGTCAAAAACATAAATCCTAATGGAAGCATCAATTTTGACCTATCATAGGAGCAATTCATAGGTGAATGACTGAGTAGATTCCTAACTAATATCAGGCTAAATTGAGATCTATGATTGTTGTATTTGATTATGTGTGATTGATACTTAATAGATGAATTTTATATTTGAATTTTGTTAAGGTTTGGATATTAATAGATATGATATCTATGTATAACTAAAATTAGAGTTTTATTATTAGAGGGTTTGTACATGCAATCATTTTGGTTGGTGATAAGTAAGCCATGAAGTAGACTCATGAATAATAGTAGGAAGAAAGTAATGGGCCTTCCTATCATGATACAGAAGATAAACCTATACATCAAAATATGACTTTGAGGTATATTAATCATTTAAGTATGATACTTAAAAATCCAAAAACATGAACATATTTATAAGCCAATCTATTGTACATATCTTAGAAAAAGTAACTATTAATTGATATAAGAATTTTATAGAATGATTTCCTAAGAGTTTCACTTTTTGTGTGAGAGCCGCGTATCATTATGGTAGATAGTGATAGCCAAGCCTTGTCACATAAATGATTAGAGGTGACTCATAAGGTGGTAACAGTCTTGTGAGTTTTTTCTATCATATGACTAACATCGGTGAGATTAAAAAGAAAATATATATTAATTATACGAGTCTGATAGCTACAAAGTCAAATGTACAAATGTGTATGCTACCATATCAACTTGCATCTATGTGAAATATGAGGTCGAAGAATAAAAATGTACATTTGAAAAAACAATCAATATTGATTGATGAGTTGCATAAAAAGAATGGACTTGTAAATAATCCTTGAATAGGAATGATTTATTGTTTTGATGATTAGATATAGATGGATATCTATGAAAAGACTATCATCGGAGAGGATCAAATAGTTGATGATTACCTTGTATGTCAAAAGAGTACCAAGACATTTCCCAATAATCTTATATTTATTTTGCAACCAAGCCCAATAATATCCAAACTATTTAAATAAGCCATCATACATAATAGAATTCACCAACCCTAGAATTTAAGAATCTTACCCAAAACTCAGTTATATTCTATTAACTATACCAGTAGTTGACTGATAGTTGGTTGATCGAATTGCCTATACAATTTAAGTAGAATTAATATTTAAAGAAAAAATCCACTTTACTACTTGTATGACTCATATACGTGTAGGACTAATAAAATGAGATACCCTCACCAAACGAAGTTATGGGACTTTACCTAATCCAAAAAATTTGGGTATCACAATAATATTGCAATAATTACTTTTTGTCCATAGATAGTAATACTACTCTCCCATAAGAGTTAGAGTGTGATAATTATTAGGATGGCCAGCCCACTTAGAATCATTATTTCCTACATAATTTTCTTTCGCAACTTTCTAAATAATGAGTCAAAAAAGTTCGCTATTTGGGAATAGTAAGCCAACCATCTTCTATCCATAATCTCTTCATCTTTTATTCTATGGCCTAATCAATCAATAATTTGGAAATTAGAAGTTCAAGTAGCCACTTCTAAATGTGTTACACATTAAGGCCTACTAATAGTGGCAAACTTCATCTTTCATCTTAGATTCTTAATGCAATGATCATATTAATAGCTTTTCTTGTCTTGTATTCAAATACATAGTCAAACCCTTCAAGAAACTTCTGCCATAAAGCTTACTTCATAATAAACTTTTTTTGAACTTTATAATAATTTATTGCTATTTTATTTATTCTTATCATACATAATTACCAAGAGACAATGTCTCCAAGTCTAGAAGCAACAACATATGATCATCATTTCTTTCTCTTAGAACTACTATTTTTAATTTATTTTATGACTTTCAAAGATAATTGGATGTTCTTCTTCTTTTAAATGCCCTCAAATAATAAATTATGGTGCATCCCTATAAACTTCAAAAGATTTTGGATGATTTGTTAAAGCTATAAAATGTTCTTTAATTATACCATGTTTAGTCAATAGGGTGTTTCTAGAAAAGTTGTGTTATCGTCCCAAGCCTTCCATTTTTTAAACAAGTTTGTCAATGATGTTACTATGTCGAAATATCCTTGAATAAAATACCTATAATAATTCACTAATCCAATAAATATTTTTGTTCATTTAAATCATTCAATTTCTCACAAGGTTATCAAGAAATTGGATTTCCTATAGCCCAAAAATATACTACTTTAATTTCATGTGTGATGCATTCTCATTTCTACTAAGAGAACACTTGACTTAAGTGATTCACTTTTTCCCCTAAGGACCATTTGATATCATCAAAATATGTGACCACAAATCATATCAATAAATTTTGAAACACCTTATTCATGAGAGTTTTAAACATCACAAGCATATTTGTGAGCTTAAAGAGCATTAATAAAAATTTTAATGAGTCGTGATGAGTCATGTATGAAGTCTTTGGTTCACCATATTCAACCATCTGAATTTTATAATAAATCGATCACAAAACTAGCTTCATAAACTATTTTTTCTCCATGAGTTGATCAAATATATCGACTATAATACAAATATGATATTTTTTCTTTACTAATAATTTGTTGAGGGTTTGATAATTAATATATAGTCACATGGATCCATCATATTTTTTGCTGGAATAAAATTAGCACTCCAAAAGATATCTTTGATGGCTAGATAAATTAACATCAATTATCTCTCTAGTTATTTTCTTAATTATATGAGTTTTGACAATATCTTCTGATAATGAGGTATGACTAATAGTCGAGCATTAGATATCAACTCAATTTTATGATCATCTTTTCTTTTTGGCGGTAACTTCTTGGTTAGTATTAATGGTATGATATCTCCAAGAGTTCATGAATTTCTCTTGGAATATCATCTTCAAATCTCCGATCACATTGCCTTTGAAAGATTACAAATAAGTTATCTCATTTCTCACCTTATTGGGATGATACAATGATATTAAAAACTGTTGATACATAGACAACTAGCAAATGCTACCAAAGCTATATTGACTCGATTAAAAAAATATAAGCCAATAACATAATCATAATCATCAACAAAAATTATCTTTATAATTTCTATTATATATAATTTATTTTGATAAACTATTTGTATAACCAAAATATGTTCCAAGTTTAATATTTTTCATGTAAGTAGGAAAAAAAATACTTAAAGGCTAGGAATGCACCAATAGCACAATAATGAAAGTCTCACTATCCAGTTAGTGGGCCAAAGAATTTTTGGTGTAGAACTCGGCCCGTCCAGTGATCATACATGCTCCGTCATTAATATAAATTGATCTTATTTATATTTTTCAGGTTGTTGTAATTTTTGGCATGGAACTGTTCATCTTCATTTTTTTTTTCAGCGTGATTTTCATCGTGCCTGGTTCTGCACACATACTATAAGATATTCTAGACATTTTATTTGGTAATAATCTATACATACATAAGTGTTTTTCTAGTGGATGTAGCTACTTGTGTAGGATTACTAGTAAACCACGTTATTTCATGTGTTTTTGTTGTGTTTTTTGATTCTACTGTGGCTTTGTTAGATTGTGGTTGTGGATATATATATCGTTTGTTTTTCTTTATTGTTCTCTTCTTCTGAATCTCCAAAATCACAATCGTGGAAGCAAAATTATCCAATAGTTTCAATCCTTTTTTATATTTTTATTTGCATGCCAAATTCATACATTTCTCTAATAATCGGGACTTCTTTAAAGTTGAATATGTTGATCCATTCAATTCCTTTTCTTATAATCAACTCTTACTTATTAACAATATATTTGGAAATGAAAGTATTTGATGTTTTTGTGCAAATTAAAGTAATGACATCATGATAGACTATAATAATATCAATGAACATTAATCCTTTTTACGTACTACTTTTCTTTGTATTGATGGAATTCAATATATTCAAGTCAAGTCTAACTTCATTATTTGTATTATCTATCACAAAGGTAATTATAGAAATATTTGCTCTACTAAGATAATCATATATCTAGTGTAGTTAGTTGCACATATGATTGTAGCATGGGTGGATTGGGTAGGTTTGAGGAACAACCCAAAACTAACCAAAATTCAAAAAAGATGAACTCGGGGTATGACCCAACCTGAGTTTCAAATTGATTTTATCATCTTGAACCTAATCTTAATTTGAAATTATGAAACTCGAGTTGGAATTAGGTTGTGTTGGGTTGTAGCAAAACAACAAAAGAATTATGAAAAATTAATAATTAAATCTAAAAATAATACAGAATTGAAAATTTATTAGTTTTTATATATTTCTTTAAAGAAATGGATTTATGTAACATCAAACTAAAATTAAAATTAATGATAATTATTTTGAATGTAGATTTTTTAGTATCTCAACTCAAGCCATAATTTTTATAGGCATAGTAATGAACCTTTTCTCAAGTTGGGCTATGGAGTTTTGTACAGAAATAAAGCATTAAAAAAATTTTAATATTTAATTCGGGTTTCAAAAATATGCCTAAATTAGCATGTTTGAAAACACCTTGGCAATGCCCATCATTGTGAACGAAGGCTATTGTCATGCAATGATAAAAATTTCCAATATATCCACCGATATATCTTCGATATATCCATTAAAACTGATATATCTATCCTTGATTGGAGCTCACATACAAATACACATCGATATATCTTCGATATATCCGATATATCCGTAAAATCTAAGTACTGATATATCCGTAGAAACCGATATTTTAATCCTTGTTGTCACACTGTTCAATTTTAAAAATTAGAGTTTGGCGTTCACAATGCCGACTATTATATTTTAAAAATTTTTAAATACCAACATTGAGAATGATGACTATTTAATTAAATCAATGGCCATCATTCACAACGTCTGCTATTGAACAAGTTTATCCCAGAACGATCATCTTCTTCCTTCCCCCCGTTTTTCTTTTCTCCATTTTTACCTAACACCCGATTTTCTTCAGCCATTTATTCCACTAGTGGACTCCTCTCCACTAGACCCCATGACCTTTCTCCACCAGACTCTACCTCGATAACGGCAAGGCTGCATTGCACAAGCATTCAACAGCTCTTCTTCCGAGGTTTGTTATTTGTCTTATTTTTTTTTGCGATAAGATTTAGGGGCATTAGGGTTTAATGGTGCAAAAATGTATTATTTTATTATGTTTGTTATTTGACTGCAACTTTTATTGTATTAAATAATATTATTTTCTAGATATTTGGCTTAATATGAGTTCTTCATCTCTAAATACTAAATAAATACTATGCAAAATTGGTTGATATCTATCATAAATAATGATTGCATGATTATCAAACAGTATCCCCTCAATTTCTACATAACTCATAACCAATCATCATAGTTTCCTGAACTTATAATATCAAATATAAATGGGAACATAAGCTATTATCAAGAACATGGAGCCCCTCTATAGTCAACTTAAATGGGTAGAGTCAATTGCAGTAATATGTCATTTAACCTATTAAAAATTCTTAATTTTAACAAGAATGAGCAATCAACATTTGCCAAAATGCTCATTTTATTCAATATATTCTCTAATCATACCTAGATTAATGTTCACCAATTTATATATATATATGAACTTATTTTATGTATTTGTATATATTTAAATATAAACATATATAAATACATAAACACACACACACACAGACAAACCTAAAAATATATATGTGTTTATATTTTTATATGTTTGTGTGTGTGTGTGTGTAATCAACATGTTTTTGATTTATGAGTTTTGTACGGAAATAATACAATTTAAATAAAAAATCTAAAATATAATTCTCGTTTCAAAAATATACCCAAACTAGTGTATCTAGAAATAACAGACAATTACCATTGTCATGCTATTGAATTTTAAAAATTAGAGGCTGGTGTTCACAATGCCAGCTATTAAATTTTAAAAATCTTCTAATGCTACTATTTTATCTCTATCTCTCCACAAATATAGTGCTTCCATTCGTATCTACAATTCTAGTTAACTATAAATGTTTATTATGATGTTTACACACAATATTTGAGTCATTCTTATACTTATATATGTTTACATTATTTTAGATAAAGAATGCTAAACCTTATAGTTATTTATAATACTTTCTATTTGTCCCATTTATTCCATTTAAGCATGTAATTTTGTTAAAATGGAGAAATTTGGCTGAGCAATTTGTGTAGAATTATATATAATTTTAGAAATAATTCTGTAAAAAAGAACGAGAGCCTATTCAATAATAATCTCTCAATTTAATTTTTTTATTTGCTTTGAAACATGTCAATTATGTCTGTTTTCTATATCCCCGTAATGTGTTATTATAATAGACATATAATGAGGACCCATAATGATGTGAAATATGATGGAAACAAAGCTTCGTTTGTGCCTTTGGAAATACTAGTTGACTGCACGTTTGAACAATTGGGTGATATCATATTTTCAAGCACACCTATTGACAAACAGAAGTTCAACTTAGTTCTCATGTGTAAGTATCCTCTAAAAAGTAGAAATAGGTTTCAACCTCTTATAATATGGAATGATAGTTTTGTGTACCAAATGTTGAAAATGGTTAACACAACTGACATTGAGAAAATTGAATTATTTGTTGAGGTCATTCGAATACACTAACAAGCGAATCAATCTATTATTGTTGTAGAAAGTGAGAAGGTTGCAGAAATTGACTATGGTTGTGGGCCTAGAAGTGGTCTAGTACAATATATTGGAGCATATGGAGATGATGGTGCTTGTGCTTATGAAGAAGATAATGATGAATCTGAGGAAGATGTTGATGTTGAGTATGATGATGACTTACATATTCAAGCTAATGTACATGTTTCATCATTCCAGACTACAAATCAAGTTTTGGAGAATGAGCAATGGATGTTTGTCTCTACACATGCATTATCTTGTGATGTATCGAATATCACAGATAATGAGGAACCTGATGAGTCAGCTCCTATTTAGTTTCACCTACCATCAACACCTTATTTTGAACATGTTGAAAACATAGATATTACTATTTCAAGTGGTTGGACTCCATGGGGGCAAGAAACAACTAGTTATGCGAGTGGTAAATTTGTAGTTGGACAAGTTTTTAATTCTAAATTTGAATTACAAGAGGCTGCAAAAATTTACTCAATTAAAACACACCATGAGTTTGTTGTAGTTGTCTCCTCAAAAAATTTGCTTGTTTGAAGATTTAAGAATGCCAAAGAATGTCAATGTCAATGGAAGTTGCGTGTCATAGTTATGAAAGATACTAATTTATTTGTGATCAACAAATATAAAGGGCAGCATACTTGTGTAAATCCGTGTTTGAATCAAGACCATCGTCGACTAAACTCAAAGTTGGTTGCTGCTCATATAGAATCAATAATTAAGGCACAATTTATATTGTCCCATGCGGCTATTCAAGTAATCATGATGGAAAAATGGGGATATGAAATTTTATATAAAAAAGCCTTGAACATGAAGCATAAGGCATTTAGACACTTATTTGATAATTTTTCCCAAACATATACATATCTCCCATGTTTTTTCTTCGCCATTGAACAAGCCAATCCTAGATGTTGCTATTTGGAAAACTATCTCTCATAGTGTGCCAAATAATGAGACATTTTAGTGCGTGTTCTGGTCATTCAAGCCATCTACTGAAGGATTCACAAATTGTCATCCTGTACTAAGTATTGATGGTACATATTTGTATGGGAAGTATAAAGAGATATTATTGATTGTTATAGAATGTAATGAAAATAATTAGTTGTTCCCATTAACATTTTCTATTTCAGAAGACGTGAATATTTATAGTTAGGGATGGTTCTTGGCATGTATCAGGAATAGAGTAACTCAACGGATGAGGATTTATATTATATTTGATAGACATCTGGGTATTATGGCAGCTATGAGCAATCCTCATTTTGGTTAAATTGCACTATATGTCTATCACATAATCTGCATGCATCATCTTGCAAGTAATTTTATGACTAACTACAAAGATAAACTCTTGAAAATTTTGGTCTGTAGAGCAGTTGTTGGGACAACACCATGAAAGATGAATAGGCATATGGCTACAATTGAAAGAATTAATCCTAAAGCACGACAATGATTAAAGGAGATCCCTTTTCTATTATGGGTACTTTCACATGTTAGAGTTCAAATATATGGGATAATGACAACCAATATGTCAGAGGAATTTAACAGTTTTCTTAAAGGGTCTCGTAGCTTACCAATCACTACATTTGTTCAGTTGAAATTTTTCCGCCTTAATAGTTACATTATTGCAAGAAGGGAACAATGTGCTGATAGATTGGCATTCATTGAGTAGTTCACTCCATATGTTGATACTCAGATTCAAGGTTGTGTGGTTAAGGCTAGATCAATAGAAATTATTCTTTACGATCACATACATGGCATATTTCACATAAAGTCCAGGAGTGGTTGCATTCATCGCTTCAATATAAATGACAAGAACTACACATATGGTAAGACATTGATATATGGATTTCCATGTAGCCATATCATAGCAGCATGTCAGTATCAAAGTTTTGATTTTTGGTTATTTGTTCAAGGCTACTACACTATGTAGTCCTACTATGACACTTGGGCAAGTTTGTTTTCTCCCATATTCAATGAAGATGAGTGGCCTATTTATGATGATCCAATGATTGTAGCTCTAGGGTCAATGAAACGACAAGTTAGTGGTCATCCTAAATCAACTCGTTTTCATTATGAAATGGATGTCATGGAAGGGAAAACAAAGATGAAAAATGGGTTGTGCAAACTAGAGGGTTACAATCGATAGTCTTGTAAGAATAGAAATCAAGTTTAGTTGTTTGTTTGCAAATAAGGCCTCATTTTTTTGTTATTGTTCTATATAAGACTTATATACTAGCATTTATTTCTTGTAAATGAGGCCCTGAATATTTTATTGTTGTCTTGTATCAGACTTTTTCTATTGAATGAAACTTTCTTATTATACTTGTGTATTCTAAATTATCATTATGATTAATATTGATAGTCATGTTTGATAATTATTCTAGATTTGTTATATCTTATAGACATGGCTAGGAGGTTTCATGATGCGGATCTTTCGGATACATTTGTCTTGGTATTGCAAGACAGATACCGATCACACTTAGTAGATACAGAGCAGATACGTAATTTGTTAATTATCAATTACTATTAGTAGTTTGAACATGTAATTTATACATAATCACTTTTAAATTTGGTTGTTTAGTTGCTTACAGCTTTAGAAGATCCTCCACCCTCGACAGTAGATGAGAGCCTTCATGACTATGTAGAAAATGGATATTCGGATTCAGCCATACATGATTAAGGCTAGATTTTACGGTATATACCATTTGGGCCACCTTATAATTTATTGGCCACTTATCACCTCACTCATCGAGAGATGGCAGCCCGAGACACACATATTTCATGTGCTAGTAGGGGAGATGACTATTACCTTACAAGACATCACCATCCTCTTGGCCTTCATATCCATGGCCCAGCAGTCACTAGCACATGTGTGTTCAATGTGGCGATGTTGTGCACGGACTTGCTCGGTATCATCCCACCCACCAATGCTATCATAGGAGCCACTATCTCTTTGTGGTAGTTATGTATCCAATTATCCAACCTGCCACCTGATGTAGATGAGGTCACATTAGAGCATTGTGTGTGTGGTTTCATTTTAGTGCTGATAGGATGCTTCTTGTTTGCGGACAAGAAGGGTGTGCATGTTCCCATGTGTTTTCTCTCGCTACTATGAGATTTGATGGATATTGTGATATATAGTTGGGGTGGTGTAGTACTAGCACATATATACCATGAGTTATGTCGAACCAACTTAAATTGTAGCCGTGGTATTAACAGTAGTATTACACTCATACAAGTATGTAATAAATGAGAATGTGTGTTATTATGTATGGATAACATATCATATTTTTCCTAACGCGATATAAAAATTATAATATTTTGACCAACTTTCTTATTATTTGTATTCAACTATGGTATTGGAAGAGACTTCACGTCGGGTGACACGATTTTGGCCAATCACACGCAGATATAGCACCACCACTCACTCATGCCTTACATGATGCTGATGTCAAATTTGGGGATGGTGACCTACCTGAGACTGGCCATGATGGATTACCAGATCAATCTCTTCGATTGAGCCAAAGGTAGAGCTAGCTCTTCCACTCTTGTGTAGGTGGAGTGTACCTTTGACATGAGTGCATAACCCCATCAGGTGTACTCCTCATATACCGAGATCAGCTAAATGCACAGACTCCGGATCAGATAATGTTTATGTAAAATTATATGGTTCTATATTAATTATATTCATATTATTATAAAATTTATTAATATTAAGTATTCACATGTAGATCTCATGGCAGCCATACGTGGGAGAGTTACTTGATAAGTTCCCATATATTTGTTTAGCTGATCAAAAGATTTGGTGGATGATGTCACCGCTCAATTATTTCGAGATTGTTGAGTGGCATCATCCACAGAGAGTCTTGTGCTAGTTTGGATTGCATCAAAAGATACATCCAGCTTGCTCTTACGAGCAAATGTTGCATGTAGTAGATGCACGTGGATGATACCAACGTGATTGGGCAATGTATCATGCACCATACACAGCATTATGGAAGATGCGAGTGGTTAGGATCATCACGTCACCCCCTATGATGGGTCTAATGGACTTTCATTATCCATACATGTAGTGGTATCGTCATATTACACGACATTTTATGACACCATGACTTCATAGAAATGATATGAGGTTCCATACTACAACAGATAGTATGGATCTTTTGGTAAGTTAGAGTCATGTGTTTCTAAAATATTTTACCTAATTTTTAATTATTAGATTATGTAATTATAATTTTTTTTATTAGTTCACTCAGATTGCCACTATGGCTGACATAGCCAATCACTCTCATGTTAATACCCCTGGTCCTTTATGCGACATACATCATATTGCTAGGTCGGTGTTACACCAGATTGGTAAAGACCATCGTATCGTAGGGTACACTGAGGAGGCTTCGACATCACATGAGCCATTTATTAAACCTCCAATATCATCAACACCATTACATATGCAGCCCATTCAAGGTAGAGGGAGAGGGAGAGTTGGAGTTGATCGCCATGGTCATGCTCGAGATGGTGGGCCAGGTCATGGTCCAGACAATAAGAGCGGTCTTGGTACATTTGAGCTGACTATGCCTACTTCTTACCCCTCACCTGAGATGTTTATACCCCCACACACTTGCACATCGCCTTCCATACCCACTCACATTGACACATCACCTTCCCTACCCCCACATTAACACATTCCTCTGAAAGTGTTTGTTCATTCTGATTATCCAAGAAATTCCCAGAAACAATTCTTGTTGAAGTCGAGTGTATGTTAAATTTATCTTCTTCAAGTCTTTTTAATAAATATGGTTATCTATTTTTTGTTGCACGTGATATTTTGTGTGTTTTGATTGAAATAAAAAGGAGGATATAGATTTTGTTGCACAGAAAAAGGCTGGAGGCACCTGCAACTCTTTTTTTGGGACCTGAGAGAATATTGTCATTTCTGCATCATAGATATGATTTGAAGTTTAGCAAGTTTATGTATTTTTTGGATGATTAGAACTTAGGGTGTGTGTGTTAGCTTGAGATATGGTTTTAATTTATTTTGTAATTTTTTTAGTTGGACACAACCGAATCTATGTATCTTATAATTTAATTTTTTGCACTTGAGATGTGGATGATTAGAACCCTAATAAAGATTTTTATATATTATGCAAATATATTATTTTTTGCAACTATAGGGTTTAGTGGAGAGGAGGGGGCAACTGGTGGAATAAATTCCGGAAGAAAATCAAGGGTTAGCTAAAAATGGAAAAGAGAAAAATGGGGCACCTGCAACTCTTTTTTTGGGACCTGGGTGAAGATTGTCATTTCTGCATCATAGATATGATTTGAAGTTTAGTAAGCTTATGTATTTGTTGGATGATTAGAACTCGAGGTGTGTGTGTTACCTTAAGATGTTGTTTTAATTTATTTTGTAATTTTTTTAGTTGGACACGATAGAATCTATGTATCCTGTAATTTAATTTTTTTGTACTTGAGATGTGGATGCTTAGAATAATGATGAAGATTTATATATATTATGCAAATGCTGAATTTTTTGTAGATGTCTGGTCAGGTGAAGAGGACATTCTGATGGAACAAATTGCTGAAGAAACAAGGGGTTAGAAGAAAATGGAGAACATAAATACTAGGAAAGGGATCATTCAATATCCAGCGTTGTGAATGATGACTATTGGTTTAATTAAATAGCCGTCATTCTTAATTATGTAGATAGAAAATTTTAAAATTCAATAGTCGACATTGTAAATAATGACAATTGTTTTAATTAAATAATCATCGTTCCCAATGCCCGCATTTAAAAATTGTTAAAAATCAAAGGTCGGCTTTATGAACGACTACCATTGGTTTAATTAAATAGTCATTGTTCCCAATGCTGATATTTTAAATTTTTAAAATTCAATAACCGGCATTGTAAACTCTGGCCTTTGATTTTTTAAATTGAACAGCGTGGTAATGCCCATCATTGTGAACGAATGTCATTGCCATGCTATTTTCAAACGTATTAGTTTGGGCATATTTTTGAAACCCAAATTGAATATTAGATTTTTTATTTTAAATACTTTATTTTCATACAAAACTTTGGGCTATGTATGCAAACAACCCAAAAATTTCAATTTGATGCACTTCTTAAAAAAAGTGTTCTCATCGAATATTCAAATTGGAACGTTGTCCACATAACCCAAAAAGAAAAGGATGAGTTGTTATGACTATAAAAATAAAGGATTAAGTTTTTTTTTGGGTTTTATTTTTTTTATTTTTGGATTTTTGATTTTTTTTCTCTAGTTTGAGTTAGTTTCAAGTTGCTTGAACTTCAGGCACAACCCGACTTGAATTTAGGTTGAGTTGAAAATTTTCAACTTGAGCCCGACTCAAACTTGAGAAAACTTCAAACTGAACTTAATTTTTATCTTAGGTTAAGTTTGGGTTATTTAGGTTGACTCAACCCGAGTTGAAATGCTAATAAAGCATGTGAGTAATTCTTTTTTATTTTCCTTATCTTGTGCAAATCTCTCTGTGTGAAATATTTTTTCCATTAGTAATCTTTAATTCTTTATTTCCTTTGCTTATATTTTTTTTCTAGAAGAAGCGAGTCTTTCTTACTTCTTAAAATTTACTAAGAATTTTGTTACTAACATTATCCAAGAAAGCCTTGTATCTCTTTTTTGTAATTCTTATTTGGATTTTAAATGATCTATAAAAGAGAAAATTACACCCATTTCTCCTAAAATAAAAATATATATCATGAACTCTAATAATTCTTTCACAAACTCTCATACTTTCCAATGTCATATCAGTCTTCATAAATTTGCTTTCGCATCAACTCATGCATATTCTAGATAAAAATTATTGTTAGAACTTTCTCTTAAATTCTTCAAAATTGCTAATTAAATTATCACATGCATTACACGATCACTTTCTAATGTTACCAAATGAGTACTATATCCATAAAATACATGAAGATAGTGCTAACCTTAATTGTATCCATAGTAAAGGCTATTGTTGGAAAGTATTGTTACATACCCTAGAAGAAATTATCAACATCAATCATTGATTATTTTCTTTTAAATTTTTTCAGCTTTGGAATATCCAATCGAGGCATGAGTGTTACTCCAAACATGCCATGTTCTATGGCCATTCTACTTGTTGAAAGCTCTCTTCTGAACTTTTCTATATCTTATTATATTGATATGACCATGATTTCTAAAGAAATATTCTTTTGAGTAGGCATATCCACCATAACATTGAGGGAACCTTATATCTGATTCCTTAGTCCATCCTCCATGGAGACCAATCCCCCAATGTCATCTTTGATATTCTTAAATATATCTCATTTTTTCTCCAATCGTCATCTTCACTATAATCAAATGAGATTAATATAAGATATGATATCTTTTCAACTAGTTTAGTTCCCTTTTTTATTTGCATCGAAAACATCATGATCAAGATTATCAATTTATAAAATTCATGACTTAATAATAATGATCCATTGATATTACTTGTCATGAAACATAAACTTTAGTTTGATTATATATGGCATTAGGCTAGAAATTAGTATTTTTTATGAGTCTAAGTTAGTATACCCTTGATGCACATGAGAGAAAACCACAAGATAAGCAAGAGAGAGAGAAAGAGAGTTGAAGCCCTTTTTATATAGGAAGAGCCCATGCATTAAGCTCCAAGATCATGATCTTATATCATTGGAATCAAAAAAAAATCCTAGAAAAACCTAGAACATCAGTCAAACTTGGGTCTCAAGATAAATTTGGTCATCTTCGACATGGAAGTCATACATATGAGAATAATTTGTAGGGATGTCATCATCATATGAGTCTCCCCTACTACATGTGCCCCATGACATACCTATTACCATCTATCATGACTGATATATGACTCACACACTATGATTCAATTTCTAGGTAAATCATTCTACTTAACCCCTGTATTACTCGGAGGTTAGTTCATCTAGATATTAAATAATAGTTTGGTCATTGATACATTCATACTTTCAGCTTTATAAAAGCCATATTCATAATGATAGTATCCTATGATATACATATCACTATCTATCATACCCGACACACATAAACTAACATATTTATGAAAACTCTAATATGAGGTTCTTAAGTGCATCCACATCCATCAATATTCACACATCTTATAAACTAAATATAAACTTAGTAATTTTAATTATCCATCATAACATAATTATATAATCAATCATAGAATTCAATTTAGATGGACATTGGGGATAAAATTACAAGAGATATGGGGAAAGTCATCTCATGAATTTTAGTATTCCCATTGAATGGCCAAACTAATTTTCAAGAAGAACCCCCTAGTTTCAATCATTTTGGCTTGTTATTCATCATGAAGTTGCCCCTAGTTGAGGTTAAGGTCATAACACATAGGCTTGGAATGCATAATGATCTTATTTTAAAGCCCCCCTGCTCTCTCTTTCTTCTCACTCTCTATTATAGCTTTTATACATTAGGAATCTATGCAATATTTTAAGTTGGTTGACATTAAAGTTGAGGTCATGATTTGGTCATCTCTTCGATTCACCTCTAGAGCACAAATGTCATGACACCATGAATGGCCACAACTAATGCTTAACTCTTTATAATATAAAGTCATGATACTAGTAATTTGCCATGATTTTGGTCTTGCCTTTGTGAGCAAAGTATCATACCATTGAGATTATCATAACTAAGTCAATTCTCTCTATAACATTGAGTCATGGTGTTGAGAATTAGTTGTGGCTTTATTGTTGATTTTATGGGCAAAGTATAGTGATGTTGTGAATGACACGACTAAGTCATTACTCTCTGTAATACAAAGTCATAATACTAGGAATTGGTCATGACTTTGATATTCAATTTATGGGTTAAGTGTCATGACATTATGAATGTCATGACTAAGTCATTGTTCTTTAGAAAAAAAAATTATGGCAGAAATGATACCATGATCTACATATGTTGATATTTTAATTCTATTTGAATATGTCACAACTCTAAAATATGTCATGCCTACTTGTACCAATTGGGTACTTAGATATTGTAATATGAAAATAATACAATGACCATTAAGTAATTTAGAGCTACCAAAGCCATGACTACAAAAATTTATCATTGACCAAGAAGATTGTGTTGCATAGTAAAATAATTGTATCAATTTGATGGTAGAATCATAATGTACAAAAATGCGATGACTATTTTGGTAGAGTTATGGACAAGAAAGGATGTCATAACTATTTAAGGCTAATATGAAGAAGGTATATAAGTCATGACAAGAAATTTATCATAACTTTCCATTACTTTTCTCTCCTATAAATCTTTCTCCACCAAATCCACCAATTTCACTCAGATCCGCTACAATTTTACTAATTTTTATCACTTCCGCTTCAAAATAAGATTTTAGTGAACTATCTTTGATAATTACTAGTATTCATACAAACACTCCATATTTTTTTCACAAAATGACACTATTTATTTGGTATTTTTAGTATTGAACATTTGGTTTGGGTTATGATCTGCCAAAATGATTGTATCATAACATGCATTGACATAGAGTGTTCATGTTGTTAAACATAAAATTTGAACATTCAATTTCGTATTCAAATATTGACATTTAAATTGTATGTATTTGTATAAAATATACACATGATTAAAAAAATGATACAATTAAATTAAAATTATATGATATTATGATCATGTTATATATGTTTAAGTAGTTCATCAACAACAACAACAAGTTAATTTTTTGGGGCTTGTAAGATGAAGTTTTTAACTTATCAAGCAAATATTTTGGTTCTAGATCTCCACCAATTCTTGTATATTAATCAATACAATTTTCTCAAAAAAAAATTATAGTTGTGCTCATTAAGAAATTGATTAAAGAAATCAAAATATGTCTTCATGATCATTTCGAGGTGATCAAAATGTTTAAAACCAAGTTCATATTTCCATGTGATTAGAATGATACCATTTTATATTGAAAACATTCATTATACTTATGTTATAAAAGTAACTTCATCTTGAAAGACCACTAAGATGGTGATCATGATAGTTGTTATTGTGAAAATGAATTTCAACTCATCTAAAAAGTATGTGGTAATTCAAATCACAGTTCCATCAATTACCATTATCACATTAATCTATTCCATTGTAATATTCAACCAAGTGCTTTCACATGTTGAGAGATTACAAATTGCATCAATCTCTCCTTAGTATTCCTATGAAAAAATGCAAATCACAAATGAGTTAATTAACATCTCCATGAAGGGGCTAAAAATATGCTAAACCCTATGCAAAGCAACTTTAAATGAAATTGCCCTTTAAGATGAGTACACAAAAATAACCTTCTACTAACTTCCCTAGTATAGTTGAGAATGGTTGAAGGAAGAAAACAATACATAACCAAAAAACATTAATTCCGGGAAAGACTCTTTTAAGAGATCCAAGTAACCAACTATTGAAAGCCATAATTGAATGGCATAAGATATCTTTGGAATAAATGGAGAAAATTGGGTGGTGAGTGTTGTGACTTTGTTACTCTGTAAAATTTAATCAGTTATGTGACATCCCAAAAGGCTCATTAATGAGGCAATCCCATCAACTAGGATCTACAAGTGTATGAGTCATATAAGTAATATAATGAACTTAAGTTCAGATATCAGTCACACAAGAATTATGTCAACAATTCGATTGTTCAACTAATGACAACTCATTTTCAATAAAAGAGATACTAAGATTTTTAATCAATCTTAGGTCTATAATTTAATTACCTAACTATGTGATGCCATTAATTTGTTTGATATATTTTATATTGGACATAAAATGAAGGTTAAAGTGTTATACAACTGACCATTTTTCTTATCACTACACAAAGGGATTATCACCATTGAGCCCTTCCCAATGATGGTCCCCTCATACTTGTTCTATTGATACATCACCACCAAGACAATACTTCATCTCTGTATGAGGTCATTTACAATTTTATACCTTTTAGGCAACTTCATCAGCTACCTTTGATAATTACTTCTTATGAACACTCTTATTAACCAGCCTCCATTGTCTTAAGACAAATGATTGGTATGGTTTGTAAGTATTTTTACTTTTAACTTATAAGTATCATATTCACACAATTAATATATATTTTTTTCAAGTTTTACCAATGAGAACCATACGAGTGAAATGAACTCATAATGGCTATCACCGCCTTGTGAGTCAAACACTCGAGCATTTCCTAAAGATTATCTATCATTATCTTCCTTGGTGATGATGTGACTCTCATACTAAGGTGAACCCCTTGGAAGAATGTTCTATATAATTTCAATCATAAGTTATTAACATACATCTAAGACATGTATAATAAATTAGTATGTAGGGGTATTCATACATTTGTCTTTGTAAGTATCATACTCATGATGATTAACATGCCCAAATTTGAGTTTTGACATATAGTTCATCTCATGCATTGAAATTGTAAGGAATATCACCACCTACCTATCTTATGCATGAGTGAGTCTCATGACTTACCTATCATTATCTATCATGATAACCTTGTACAAATCTACTATTAGTCAAAATCTTAATTTGAGTTCTATTTAATTATCATCCATCAATATCTATAAACATAAAATATAAGCAAAACAAGCATTTGATACAAATTCATGAATTTATCTATAGAGGAGGAGACTTGAGAGTCACATCTCCAACTCTAGGGATTAGTATTAATCATACATCTCTTGCATGCTTGTAGAGCCCCTAAAGAGTATGAAGTTCTCCAATATAGTAGAGGTATCAACTAGGTCGGGTGGCTTATGCATGGCCCATGGCATAGCTCAGTTCAACCATGTCTGGCCTAGCACTGCTTGGTCCAGAACTGTGCCTAGTCTTGGGTCATGCAGCCTCATATGACATAGTTCATACTATGCTAGGCTAGCATGAGCCGTGCATCATGTCAGGCTATACATAACTTATGTGCTTGGCATGGAGGCATGGTCCAATACCATAGCCACCCATGAACCCTAGATTGACTAAAGGTTATGTGTCATATCCCATCGGGTGACTACTGATAGGGTTGGTTATACTTTTTAAAAAAATCTAGCCATATAAGCTAGATTTTGCATGTGTGGCTGATTACAATTAGTCCACCATGTAAGCTGATCATCCATTGTGTTATCATGCAATGGGTTCTATAGAGAAGGTCTGGCATGGTGCTACACTCAGCCATGCCATCATGATATGCTAGGATGGCCAGATGCTTCCCATGTCATGCCTCGCAACACATGAGAATTATACTATGTTGTGTATGGCATGGCATGGTGGCATGACCATGCCTAGAAAAAATGGGTCATGCCGGCATGGCACACCCCCATTTGATACCTCTACCCTAAAGTTTATATTTGTCATGTATTTTGCTTATTTCATGAGGAAGAAGGGGAAGAAAAAAGGCTTTTTTTCAAAAATTCTCTAATTTTCCCTTTTCTACTTGAGCAGCCTTGCATTGTTATAAGTAAGAAGTGTTGTAGCCATTAAAATTTTATGAGCTAGTTATGATTGTGACTTCATGATAATATCATAGCCATTGAAAAAGTGTCACATAGTAGAAATATTGTGCTAATGAGAGAGTAGGGTCATAACATAAAAGATTTTGCCAAAACTATTTAGATAGTTTTTTGGCCAAGAATGAATGTCAAAACTATAATAAACTTATAGACTCATTTCTTCTACTAAGCACATCTGTAAACTTATCTATTTAACAAGTATTCGTCAAAGTTCTCCAAAACACTAAAAATTATGAAATCAATACAAATCAGTCTTTTTTTCACGTGTACACACTTTTCTAAACCACCAAAATATTTGGTATATTAAATACTGAACAAACTTCCACACTAAAATGATTTCTCATCCCTGAGCACACCAGAGAAATTAATAAATAGAAATACAACATTCCACATTTCAATTCTATTCCACATAATAGGTACACATCATCATAACAAGAGAAAAAAAATAACTATAGTATTGTCATGACAATGATGGAGGTAACTATTATGATTTCTATATAGGATCATACTCCTTAAAAGGGAAGTGTAGTTAATTGCTTAAGAGGTGGTAAATAATTAGATGATCCTTTAGAATATTTCTTCAATATCAATATCCCATCCAATATTTTTGCCAACATGCTATACAAAGCTACTCATCTTCAACACATAGAATTTAGTGTAATATCAATGCTTCCTATTGCATAGTAAAAATTTTTTTGGTTGATACTATCTTTTCTTATTTCTATCTACAAGTGCTCCCTACAGATGATTCCCTTCTCATTTGTGGTGCTTCTTTGTTCCATTGTACTTTTCCATTCCACCGAAGGTATTTGATACAAAACTCCAAAAGAGTCAGCATTTCCCATCAATTTAATTTCTATGCATTTTATTCCTTTCTCCAAGTGTTTGTAAATTCAATTTTCAAATTTTCCAACCTCTTTAGCTACTTTATTGAGTAGGAAATGAATTTTTATTTTCAGCACTTCTTTGGTTTGCTCAATATTCCATAGTACATTTTCTAATTTATGTAATATATCCATCAACATACTACTATGTTCAGCTAATGAATGATCAATGTAAGCTAATTCATTTTCTCTCATTAATTTCATTCTTTTCATGTAGTGTGTGTTACTCATGGTGAAGGATGAGTCTTCTTCCCAAATTTCCACCAATACTCCCCTCTAAGCATTGACTTTTTTTCCTTTTTTTTTGTCTCCTTCAAGTTCCCTCTTCATGCCCAACAATACCAGGGGGACTCTATCTGACATATTGTATCCACTTGTTCATCCATGGGAACTACCTTGGCCAAACACATTAATATAACAAAAGAAGGATAAATTATTTGACCAAAAAATGCTTACTAGAGGAATCTAAGAATCAAGTTCTCCAAAATCTTTTCCACGTCAAAGTGATACCTAATGAGAATGTGTATATCATTACCACTCTGTCCATAATAAAGTTGAAATATGAAGAGTGTGTAACAAAAAATAAGTATATGAAATACAATCATATTTTACTAAACTCCATGATTTCTTTTCTCGTCAAATATCCATACATACTCTTTGAAATCCACATTTTCTTTTGCCCCCGAGAATCTAAGCAATTCATTAATGACTTTTTTATGAAATAAAACACAAATACCTTTCACATAGAATATATTTCCCTACTTATCCTGCATATTTGTATCTATTTTTTTTACAACCAAGACATTTCCTCATTCTCTATACATATAAAATATCATCCTATTTTATTTCTTGTTATCATTGTCAAAAGGAGGAATGAACTCACTGAATCTCCTATCTCTAATGATTCACTTTTTGCAAAGCATGAGATCCAACCATTTCTACCTAACATCTATAACAAAAGTTACCTTGAGTGCCACAACTTTAGGCAGTATCTATGCAGCACTAGGTCTTTGCCTCTTCCTTTCTTCTTAAGACTCATCTCCACAACATTCTTCTTTGATGATCTCCTTCCTTCCATTATAAAATCAACAAGAAAACATGATTTTTAGTAGATCATCATAATGTCAGGTAGAGATTATAAATCTTATTGTGGAAGAAATTTGGTGGATAAGTATTTAAAGTCATGACCTAAAAATTGAATGTTTCAATTCTTTGGGTTTAATTTTTTTCTGTAAATGAATATTGGTGGCATCCAAGTGAGTAGTATCATCAAAGTCATGACATTACATCAAAGTCATGATTTTCTCACATTGCTACTATATTACTTTTCTTTTTGTAGCACAAAAGTTATGGCTTTGAAAAACTATCATAGTTTTATAATTCATCTTCTATGATGTCTTTTCTTTCTGTAATACCAAAGTTGTTGCTCTAAAAAATTGTCATGGATTTTTAATGTGACTTCTAATGGGATTTTTATTTTTGTATCACCATTATAATTCATGACTCTAAAAAATTGATACAACTTTGGGCAAGAAATATTTTTGAATAATAGTTAGTTTGAATCTATTAATCTCTTGTATGTGGTTGGGAGTGTAAATATAGTTATGCACATGTAATTTTATTTTCACATTACAATTCATCACAAAAAACAAAAAAAGATCTTGAGTTGCATTTCAAGTAGTGTTATGTTTAATATCCATAACTAAACCTCCAAAACTTCTTCTCATCCATTGGCAATATCTATGGTCCAAGCAATTTTTCAATATACTATTTTATATCTTTCTTTCGTATACTTTCTGTATTATCTGAAGATGATGGAGGAATAATTAATATTATTTCTTCATTCATACACTTAAGCTCCTTACTTGTTTTCCATCTACCTTTTCTATTTAGTTTTGGCATCACAAAAGTCTTGAATTTTATAATTTCATGAGCACACAATTCATCGACTTTCTTCAATTTAGTTGTCAAAGTTTCATAACTCACTTCCTCTTATTCCTCTAAATTAGTCTAGACTATATCTTCAAATTTCTCGTCAAGATTTTTCATCATAATTTTTTTGTGTACTGGCTATGGATATTATCTCTTTCATTTCATCTTCTTCTAAGGTTTCATCCATAGCTATTTCACACTTAGCTTTAGAGATTTCAAATGATGTATTTTCTTCAGACTTAACTCAATTTGTGACTTATTCCTTCTCAATTTATGAACTCATCATTTCCACTTCACTAGTCTTGATTCTCCTAAAGTCTTCTAGCAATTCCTTGAGTTTAGCCATCTAATAAGATACTAAAAATTGTTGAGAGTCATAATCTATCATCTCCTCATGGCTTCTATCCCCCCAACTTTCATGATTCTCTTCCTACTTATAATAGGGATGATAATAATTTCGATAAGATTCAACATAGATATCACTTCCTTGAGCATAATAAGTTTCATTGTAATTATAGTTTGGAAATTTTTGTTCATTGATATCATTTTTTTCTAAACACCCATTGTACACTTCATCGTCCCCCCATATCTCTTTATGATAACTTGTATGTAGGTCTTAGTTGGGATAGTTGTACATTTAAATTTAAGATAAGGTGGCTAAAAGGAAAAAAGAAAAACAAAAGAAAAACAAAAGAAAAACAAAAAATATATCACCAAATCCAAAACTATCTACATTTAATAAAGTTAACATGACTTAGTTATTTAATCCAAAAATATTTATCAAATAAAATACTATCCAACTAATAAAAAAATTATTCTTTTCCAAGAAAAACTATGTCAACTCAAATTGACCAACCAAACTAAACAAACCCTAACAATGACACCAAAAACTTATTGAGACTCTATTATCACACTCAATTTAATCAGTTAGGCAATATCTCAAAATTCTTGTTATTGAGGTTATTTCATTAATTTAGATTCACAAGATCATGAGTTATACTTAAGTCCAGATATTGATCATACAAAGATTATATTAATAGTTTGGTTGTCCAACTAGAGGCAAGCTAATTTTAGTATAATAGATACTAAGATTTTAATGAACCTTAGGTCTAGGGTCTAATTATTGAATGTATGTGATACCATTAATTTGTTTAATATAATTTATGCTGGATATACAATGAATATTAAGGTAGTGTGCAAATGACTCATTTCTCTATTGACATACAAGGTGGTTATCACCATTGAGCCTTTCCTAATAATGATCATCTCGTAGTTGTCCCCTTGGTATATTACAATGGAGACAATAATGTAACCATATGTGATGGTCATTCATAATATCATACCTTTTAGACAACTTTGTCAACAGCCCTTAGTGATTACTTTGTATATACGCTTTTGTTCACTAGCCTTCATTGTCTTAAGACTAATAATTCTCATAGTTTAAAAATATTTTCACTTTTGGCTTTATAAGTATTATATTCACATAATTAACATATATTTCCTTCAAGTTTGACTAGTAGGAATCATATGAGTGAAATGAACTAACAATGACTATCACCACATTGTGAGTCACACATTAATGCATGTCCATTGATTTCATGTCACCATTTTCCTCGATGATGATGTGACTTTCATGCTAAGGTGAAACCCTTAGGTTCATGATGATTAACATATACAATTGATTAACATGATGATGTGACTCTCATACTATTGTCTTTGTAAGTGTCATACTCATGATGATTAACTTACTCAAACTTCAAGTTTTAATAAATAGGTTCATCTCGTACATTATAATTGGAAGAGTTTTCACCACCTTCCTATCATATGCATGGAATGAAAACATGAGTGAGTCTTCTTGCTTATTTATCACCATTCACCATGACAACTTCACACAAATTCACAATTAGTTGAAACTCTAATTTAAGTTCTATTTAATCATCATCTATCAATATCCATATATATATAATATAAGCAAACCAATATTGTATTAATCATTCCAAACTATTATAATACATAATCTAAATAACATAGGCCCTAAACGATGCAAATTTAATATAAATTCTTATATTTATTCAAAAATGAGGAGGGTTTGAGAGCCTCACCCCCCCATCTTTAGGGATTGGTATTGGTCATGCATCCCTTACTTGCTTGTGGAACCCCTATGAAGTATGAAATTAATCAATAGGACTTTGTAGTTGATATGACTTTTGCTTGTTTTGTGAGGGGGGAGGAGAAGAGAGAATTTTTTTTGAAGATTCTTTAATTTTTCTTTTTATACTCGGGCAACATTGTATTGCTATAAGTAAGAAGTCATGACTTTTTAATGGAAATTATGACTTCGGCCTTCATCTCTTCAACTTGAAGTTGTGACTCTAAATCATAGCCATGATTATATTTTACATCATGATATTTTTATAACACACTATTACAACACTGGAAATAACCAAGACTTGGGCCTCATCCCTCTATAACACAAAATCATTGTATTATGAAATAGTCATGGCTTTATGTCTTCATCATTTGTAGCTAATAGATAGTCACAACACTATGAAGTGGCTAGATGTAATGGCTTCAAACATTATTTTATAGCCCTGATACTATGTGGAGACCATGACATCAACCATTCATCTTTCTTGATAAGTATATGGCTGCAACATTATGAATTGGTCATAATACTTGCACTTAGCTTGCACCTATAAATCATAGATATATATTTTTTGAGGATTAAGAGTCAAAGCCTTAGAAATTGTTATACTCAAATAATGTCTTCTATAATATTTAGTGACCCAAAGTCATGGGTTTGAATAATCATTGCGACTTAGGACTAAGTGCCTATGGTTTTTTATTTTTTTGTAGCTAAAAAAATCATGACTTTTATAATAAAGTCATGTCTATGACTTGAGACTACTGAGTTCATATAAAGATAAAGTATATTATCTTGTGAAATTAGGCGTGATCTTGAGTACTAGTAGGGTACTTAGCTGCTATGACAAATAATTAATATCATTACTATTAAAATTTTATGAGCTAGGTACGACTATGACTCGATGATAATATCATACTCATTGAGAAGTGTCTCATAATATAAAGATTATGCTAACAAAAAGGTAATATCATGACATGTAAGATTTCGCCATGTCCATTTAGATATAGTTTCAGCCAAGAATGAATATTAAAACTACAATGAACTTATTAACTTGTCTCATACAAAAAACTCATCAATTTTATAATTATTCATCAAATTTTTCCAAAACACCAAAAATTGTGAAATCAGTACAACTTAGTCCCAATTTCCATACATACACATTATTCCCAACTATCAAAATATATTAGATTATTTAATAAATTAAACAACAAATAATGAGCAACCTTCTAGAATTAAGGGGACATCACAAAATTTTAGATGGGATAAAACCTTGAAAGAAATTCATGATATTCAAAAGCAATTTATGGACATGGTATGGCATTCCAATAAAAAAAGAATAGGTACAAAAAAATTAATAAAAAAATAGATAGGAAGAGTAGGGGTATCATGCACATGTTCACTTTATCCTTTGAACTACAAGATCCATAAAATGGTTTGAAAATTTTAATAGTAACATCACATTCTAAAGAAATAGTACCAAAATTAAAGCTTTTTAAAAATCAACTTTTATTAAGTACATAAAAGAAATTATCTTGCATGTATGTTAATGAACTATATCTTTAACTAATGGGATACCATCAATAAGTAGTCTTCCTTCAATATAAGTTGACTAAGTTGGATCAATTTTATCTTGCAAAATGAGTTTATTTATATGATTAAATATCTTTCAAAATGAACTATATCCATAAAATTCTCATCAAGAGTAACTTAAGATCTTTTTGGATAAAAGTAATGATAGAGTAATTTAATTGATTTAGTAAACACTTAAAATTTTTTTAAAAAATTGAATGACTTTCTAAAAGAATTAGTGAATTACCAATAAAGTCCCAATAGATATTGAAAATTTTAGCAAATAACTCATCCTATATAAAAATTTATTATTAGAACTTGATGAAAATTATCTTTAATTTTCTTCTCATTGATGCTATATCTTTGAGATTAATGATAAATCAAAGACAAAACAACACCTTAAGATAGATTTTATTTGAGAATGTTTGTTTCTAAAAGTGAGTGATAATAGTAAACAAATTCATCCACTACCTCTACAGGTGTCAACCGGGCCGGGCCGGGCCGGCCCGGCACGGAAAAATTCCATGCCCGGGTTAGGCACGAGCCGTGTTGTGTCGTGCCTGGCCCGGCATGGTTCAGCCGATGGCACGGCACACCGGCACGGGTTTGTCCCGTGTCGGGTGTCCCTTGAGCCCGACCCCGCGATGGCCCCTCCCACAAAAAAGACCGCGGGTCGGGTCTGATTCGACCCGACCCGCGATCCCCCGATTTTCAAACCGTACGGACAGGCCAGCCCGAGCGGGCCATGCAAGGCACGGCACGGCCCGCCATGCCTGCGGGCCGTGCCGAGCCCGGCTATTTTAAACCATGTCGTGCCTGGCCCGGCACGTAGGCACGCTCATGCTCAAAAAAAATGGGCCAGGCCGGCCCAGCCCCGTCCCGTTTGACACCTCTAACTACCTACTTTGGAGAGAAGATGAATTGCTTGTTAGATTTTATTATTGATATAATCTTATTTTAGTGGACTTTGTAGTTTATTAACACATAAAAATATTTTATCCATTTTCATTTCTCTTATGTTCTACAATTTTCTTTCTAGCCAAGGAATAAAATTTAGCTTCCTAGAGATTCCTAAGCATAGGCTTTAAAGATGATACCTCGATTATTTGGAAAATTTATGCATGGTCATAAGAGTATCTTTAGCAATTATGACTATGAAGAAAGAATAGCTAAAATGAAGCGAGTTTAAGGATTAAAGAAGCTCTTTCAAGAATTATAAATCATGAACAAGTTGAATTATTTTAGACCCCAGCACTAATATGTCCCATGAATGAGATATAATAGATAAGGAATCAATATGATGAATTTGTCTATGTGTAATAAACACTGAGGTAAATTTTTTATCATAGCACAAGCTAGATCAACATTAACTAATTCTTTATATTCATACATAGGGATAGGTGTAGTATTAAATGTATCATATTTCAGCATAACTAAATTGTCTCTCAGGATTAGCAAAAAAAAAATTTAATTATTTAAGTTAATTAGGATAAAAATTCTAACGTCTCCTAGCTACCACAAAAAGGTTGTAAACAAAAGCAACACAAGATATCTTCTAACTCGCATAAGAAATGATTTCATATGAATGAATTACAAGAAGCATCTTATAATTTTGATATTAATAACATCTTAATTTCCAAATAATAAATATTCCATCTATGTCATGATCGATAAAATTATTTGAAAACCCAAACATGTTAAAAATTTCCTTCAAAAACTTCTTAAGTTTTTGTAATTAAGTTTTATTTCTATAAAACCAAAAATATCAAAGTTAACATGCTTAGTCATACATAAAATCATTTTATGTTTATAAGGCAATAAAAACATTTTTGTTGTTTTCTTATTATGAACACGACATGTAACATAATGATAGTAGTTCATATACTTATTCCAAAATTGAATTTGTCCATTGTATCTATATACCTAATAAAAATATTATTGTAATTACAAGGTTCTCTTTCTTATATAGCAAGAAGATTTTTGTTATATGATGTTTCATTGCATAGAGATACATGGTCCATAGTACTTCATATGCCAAATTATTCTAGGTTGCAAAAAAGAAAAAAAAAAGATAAACACCTATTGAAATATAGATAGATGAAGTATCAACTAATGCATAACATATCCATTTTCATCACATATAACTCAATATTAAATTGACCTTGACATACTAAATAAGGTTGGAAAAACCTAGACATGTGCCAGAAATAGATGACTAGGTGACTATGATTCATTGTATCATTTCACCAATTGAACAAATTATTACAATTATAATATTTATTCAAGATAGTCATTTAGTAGGCATCCATATTATATGTAGTAACTACTATGTATATAATTCCATATATAGTATAGATAGAATTTCAAATAGAAAACCAAACTAGATGCAAGAATAGCACAATAGAAAGATTACAACTATAATGACACACATTAAGTTAATACTTATCTAGATGCATATAAAACACATTAAATTGAAAAATGTCCATCCACATAATGACTAAATGAATATCTATCTTTAATATATATTATTCAATTGCATATGCAATTTATCAACCTAGTGAAAATCTATTACGAGCAGTCTTCTAGGCTTTCCTAATTGTGTGCATTAAAATTGTGCAAAGAGACTTCTACAACATTAGGTGGCAAAAGTAACCATTTATATAAAGAATATTTCATATGAAAAAGGATTCCCTATTGGCCCTATAAACCCTCAACCTTTTTTATCATTATACCCTTTGAAATTCAAATCAACTAAACTTTCTTTCCCATTTTAGCGAAGTCATTTGATCATATTCTCTTTCTCCAAGGGCATATATATTTTTATGGGATTATCTAGATTAATTTTATTTTATTACATTTAATTTCGATTCACTTGAATAAATTATTAGACATTATAGTATTAGTGGTTGAAGTCATAGAAATAAAGTTTTAGTATCGAGAAGTAGCAGAAGTAATTCATCTTGTAACAATGGTGTAAATAGTTACAAGAACATGAATAATTTCTTCAATACAAAATTCCAAAAGTATTAATAGACTTACTACTAATAGGAGTTACTAATTAATTTTCATTATTACAACATTTTGAAATACCATAAATCTCTATACCATACAAGAACACCACAATCATTGCTAATGATACATGGAGTAACATTATCAACATAAGAATTAAAAGGGTTTTTATACAATCATTACAAGGGAAGGCACTTTGGAGAAGTTTTGAGTGTAACATCTTTTAGCTTGTCTTATTTTATAGAAAGCATGAATTTTTTTTCATATTTAGTAGATTATCATATGCAACATCTATAATGAGACACCAAATCAACAAAAAAGTGATCATTACTAATGTCCAATCTAACTAACACTCTTACATAAGACATTGTACTTATAATAACCATTAATTTACTAATAGAAATGAGTCCCTACCAATGTAGCCTATAATTAAACCCAAACCAATAGATTTAACGGATGAACAACGATGCTTGGGAGCTAAATTTAGTATCTAAACGAGTATTTCTTGTTCATTTCTATGAGTAACTTCTAATCATATATCAAGTAAGGTTTGATGCCTAAATGATAATAGAACTTTCCAATAATCTTCATGACCGGTCATCACTGGTTGTGAAAATTGGTTTGGTTACAACAATTTGGTTATCCAATTTGGTTAAAATCAATTTTGGTTTAAATTTAATTTAATAAATATTTTTTTTTATTTTGTCAATGTCATCTTTTTTGTTTAATGTGTAGCCGTGGAAGAAATAATTTATTCTTCCCAATAGGTATGCTTTCAAAAAAAAAAGAATAAAAAAAATAGGAAAACATAAGTGAAGTGGAGGTGGTGCACATGAAGGTGGACAGTAGTTGACACAAATCAAAATGAAAAAAAAAAAGAGAAAAGGATTCCATGTCTTATGAGAGTGCTTGTTTTTTAGAAAAAAGGAAAATAAAAAATAGACTCTATTTTTCCTTCACTTGTTTTTTTTTTTTTTTTTTTTGCACATATTACAAACTAAAATAGAAAATCCATAGAACAAAATATAAGATGAGAATAATTTCTCATTTTTAGATTATCATAAATGTGAAAGGAAGAAACAAGTTTGGATTTATATGGTCTGGATTCTATTCGGGTTCGATTCATTATGAGAGTGCTTGGTTTGGTTTTACTTTAGTTTTGCTTGCATTACTGTCCACTATTTGCACAACTATGGAACATGCAATAAATACACATGTGTGGTCATATTATTCAATGAAATGCATGGAATATCACGAGAAATGATTTTATTTATAATTTTTGATTTTATGAATGTTAAACCAAAACTTTGTATTCGACTGTGGTTGTAGATTATAGTTTGATATATTTTTAAATTTCAGTGATTTGTGTTAATCTTGGTAGTGAATTTTTTTTTTGAGTTAGTGTATTTTTTTTTGTCCAAATGTGTTTTTAATTTAGATATAATTTAAATATGTTATATGTGGTCTGCATTTTTCACTATAGTTATAAAAATATCACCAACATTATGTTGATTGATTTCTCCAAATGTTTGTGGTATGTATAATTATCTATATATTTATATTTTCATATTGTATTTTTTTTTTGATGAGTATTCAATAAAGTTCTAGAAAATATAAAATTATTTAAATGATTTAATTTTGAATCATCATAATTAAATAATTGGGTTTTTGTAGGAATGAGAAAAGTTTCAATGTTGAATTATTAGTATTTAGGCTCTATTTTTTTTTCCTACAAGTGGTTCAAGATATAAACATCATGATGATTAACTTAGAATCTTCCAATCTTCCAATCTGAAAAATAAAAATACTACATCTTTTAAAGGTTACAAATCTACTTGACTTGGTTGATGGTGAACTTAAATCATAGATAATAAGTGAAAAATATGATATGAAAATATATTACAAGCCCTCTACTATGATTTGATACTGAGTTGGATTTAATACTTTTATTATATTTTTGTGATCATTATGGAACTATGTGACAAATTATTGAATCGATATATGAGAAAAAGTATACTGAGAAAGAAAAGGTTGTTATATTAGCATCTAGTCAACTTGAATATTCATATGTAACTAATTTGGCAACACATATGAGCAACTTCCAAGTGTTGGTAAGCCAACTAAACTAACATCTATGCAGTTATTTTGGGAAGATGAGCTCACTTTCTAATGCTTGATAAAAAATGATTATGTCATTGGGTACATCAACTACATATAACATCCTTACTATGACTATAGTTACTAATAGTTTGGCAATTCATGTAATGATATCAATCGAAAAAATAATTCTTCAAGTATTCTCATTTTGGAAGAAAATGAGAGTGGAAGTGTATGACAACTATTAGGTATTCACTAGAAGAGGAAATGAAGTATCCTCTTAGGGGGAAGTCAAATATTAAATTTGCAATGAAATATTACTACTATAGTCAAGAGAGTGACTAAGTAGTTGATACAAAAAACTAATTTTCATGTACTATAGTCAAAAGAGTGACTAAGTAATTGATACAAAAAACTAATTTTCATGGCATTCTCAATCTTGATTAATTTACAACTTAATGCTGAAATGACTATGAGATAGTTAAGAAGAACAATATTGAGATATTAATGGTGTTAGGTATCATAGATTTACATATGGTGATAAATACTAGATGTTGAATGATTAAATGAGATATTTAACATGACTCATATATTTAGATAAACTTGTTATTCAATGGAATGTTGGATAAAGTATGTCAAAGGAGGAGATTAGTCAAAGATCAATAGAAATATGGTAGGGGGTGTTGGAGGTAGGATGTTTGGACTATGGTTTATCTGAAAGCAAAAAATATCGAGAATAATGATTATTTAGTAAAATAACAAAAATAATAAATTTAACAACCCAAAAATAAAGAAAACCTGAAATCCACAATTCTAAAAAATCCTACATTATGAAAAATAAAGTCCAAATTACAGTAGTGCAAATCGAATAATGTATACTAAAGATTTTTTTCACATGTACAAGGAGTTTGTAAAGTATACAACACAAAATTATATTATGGACTAAAATATATTTTATAGGATATAAAATCCTAGATTTCTAAAATCTAGTATAAATACAAAAACTTGAGATTTCGTGGTGAATACTCCAGATCTCTTTCTATAATATTCTTTAAGTAATATTTTTCTCTCTCTCTCAACTAGATAATTAAAATAATAATTTTATAATATAAATACATAAAATATGCAAATTATAAACTAATAAAATACACACTACATGATTAAAGTAAACAAACTAATATTATACAATATATATTTCTATAAATCAATAAATAAACATGTATTATTAGTGTAATATGATTGGCTCCAAAATAAAACTCTCCTAAACTCACGCCAAGTTGATGGAGAAAAAAAGAGCCACAATGGGGCAGAATAAAATGTGTATCCAAAAACTACTACACGAAAAGAAAAAAAAATGATTTACATGAAACCTTATGAAGAAGAGAAAAATTCAAACAATGCTAACCTTACTTGTTTTTCAAAACACACACAAACCATGCTTTTCAAAACACACAATAGAAAAAACACACATATAGAAAAAAAAACACAAAAACAAAAAACACAAAAACGAAAAACACACATTATGTTTATGTCCTATTTTTTTTAATGTATTTAGATGGAGCCACTCACCCATGCCAAAGGAGACCATGTGTGCCTTCTTTGCAAAAAATGGGAACATTCTTATTTTTGCAAATTTTTAAATTTTATTTATTTATTTTTAAAATATAAATGTGGAATTTTATCTTATATTATTTGACTACGTACACAAACTTAAAAAAAAAACAAAACACCAAAAAAAAAAAATAGACATGTCTACCCAACTCAAGCAAACCTAACAAAAAGGTCATGTAAAATTGTGAAATACATGAGTTTGAATCCTAATCGTACCATTGACATTTGAAACTGAGTTATACTACTATTAACTAATTTTATTATTATTATTTTTTTAACCGTTGGCATGTCACTTAAGGGTAAAACTAGATTTGCAATTTTCAATGCACCAAAACATAATTATTTTGTGTTTTTAGACATTTTTTTAATTTTTTTTAAATATCATTTTTTTTATTATTTTGTATTTGATACACTGAAATGCAAATCCCCAAAAAAAAAATAAGGGATTTCTATTATTTTCCGTGCTTGAATTTTGAATAGAAATATGTTATAAAAATTGAATATGTATCAAAATTTTGAAAAAAAAAATCAACTCTAAAATAATAAAATAAACATGACAACAAATCTAATACAAGTTAAAAGGTAATTCAATTTTTATAAAAGAAAAGATGAAAATCCTAAATAGATTTCAAATGTGGGAAAGGTGAAGTTTCACCAACACACTTAAATGCTCATTAATGATATTACATCCGTCCACTTGAAATTCACTTTCCTCACTTGTCAACTCTATGTTTGCATATGTTTTTTAAAGTCATATGTAACGACCTTATATGCATCTATGACCATAGCTAGAGGTTTAAATAGGCGTGTCGTATTGACATGGCCCATCTTTTCTCGACATAATTATTTCACAGTGTCGTGTCATGCACGACATGGTTAAAATTCCATGCCATGCCAAGCATGGCACATTGCATGGTTCACTGGCCTAACACGGCACAGTGGAGCACGACAAAGTGCACATCCATGCCCACCATGCCAAATGAGAAATTAAATCGGTCACATGACCAGCCAATTACAATCGGCTACGTGGTGATTTTTTTTTAAAATGGACCATCCAATGACTGGCGGTCGAATTTAAAAAAAAAAAAAAATTACTCGGGTTACCATATCGTCAGGCCAAGCACATGGGTTGTGCCTAGCCTGCTACGAGGCATGACTCATTACCACCCAACATGGCTTGAACAGTGTAAAGGGGCGGCCCAGCTTGACCTGAGGCATGGTTCCTAACCATACCATGCCGACCCAGGCACTATTGAACCTGGCTGGACCACGGGCCATGCCCAAGCTACCTGGCCCATTTAACTGATTCTCGAACTTCCCTCTCTATGGTGGATTCAGAACAAAAATCAAGTTAGTATAAAATTAGGGTTTATATCCTAGATTCTCATGAGTTGTCATTAGGAACCCTAGATTCATGAGAATTCTTCTTTTGTATTTCATTTGAATCTCACATGAATGTCATGCTAAATTGAGACCTATGGTTCATGTAATTATGATTTATGTGATAAATGAATATTTTTTTGATTAATTGATGCATTTAATTTATATTATAGAATAAAAATTGATGGAAATGATGATTAAAAAGAACTTGAATTAAAATTATGACTATTGGTGAATTTGTGTGTTGTTGTTGTAGATGATAATAGGTAAACCATGAGATACACTTACACATATGGTATGAAGTCATATCTCTTTTAATCATGATGCTTGAGAAAAATCTATATGTTAAAACCCAAAATTGAGGAATGCTAATCATTGTGCATATGGCACACATGAAATCAAAAGTATGAATAATTTTACATGTCACTCCATTATATATATCTTAGAAAAATTAATTATCGATTGATGTAAATATTTTATAGAATATTCTTCTATGAGTTTTACCTTTAGAGTGAAGTTTGCATCATTACTATGGAGTGATAGGTAATCCATAACACATGCACAAGTATTTATGATTCACAATATGGTGATAGCACTCTTAGTTGCTTACACTTATATGGTTCCTAGTGATTAAATTTGAGAGAAGCATATATTAATTGTATGAGTATGAAAATTATAAAGCCAAAAGTACAAATACTTTTAAACCATATAAATTCGTAGTCTTTATGTTACACGAGGCTAAAAAATAAGAATGTATATATAAAGAAATCATCAAGAATAATTGATGAGTTGTCTAAAATATATGGAGTTGTGAATGACCCTAGAGTAGAAATAATTATTTGTCTCAAAGGTTAAGTACTGAGGAGATAGCTATGAGGAGATCATCATTAGGATTGGCTTAATGGTGCTAACCACCTTTTATGCTATTAAGGTAAAAGGATATTCTAACAACAATTAACATTCACTTTCTATACAAACCCAATATAAATCAAATTATTTGAATATGTATCATATATATTAAGTCAACAACCTTAATATCAAAAAGTCATAAAATCTTGAATTATCTTCTCTACTATAACTATGTTGTCTTGCTATTAGTTGACCAAATTAATGATATAAACCTTATGGAATTGATATCTGGATGAAAGTCATATTTATTATTTGTATGACCCATATACTTATATATTATTATTGACGAGGTATTCTCAACCTAAGCATTTGCGATACTATCTAATAAATAAAATTAGGTAGCATAGTAAAGTCACTACAAGTTTTTGGTGCCTTTGTTAAGATTGTTTTGTTTAGTTAATTAATATGAGTTAACGTAATACCCTTGGGAAATGATAGTTCTTTTCTAATAATTTTAATAGTGCTATTTTGTTTATTTTCCTAGATTAAATAGCTTGTCTTGTTATCTTATTTGAATTGTGGAAATATTGTGCTATGTGCTTCCTTTCTTTGTTTTTTTTCCTTTATTAGTTCACATTTTATAAGCATGAGCTCTAGGACCAAACTAATTTCTATGGACCTAAAAATAGAAAGAACCAAGAAAGCTATTCAAAATAGGGAGATAAAAAAAAGAGAACATGTAGGAAACTATAGTAATAGAGAGCTCCATGGCATCGATGGAAAAGTTATCCAATAACTCATCTACCACCATACATTAGGAGATTATTAATGGCTAATAATGATAGATAGTTACTCAGTTATTCGGATGTAACTAGTGAAGATGAATTATTTTGAGTCGAAGCCAAGTCTAATAGTGATGGTCTAGCAATAATAGTATAGTGAGAGGATATCGAAGGATATGAATGGATATTTCTTAATATTTTTGGAGTTGTACGACATGGTAAAGATGAATTGAATTAGTCTCAATGAAATCAAGTTACATTAAATCCTTTTCTCATTAAGGGATAAGACAAAGAGTTAGTCCTAGTGCTTATCTCATGGTTAGATATAGAGTTGTGATGAACTTGTGATTCTTCAATAAGTTTTTTCTATATCAAATCACTTCTCAATAATGAAGCCAATTTTAATAGGATGAACATGAGATTTTAAATGATATTTGGGACTATTTTAAGGAGTTATTAAGGAGGTGCCCCCAACATGAGTTTGAGTTATGGTTTCAAGCCCAAACTTTCTATAATGGGCTAAATTATATGATGAGGTATATGATTAATATGATTTCAAACAGTTCAATTATGGATAAATCATCAGAGGAGACCCACTATTTTATTGAGGAGTTAGCAAAGAATGACTATCAAACTCTAATCAATCATTACTTTGTGAAAAGACAAACTATAGTATTTGAGTTGGATTGGTTCTTTACAATTGAAGTGAATAAGGATTCTTTCCTAAAAACATGAAATCCAAGAGGAGAAGAAAAGAGGAATGGGAGAAGTCATCATTTAGTAATAATATGAAATGACAAATTTAGATTCTAATTATCAAATGGAGAAGACCAATGGATTGCAAAATAAATGATATGTATTTTGACATAATAATAAAAATGTCTTAGTGCATTGTTAAATGAATGTGAAAAATCACAAAAAAAAAATTGTATGGAGTCTATGGGAGTGGGCTACAAAATTCTGGCAAGCTCTGAGAAACTTTGAAAATAATTTGGTGAGCTATAATAATCAAGGAGGCTCAAGCTCAAATTGTCATCCTTCAAGAAGATAAAAAAAATCAACTATGAATGATAGTATGAATGTTATATTAATAGGACTAAAAATGATAAAAAATTACCAAGATGATCTGAAGGAGATGCTTGAAGTAAGATTGGATCATTAAAGTTTGAAAATGAGAAATATAGAGAAATAAATTGTATAATTGGCATTATCAATAAAAGTAAAATGAGTTAATGAATTATTCAGTGATTCTGAGGTAAACCCGAAGAAGTATCTATCAATATTACTTTGAATAGAAAAAGTGTTAAATGGGAGACAAGGAGCGAGTAGAATCTATAAATTTTGAAACTGATAGCATCATGACTTTCCCAAAAGACATGACTCTCACTGTATTGTCATGGCACCTTACAAAGTTATGGCTCTATTAAAAGTACAAACCCAACTCTTACCCCCAACTATGAATAAAGGAAGTAAAGAAACAAATGAGTGAATAAAGATTACCTAAAACTATGGAGAGAAATAAGTGAACCAAAATTAAGCTAAAAGTAAGTTTCTCATGAATTTTTTATTTCTATAACATTTTAGGAAGGAGAAATTGGATGAACAATTTGAAAATTTTTTCAATATTTTCTATAAACTAGAAGTAAATATACAATTTTTAAAATTCTATCTCAAATACCAAATTTAATATAATTTATGAAGGATATTATGAGTAGTAAGAGAAAGTTAGAAATATATGGGATCATAAATATGACTAAGAAGTATAGTATAATTATTCAATGAATACTTCAGAGAAAAATAAAAGATCTCAAAGATTTTTACTATACCTTGTATAATAGGGGGTCACATATTTTTGAAGATATTATGTGACTTGGGATCAAGTATCAACTTAATACCCTTGTCGATTACTCCAACATATATTCACTTTTAATGGTCAATTAGATAATCAAGTGTCCAAATAGTATTATTGAAGATATTTTTTTAAGGTCGATATCTTTATTTTTCTAAAAAGATTTTATTGTATTTGGATATGAAAAAGATCAATATGTACCATTAATCTTAGGATAATCTTTTTTGTTTACTAGGTAAACCCTTATCAATGTCAAGGAGAAAAAGTTCACTTTTCATATTGGTGATGAGTAAGCAAAGTTTAATCTTTACAAAGGCTTATGAAATCTAGAAGATGATGAGATAGGGTGTTGGAGAGTTGATAATCTCTTCTATATAGAAATACAACAAAAGTCAACTTTTAATAGAAGCATTTTGTAGAGGATTTTTGGCTGAATGAAGATGAAAGAGATGACATGGAAGAATAACTTTGGAGCTATAAATTTGATGAAGATGAGAAACATTATATGAAAAAGCTAATTTGGAGTTGTAAAATTATTGAATATGAGAAATATGACTACTATGAGGTCATGTCATTCTTTGAAGTTGTGACTTCAAAGGAATCTAACATGGAAAACTTCAAGAAAGCTAAGAAAATAATTGAGGAAGACATGATTGAGACAACATTTTTGAAGGATTGAAATGATGACAAAGTCATGGTCATGCACAGTACTACTTTAATGTTATAGAAAGAAATTATCCAATAGAAACTCAATGATAATGTCATGGTCGAGCACAATATTTTGACTTTGGTATTATAAAAAGAAAATGGCCATCAAAGCTCAATAACTAAAAGATGTGACTGAGCACAGCACCATAACTTTGGTGTTATAGAATAAAATGGCCAAGAGAAGCTAAATGTTATGATAACTTCATAATATCATAGATTTATCTTTGTTAAGACTTTGTGTTATCAAGCTAAATCTATCACATTTTCTCAAAGCCACGACCTTTGAGTTACATAAAATTATAGAGCCAACTTTATTTAGGCTATAGTTATAGTAATTATCTAGCACCATAATTTTTAGACACATAATGTGATTGAGGGCATTATGTGAGCATAGCTACTTCCAAGACTTCGACTTTTTTTCTCAATAGAGGGTGAAGCTATGATTTGGATATATGGGCTAATTTCCAAAGACAAATTCATGGCCTTTCCAAACACTATAGCCATTCGATGCAAAAAAAAATATCAAAGTCAAATTCATCATCATTTCTAGTGTCGTAATCATTTGATGCAAAAGAAAACTTAAGTGGTGGCTCATTCACAAAGATGCAACTTAGTCTTTTAGAATCAAAATGTACAAATCATAGATTCTTCCTAGCATCATGACTTTGTGTCATAGAAAGATTAAAAGGCATTCCAAAGCCATGGACACTTCCTAGAGCTGCAACCTCGAGCTTAAAAGACTAAGGCCAAAGTCATGGTATCTTTTCAAAGCCATTATATTGATGAATCACACATCATCAAGTCTCTAATTATCTCTAAAATTATAATAATATTATGAGTATTCATCAAAATCCACCAAAATTATAAAGCCAAAATTTGAGATATGTTAATTATTGCAAGTATGATGCTCACAAAACTAAAAGTACACATGATTTTATATGTTACTTTATTGTATATGTTTAGAAGAAATATTTTCAATTGAAATAAATATTTAGTAGAATATTCTTCTAAGGATTTCATTTTTTATATGAGAGTCATATTAACAATATGAATGATGATGATGATAGGTAATCCATAGGATATATGTGAGTAGTTGTGACTCATAAGGTGGTGATAGCCTTTTAACTTGCTTTCACTTGTATGGTTCTCACTAGTAAGATTTAAATGAAGTGTTGTTAACTGTGTGAGTATAATGCTTATGAAACTAAAAGTATAAATTCTTTTAAGCCATATCAATTCTTGGTCTTTATGACACCTAAGGCCGAAGAATAAAAATATACAAATAAAGTAACTATCACGGGCATTTGTTGAGTTGTTTAAAAGATATGGACTTGTGAATAACCCTCAAGAAGAGATGATTTATTATTTCAGTGATAAAGTATCGAGAAGATAGTTATGAGGGGACCATCATTAGGACATGCTTAATGAGAATAACAACCTTGTATATCATTAGGACAAAATAAATTCTAATAGTAATCAAACTTTCAGTCTATTTCCAAACCCAATATAAATTGAATTATTTGAACATTCATCATATAAATTATGAGGAATAACCCTAGGGTTTAAGAGTCATTCCAAAATCCTAAGTTATCTTTTCTACTAGAACTGTGCTATCTCACTGTTAGTTGACTAAACTACTGATATAATACATGTGTGATTGATATCTAGAAAAAAGTCTTCTTTACTACTTGTATCACTCATATACTTTCATATCTTTATTGATAATACATTCTCTCAAATGACCTTTTAGGATACTATCTAACCAATAGAATTATCCAGTATAACAAAATCATGATAATATTAGAGCTTAGAATTTAGAGTGTTAAAGCTTAGAATTTAGAGTTAGTTTGGAAATGGAAGAAGGGTGATTGATTTTAGATTTTAGGTTCTCTACCTTACATGGTAGCTATGTTTAAATAGAAATGTAGGTCACAAAACTGGCTATTAAAATTTTCTAAAAGTTGTGGCACCAATTAATGCTTGTGGTTTTGTGTTTTTTGGTCACATTACCAGATGATGGCCATGAATTTGAGTCTGATTTGAAGGTTTGAATCTATGATTTATTTTTGTGAAAGGTGCTTATTATGTATCAGTATCATATATGGTGCGTATAAAAAAAATATTAAAAGAAATTTTATTTCTTATTCAACAAAAAATAACTTTTTGGCTTGCCTCCTTAACATCACAATATTTATTGTCCAAAGCTGGACATTTTCTAAAGTATTCGCTTCATCTATAACTTTGCAGTCCATGCCAATTTTTTGTGTAGTCCTTTACTTCATTTTTGCTAGTATTTTATATGTCCACCAACAATAATATATGTAAGATCACCTCTATAGTAGTTTCCATATATATTTTTACTTTTGGGTGCACAAATCTTCTCCTTTTTTTTTGGCCATGATATTATGATATGTCGTAGCTCCTTTAGTATCTTTGACCTCCTTCTCAACACTATCAAGATTTATTTCACCCCCCAGAAGTTTTTATGTGGTATTTTTTTAAGCATGTATAAATTAATGTCTTCAAGTCTCTTTTATAGTTTTTTCAACCACTCTTCTTCAACTTCTATTCGCTCTCCTTATCTCCATTAGCAACTTAGTGATAATATCTTTAAATGAAGATTATGAGGTTGCATAATGACTATCAAAATGAAATTCTTTTATGACACTCTAATCTTTAATCTCCATATCTTAATACATTCTAATAATATAATATACTAAAGTTGTCATTAGGTATGAGATAGAAGTCACTACTTGGTGAGAAATAAGTTTCATCATATTGATATATTGGGCTGTGCACATTCATCTTCTACTCCCAAAGTTATCCTCTTTTGTGTTTCTCACTTTTTGGGTTTTAAGGTATTAGCTTAGTCCTAAAGTTTCACTCTGTTGATTGTGGCTAAAGATAATAAAAAGAACTAAGGCGCAAGATATAGATAAGTAACACAAGTCAAGCAAAGCAAAATAAGACATAAGATTAAGTTGTTGATATCTAAGCTACTAAAATCAAAATTATAGTTTTTCAAGGATTGGTACATCAACTATATTTATCTAACTAAATTAAATAATCCTCAGCAATTATACCAAAAACTTATTATGACTTTGTTATGATACCCAATTTTTAAGATTAGGTAAATTTCCAAAATATCATTAGGCGAAGGTCTATCATCTAACTAGTCACCTAAGTATATAGGTCATACAAGTAGTAAAGTAGACTTTTTTCTAGATAGTGATCTCATAGAGATTTTGTAGGTAGTTTGATTAACCAACTATTAGTCAAATATTACTCTAGTTGAAAGAATAAGACATAGTTTAAGGTAAGATTCTTACATTTTAGGATTGATGTATTCAATTATGCATAATAGATTATATAAATAGTTTGGATACTATTTGGTTTTGATACAAAATGAATGCAGGATTTTAATAGAAATATCTTAGCATTTTATTGGCATAGAAGATGGTTATCAACTATTAGGTTCTCCCTAATGATGATACCTTTATAGCTATTACTTTGACACTTTATTACCAAAATGATGGATCATCCATGCTCATTGGTCATTCATAAGTCCATATCTTTTAAGCAACTTATTGCTATCCTTGATGGTTGCTTTGTATATGTATTATTATCCTTTGACCACATGTATCATTTAAATGTAAACTAATATGATAGTAAAATTATTTTCACATTCAGCTTGCTAAGTGTCATACTAGCACACTTATCATATGCTTTCTTTTAAATCTCACTAGTGTTAGTCATATGAAAAAAAAGAACTCATAAAGATTATCTCCACCTTATGAGTCACCTCCAATCACACAAGTCTCATTGATTACTTGTTACTATCTAACAAGATGACATGTAACTTCCACCCTTAGAAAAATGTTAAATAAAATGCCCACATGAATTGAGGATTAGTTCTTCTAAGAGATGAATAATGGATTAGTTGATAAAAGTGTTTATTTTTTTAGCTTTATAAGCACTATGCTCACATGATTAATGTATATTAATATTGAGTTTTGACATGTAGGTTTATCTCATATATCATGATCGGAAGGGTTGTCACTTCCTTCCTATCATTATGCATGAGTATATTATGTGGCTTACATATCACCATCCATCATGATAGAATGCACAAACCCACGCATTGATTTTAGTTCTACTTAAATACAACATTCATTAATATTTAAACCACGACAAAATCCAAACATAAAATTCATCCATTAAGCATCCATTACACATAATCAAATATTACAATCTTAGTCCTCAATTTAGCCTAAGATTAGGGAGGAATTCACCCAAGATTATTGGAGGTATATCTCATATATTTATAGGTTCTCAATGATATCCCTCAAAAAAGTCTAGGAATCATATCTTAAATCCACAATACTTAGTTGTGCACCTTAGATTTGCCCCTAGGTTAGGTCAAAATTCATGCCCCATTGAGTTTATATTTATGCCTTATATCACTTCTTTGCTCGTGAATCTTTCCTAGGAACTAGGATTGGGCAAAAAATTGTCTCTTACATCCCTAGTTTTCATCTTTTTATTGTGCTCTAAAAAACTCATTTAAAATTTATGTTTTTTGAATTTATACTTGAATAGTTGGGTACAAATTTTAAGTTGAAAGTCATGACTTTTAGGAATATGTCACAACTTTGGTTTATTTCTAATTTTAGAATGTTATCAAAGTGAAAATGGTCTAGACCTCATATTTTATTTCTAGAATACAAAGTTGAAGTGCTAGGAATAGGCTATAACTTTGGTCTCTCTTGCATCAAATAACCTTGATGTTGGAAATGAATGTGGCTACTCATTTCATTTCATGAACACAAGGTCATAGTATTGGGAATTAGCCATGGATTTAGTCTCTCTCTAGCATCAGATGCCCAAATTGTTGAGAATGGTCATAAAAATATATTTTTCTCTATAACACTAAGTTGTGGCATTGGGAATTATTATATCTTATGCATTTTACCTCTATAACACAAAGTTGTGGCTATGAAAATAGACCATGACTTTGGTCATTTCTCAGGTGCATAGAGTCATGGTTTTGGAAATGACCATGACTCAAGGTCATGTATTACCCTCTTGAACATTCTATAGCTAAAATTTCAACACTAAAAATACAATCTTGGCTTTTTCCTTGGACTTGATGACTTTGTAACAAGAAAATCATGGTGCTAGATGCTTTTTATGGATTTCAACATGAGTGGGATATTTGATTGCTAAAATATAAAATTAATATCACTATCATAAATATTAGAGCCAGTATGACTATGACTCTAAGAAATTTTCATAGCCAAATTTAATATGATGCATATTAGAATGATTATGTCAACAAGGTGGTAAATCATGATGTATAAAGATTATCGTGACTATTTTTGTAAAGATTCGACAAATAATAGATGCTAAAACTATATTATAGGTCGATGAGGTGTAAAAAAGTCATAACACAAAGAATCGTATGACTTTATATGAGTTTTTGCTCCCTTCCATCTCAATAATCTACTACATCTCCATTTCACATTAAAACCATGTGATTTCACTACTATTCATCATAATCTATCAGAACCCATAATTTAGTAAAATTATTCATGTTAAAGCTCTTTTCTCAATATACACATCATAAATAATCACCAAAATAATTAGTTTTATTCAATATTTAGCATAGAAAATAGAGATATAAAGACATACATGAAAACATTTCTAGTGAAGATAACAAGGTTGAACAAATGTTTCATACGAGCCTCCTACAGCCTTTACCAATCCTAGAATGTCCATGAAAAAGCATATCCATGGACATCATTATGAATTTTCTTAAAATTGATGCATTTTAAATGATTTTGGTTGCGAAATATCAAATTTCTAAGAACGACACCTTCATTCTGACAACAATGAAATGACCAATAGAAAAAGTAGCAAAACTATGTCCTTAAAATGTCATGAAGTATTGATGTATTCCTCAAATCATTGTCAATTATAAAGAACAAAGATATATAGATTGATTTTGGATAGAGATATTCAAGTTGATGAGAATAGATTTGATTTTTTCAACCAATGTTGACCCCTAAATAGTTAGGCAAACTAAGATATGAATGCCTTGATGAGAATATTCATTTGACACATTGTGAGTGAATCACAATGAGATTAATCATTTCGAAAGTTGTATTATTATTTTGTAACTTAAAGTTAAGAGAGGTTATAAGACAAATCATTTCGAAATTGCAATAGGGAAATAATTAAGTGTGCCAAACAGGTTTCTCCTGGGATATGGTAGTTCAAATCTAGCATCATATTGATTTTCCTAGTGATATGAACAAATAGATTTCACTAGTGTTTAATTAAATAAAGTAGCTGACCAGTCCAAAAAGTGAGCCAATAGCATGAGACAAGAAGTGTTATACCAAATAGGTGAGTCTGTACTTGTAAGATTATACTGGATACTTTAGCATGAGGGAATCTAAGAGGCCTTATTGCAAATGTATGAAGCATCATTTCAAATACTAGATAAAGTGAGAAAGATATCATATACTAACATCATTTTATCCCCCTATAGTATGATTAGTGTAATTGGAAAATATTTCTTGGGGCGCATGGCATTCTTGATGATCAAACTTGTGTATATATGATCAAATAGCTTGTCACTTTACTATTTGGACTATCATATTATTGGAATACTGACTTGAGTTACCCTTAAAATTTATGGTATATATGGTCTTTCATATAAGTATTTTAAAGTCATTTCTTGAAAATTAGATGAACCAACTTGAATCAACTCTCATTTGAGCCCCCATTGGAGTGAAAATCTGATCTGATAAAGATGTGGAATGTATTTGATAGATCATATTGTTAGATGAAAGGATTACATGCCAAGATATAATTATTGGTAAAATAAAAAGGATGACCAAATAGTAAAGTAAGTTAGAAACCAATTACATCATTAAGGTAACTTTAAGGATTGATATTCAAATTTTATAATGAAGATGTGATGAGGGCATCAATGAATTAGGTGTGTAAGAATTGTAACGACCGATTCATATTGGTGGACCATATCACAAACTAAACCCTAAATAAAATGAGTACTTTCTTCTTAGGGGACCTAGAAGATTGTAGAAAGTCAGAATATCCAAGATGTGATCAATAATATTTTAAGGCCATGTTTGAATGATGTTCTAGTTTTTTCTAGAATTTTCTTTTTGTTTCTGGTGATGTAAGATCATGAGACTTTTCATGATCTTGATCTTTAATATTATAGACTCTCTCTATATATGGAGTCTCCCCTTGTCTTCATTAAAAGTTTTAGAATCTTTGGTGAAAATACTCTTTCGCTTTAAATTGTATTTCTCATACTTTGCTTGTTTATTTCGTTCTCATGTGAAATGCAAGAGTATATTGACTTAGGATCATGATGAGTATAGATCTTAACCTAAGGCTACACATACCCATACTGAAGTATGTGTTTCATGATACATACCCATATACATGGATATGATGTTATTATTTCTTATAGAGGCATTTTTCTTTGTTTCTTCTATCCTCTTATGGAAAGCTATGTCTTTTGTCACTTTCTTTGCATCAATAAATACACCTAGTAATTTATTTATAAAATTTTATAAATGAATGATCATTTGAACTTCTTGTTAACAATGATTTGTATGAGGATCAAAAGGAGATAATGTAGATGCATTCTAAGTAATTTCTCCTCTTTTAATAGTGAGAATATAATTTCATTAAAATGATAATCTACAAATATGGCTCTTAAAATATCTTCTATTAAGGGTTCCAAATATCTTAAGATAGATGGTGAATCAAAACATACTTAAATCCCAGTCTATGTTGTGGATCCATTTTGGCATGTCATGGGATTTCAATTGGTACGTGGACTACACAAAAAAAAACTCATAAGTAATAAATATTTGTTTATTTACCCAGTACAAATTTTGTAGGAGAATACTCATTGTAAGATGTTGATCTAATTTTTATTAGGCTTATAGCATGCATAATAGAATATCCCCAATTAGATGTTGGTAATGTGGTCTTCATTAGAAATAGTCTAGCGATTAATTTAAAATGTTTGATTAATGAATTTAATAAATAATTTTGGGCATAAACATGAGCAACAAAATAGTCAATATTTATCCCAGTTTATATATAATAGTCATTTAAAGTTTGTAAAGTGAATTTACTGGCATTATTAAATCTTATTATCTTGATTAGATAATTAGAGAAATATGCTCTACATTTGGTTATTTCTGTAATGATCCAAAAAGGTAATATTTCTTCTGAAAAGAAGATTTAGATATGACCATTTAATTGAGATATCTATGAGGATCATAAAATAATGAAAAGATCCACAAGATGGATGAATAGGTCAATATATATCCCCATGTATTCTTTCTAAAAAAGATAGATAATTCAGATTTGATTTTATTACATGAATATTTGACTATTAACTTACCTAGTATATAAGGATCACAAGAAAATTCATTGGGCAAAAAAATTTTCTGGTTCTTTAATAGATTTTCATGTGATATTTCTATGATTCATAATTCATTGAAGATCTAGGTTGACCTAGCATGTTATTCCAAATAATTATAAAATTTAGGTCATTTAACTTCTAGTTCATTATAGTATTTAGCTCAATAGGATTGTAGTTGTATGACAAAACTGAGAGGAGAATATTGGGAGCTTTTCCATAACAATCTTTTCCTAGAAAATATATGCATAATATATAAATATTCATCACTACTTTCTTTCATATAAAGTAATGCATCATTAATATGGACTCTAGTTTTATTTCATAGTATTATATTTGCTCTTTTGGAGCCTTCAATTGAATCTAATGTATTAGATATTATACTTACATTGGCATATATTACTATTAAATTTTAAAAATGTCTTCTCAAAGGATTGTATGCGTGCCTAAATAGTCAACAAGACATATATCACCATCATTCATCTTCAAATTCACTGATGCATACATTTAAATAAAAATAAAAAAATATAAATAATAAGTTGATATTATTATTAACTCAAAATAAATTACATTAATATATATAAAAATTATATTTTTTCATCTTTTACTAAATAATTGAAATTATTATTAGGATCTTCAAAAAAATTATATCAAAATAAGATAGGTCCAACCCTTTTTCAACATCAAAATTAGTTTCTATAATTTTTCTCTATCCTTTAATAATGCTTGATATAGATCTACTAGATATTTAGTCATACAATAGGTAAGAGACTAGTATTCTGCTATTTTGTATCTAGAGCAAGTCTCTTCATGAGCCTTGAAGGGTTTTTATGTGCACTTTCTTTATTTTCTTATTTTGTCTCATGATTAATTTATTTTGGTAGTGAAATAAGTTTTTTCTTTTCAATGGGATAAGTGGATGATTATCATAATATTTAGAATTCTACCCACAACCATGATCATGGCTGTGATCATGTCTATGCCCATGATTGTATGATGAATTTGTATTCACTTCAAGGAATGATTTATATCCAGTTTAACAGGACTAATGGGTTTTTAATGATTGCTCATTATTTTATTTAGCCACTAGAAGACAAAATATTAACCCTAAATATTTAGTAAATCTATGTTAGCTATATTGTTACTATAGGAGCATATTAGTTGTGCGAAATATTATCAACATTTTTTCTAGCAAATCTATATCCATGATTTTTTATTTGCATAGCTTCAACATGGAGCAAAGTTATATTCATTCCCTAATTTAAAATCTTACAACCTTAGGTGCCTCTAGTTATAGTGAGATTTTGTAAAATCGCCACTTTTTATGGTTAAATATATCATTCAAGATTTTCCACAAAGTAAAAGGATCTTTTAAAGTGAGATACTCATTTTTCAAATCCTAATGGAGATGATACATATGAAAATATAGTACGTTTGAATAGTCCTGCTAGGACTCTTCAATTTCTTCTTTTATTATTTCTCTAGTATTCTTGAAAGTCAAATGTATTCTAGCATCAAGAATCTATGATAGATAGTTTTTATCAAAATTATCAAGTTCCACAAACTCAAGTTTTGTGAGAGTAGATATTTTGGTAAACTTTTAATATGCAAATAAATATATGATAATATAATTTTACCTTTGCTAAAGTAGATTTGTGGTGATAACGTGTTAGAAAAGAAGAAGAAATATATAATCAGAGATATGAAAAAGTTCTTAATTCATTATTTATATTGATTTGAATCTCCAATTTATAAGAATTAGAAAACAATAGAATTAAATACAATATTTAATATATTAGAAACTATAAGGTCATTTATAATTAACCATATTATTTATAAAATTTTCTTTGTTAATTTATTTTTTATAGCTGTTATGACTTTGTTATAGCACAAAAACATAATGTTTGTAACATAGTCTCAAAAGCTCAATTGGAAATTAATTCTGTATAATATAGTTATGTAAGTATATGAGTCATACAAGTAGTAAATATATATGTAAGTATAAATATTAAGCTCATAGAGATTATATTGAAAATTTGACTAACAAATAGTGAAGTAACTATTACTCGATTCTCGAGTTGAGTTGATAGACTTGGATTTTAGAAAAAAACTTAGACTCTAGGGTTGGCTCCTTTTTTGTATATGATGATATTCATTTAGTATTTTGTCAATTTTATGCTTGATTGTTAGACTAATGGTAGATTGATGTTGAAAATCCCTAGTGACCCCTTGGCATATAAGGTAGTTATCATTTTTGGATTGTCACTACCAATTATTATTTTTTCATAGTTATGCCTTCAATGTTTAACCACCAAAACTATATTTGTTTTATTCATGAGTCATTCACACCTCTACACCTTTTAGGCAATATGTTAATTACCATTGAAAATTTCTTTGAGAATGCATTTCTATTGTTTGATTTCTAGTATCATAAAGACATGAAATGATATGATAATAATTATATTTATACATTTGGCTTCGTATGTATTGTACTCATATTAATTAAAATATGTCTTCTCATGAATCTCACCTATATAAATCATACATGAAAAATAACTCGCATGGCTATCACCATCATATGAAACATCTTTACTTGTGTGTATTATATGACTGACTTATTACCATCTATCATTGCCACTACACAACTCACACATATGGTGAAACCTCAAAATTAGACTTTCTACATAATTTACATATCATTTGAAGGTTAGTTCTAATAGAATATGTATAATGAATAGGTCATAAATATATTTATGCTTTTGGCTTCATGATCACTATACTTGGAACAATTATACTTACATTAATCTCAAGTTTTCATGCATAGGTTTATCTCATATGATAAGATTTGAAAAGTTATCACTTTTTTTGTATCATATCTCAGAAGTGTGTCTCATAAATTTCTTATAATCATTTTTCATGGCCTATACAAATAAATATATGATATAGTAAAACTCCAAAAACTCAATTCCATATAGTATCTATATCAAAAATCATTCGGAACACATCATTTACCACAAATAAATATTATATAATCACATCATCATAACACATATATAATAAACCAACTCTAGATCATAATTTAGCTTGATATTAGAAAAAAGAATTTATATGAGATATATGGTATGATATCTCATGGAATTGAGAGTTCCAAGTGTTAGTCCTAGTGAGAATCTAAGTCTGAAAACTTATTCCTAATTTATTCTTGCTTGTATTTTTTTTGGATTTGAAAATAAGTAAGTGTTGGAAATCATGTTAGCTAGAGTTTTGCATGCTCTTCAATCAAAATCTGATTCCCTCTCTTTTTTTTTGTGAAAAAACTAATAGTATTCCTTTTATACAACAGGGTTTTGTGTGAATCTTTAAGCTGGAAGTTATGATGCTCAGCTAAGGCCATTACTTTATCATATCTTTAAATCATCTCTAGAGTATAAAAGTCATGGTAGCAAAGGAATATCATGACTAAAGTAACTCTCCTCTAGAGAATAATGTCACGGTGGCAGGAATATTGTGATTGAGATAGATACTTTGTGGAACCCAAAGTCACGGTAGCAAGAATGGCTATGAATGAGATTTTCTTACTATGGATCACAAAGTAATTGTGATAAGTCTACTATGATTGATATTGGTGTTATGCAATGTTTTTCTCTCTATCAATTAAGTCATTGTGCTAGAAAATACCACAACTACTTGTGCTACTGAGGTAGTTGCTTGGTGTGACATAAAAATAAAATCATGACCATCATTATGTTTTAGAAATGGTATGGTTATGACTCCAAGAAAATATCATTGTCATAAAGATAATATTTTATATAGTGAAGAGATTATGATATCTTGGTGGTAGAGTTATTGCTTACAAAATTACAATAACTTGTTTTGTAGTGTTATGGGCAAGAAATACTATTATGATTTCTCAAAAAGCTTGTGAACTATATAACTAAGTTGTGACATGAGAAATATCACTACTTTATATTGCTTTTATATCATGCAAATCATAATCAATGAGGGGTAAATTAGTTGGCTTACGAATTTTCCTCCTTTAAATTTGAGAATAAACTTCTCTAAGATCTTCCCAATATAGATCTTATATCCTTTCATTATGGAAAAGATCAAGATCACCATATATTGCATAATAGTGGAGATATAGAGAATCATCTACAAAATAGAGTATAAAAAAATAAAATCAAACATGACTTTCTAATATGATTTCTCCCTGCACTATGTGTCCAAATGCACTTTTTCACAAAACTATTCAAGTACCATTTTGGTAATTGTCTTGTAGTTCAATTGCTTCTTTAGAAACTTGAATTCCATATCATCTATGATCCCTTGCAATCCAAATACTTCATTTATAAAATCACGATCAAAATGTACCCAAACATTTTGTACATAGCATTGCTTATTTTGCATCTCTTATAGTTCGAGTAAAACTCCTTTATGATCATCATATTTTCCCATTCCATTTGGGTGTGAAATCAAGCATAATTATTTCTCTATATCATCAACTAGAAATATGATATGAATTCACTATATCCTACTCACCCAAAAAACTTTTTTTAGCTAAAACAAAAGCTATTCATCTCATCCCCCTTTTGTAAGAAAAATTAGTTAGCTCACCATGACTTTGGAAAAAGCCTCAACTATGGGTTGCTTTTTCAACTTACATTTGTACATATGACTCATCTCCGCCACTTCTCTTCTCACTCTTAGCTTCAAAATCAATGTCTCCTCCTCCATGGTAGCTTAAATTTTTGAAAAACAAAGTTGGAATGAATTTCTTTAGAGTGAAGAAGAATAATAAATCTTTTCTTAAAAAATTAGGTTAGTGCTTTATTTATATAAAGTTAGGGTTAGGTAGTGGTTAATGAACATTTTTGTAGTGACTTTGTACATGGCCATGACATTTCTCTTAATAGGATATTAATGGTGAGGTTTGAGTGTCATAGTTTTATTTGACTAACAAGAAAGTTATAGTTAGGTTTGAGTATCATGACTTTGTTTATCATGTGAGAATGATGTGGATGGGTTTAAGTGTGATGACTTCATTTTACTTTTAAGATAATCATAGCTAGGTTAGAGGATGCCAAAACTTCTTGTGACTTTTCTTTTGAGTTTGTCAAAATAATCAATAATTGACAATCTCAAAACCTCATTGGATGAGTATATATCATCTAATTTATTTTTCAAATTATATAGGTCATATAAGTAATAAAGTAGATATAAGTCTAGATATTGATCTCATATGAATTATATAAGAAGTTCAATCAACCAATAGTGAACTTACTACTTCTTGAGTTGAATAGATGTACTTAGTCTATGAAAAAATACTTAGACTCTACGGTTGGCTCACATTCTTGTGAATGATGATGTTTCTCTTGTGTTTAGTAAATATCATATTTGGTTATTATATGAAGGGTAGACTAGTATGAAAATATCCATATTTTTTCTTGCCATATAAAGAGGTCATCATCTTTGAACTATCACAACCTAGAATGATCCCATCATATTTATCCCTTGAGTATTTCAACATCAAAACGACATGTCATTCTGTGGAAGGGACATTCATAAATCTACTCCTTTTAGAAAATATATCAATTGACATTGATGATTTCTTTGAATATGTACTTTTATTCTTTAATATTTAATTATCTTAAAGGTGAAAGATAATATGGTACTACATGTGTTTGGGATTTTGACTTCGTAACCATCATACTCATGATAATTAATATATTTTTTTTCCCCAAATATCATTTATGGAAGATATACAAGAAAGAATAATTTGTGGAGTTGTCCATACTAGTCTCTCCCACTTACACGTGTCCCATGAAATACATTTCACCATCTACCATAACAAACACATATCTTTTACACTATAGTAAAACTCTTATGTTAGACATTCTACCTGACTCTCATATTAATGGCCATTAGTTTATCTCATGCATTAAGATTAGAAGGGTTTTCAGTTCCTTCTAACTATATCACATGAGTACAATGAAAAAAAATTATATGAAATGTGTTGTGACATCAAATAGATTTGAGGGTTCTCAAAGAATACTCAAGTGAAAATATAAGTATATAACATAATTTCAATCAAGGATTGCTTTTGTTCACCTTGGATTTGCCCTAAATGGGAATCAAAATTATGTCGCTTAGGGTTCTTAGCATGTGTGATTCATTTTTTTTCTTCTTTCATCTCTCTCTCTCTCTCATCTCTCCTTTTATGTATTATTCTAAGTATCACTTTTATACTTTGGGGATTCATATGATATTTTAATATGAAAGTCATGACTCAAACTTGAGGCCACAACTGTATTATCTCTTCATATCTTCTCTATAGCATTGATACGTTGGCATTGAGGGTGGTCATGACTGATATGTTTACTCTTTATAATATAAGTCATGACATTATAATTATACAGGGCTTTGATATTTCCTTTTTGAGCAAAGTGTCACACAATGTTAGGATTGCAGCAACTAAGATAAATTATCTCTATAACACAAAGTTATAGTACTAGAATTAGCCATGGCTTTGGTATTAGCTTTCTAAGTAAAGTATCATGGCATTAGGATTACCATGACTAATATAGTTATTCTCTGTAATATAAAATCATAATAATGAAAAAAGTTGTGATTTTGGTGTGTTTCTCAAGAGAAAAAAGTCTTGACATTGGAAATTCTTTTACTCGAGTTAATGCTCTCTAGAATAAAAATATTGGCAAAAAATAATATTGCAACTCAAAAGATTTGATATTTTAGCTATATATCAAATAAGTCATGGCTTTGTAAATTACAATGTCTATTTGTACTAGTTGAATACTTGGTTGTCACAATAGAAAAATAATATGATAGTCTTTAAGTATTTTAGAGATAGGACAATTAAGACTCCAAGAAAATATCATAGCCATAATAAATATGTTGAATAGTGAAATACTTGTGTCGACTTAGTGGTATAGTGATGACATACAAAGAATACCATGCTAATTTTAAGTAGAATTACTACCAAGAAGGAATGTCATGACTACTTAAGAATTAACATGAAAGGCATACCCAAATCGTGACAAGGGAATTGTCATCAATCACTATTGCTTCTCTCCCCTCTAAGCCTTTATTTCAAAGAGTCTACTAATTTCACCCAAAATCACTCTGATTTCAGTAGCATTTATCAAATTCTCTTAAAATAATATTTTAGTAAAATCTCTCTAGTAAATTCTAAAATAAATGCAAACACAAAAAGATATATTAATCAGATAATCCAAAAAAATTACTACATAGAGTATTGAATAAACTCATATACTAAAAGTATTGTTTATCCTTGAGTAATGAATCTCACTCTTATTTTCTATACCAAAAGAAGAAGCACACCTCTAGGATAACTATGATTATGTTTGAGTGTTGTGGTTGAATTTTGGTTTGGAAATGGTATCTAGAATGTTTGAATTTATTATGAAGTATATGTGTCATTATGTAATGTATTTATTCATCAAACTATACAAAAAAAAATTTGGGTTATCTCTCAAATATCACTATATTTAACATCTATAGTTAGATATTCATCGAAACTCCAATTTAGTTAGTAAATTTAGTTATTCAAGCCAACTTCTTCATATAATCTTTATCTTGGACTTATCTTTTTGATTTTTCCTTTATCATCATGTAATTCATCATCATACCTCCTTTGGGATATTATACCATAGGTGTCATGACTTTGGAAATAGTTAGAACATCGTTGCCTATGGCTTCTTTGGAAAATGTTGTGACTCTTTGTGCAGTAGAGACATGTGGAATTACTTTCTTCTTCTTTTTTTGATAAAATGTAATCACTATGCCAATTTATACATAAGTGCAATCTATAATGCATTCAATATATTACAATCTATTCTAAATACAATGTGGATTTCAATCTTGAGCTTTCATAGTATGTTTTCTACTCTTTTTCTATACTTTTCATGTAGTCATTATTTCTATTTGTCCATATATGATATACTATGGCTACAAGTACAACCTTTCATTTGTGTAACTAGTTTTGTATTCTTTATACATGTTCTTTAACAAAAAATTGATGGAAGACATGCATTTCATCATTTCCATCTAGAGCTTTATAGCATTCTAGATTTTGCTGCAAAATTCACATTTGAAGAATAAATGTTAAAAAGTTTCTATATTTTTTGTAGAATACACAATTAATGTTTTCTAGGGTTCAATATGATTGATCTTTTGTTCTGAGATTTCCTAGTTTAGCCATCCAGAGAAATATAACATGTTTTGGAATCCATTTCTTACTTCATATTACCTTTGGCTAGGCAATATGACTATAAGCTTGTTGTCGGCTTAGATAGCTATGTAAATTTGCAACAATTTGCCTATTATTTCCACAATTATCTAAAAAATATTTTGTCCTCCAAATTAATCAAGATATATGTAATTTTAATCAGTGATTATCAAAAAGATGAGCTTCTCTAGCACTAGAATTTCTCTCTTTCTTAATCATATTAGTCATGACTTTGTCACATATCATACCATTAATCATTCTTTCAGTAGGTAAAATCGCATTTTTTAATCTACCTAAATAAAAAAGAAGTCATGACTATCTTTGTTACAACTATCATTTTTTAATCTACCTTTAGATATTGTACAAATATTATTTTTGCCTTCTAAAAACCCAAATAAAATTGGATTGAACAAAAAAATATTTTTAGATTCTCAGAGGATAAAATATACCTAGGATAATTAGAGACATATTGTTAAGGAGTAGCCTAAACTTGGGATTAATACATGGTAGTGATGCTTGAGCCTATGGCATCACTTCCTTGAAGTTGTGGCGTATCAAAAATGTCATAACATATATTACAAGTTGAGACCTAGCTCAATTGTCATGACTTTCTCTCAATGTTATGACTTTCTTTCAAAGTGTTGTGGCTTTCTTTCAAAATCATGACTTTTCTTCTCAAATGCCATAAGTTTTCCAAAGCTATCTTTTCCCATAGATCATGAATTTTTTTCATGGCTGTGACTTTCCCTCTAAGATTTGGCAACCTTTTATAAAGCTGTGACATTCCACTTAGTTGTAATATTCTGAATTTCATGGCTTTTTCCAAATTTATGGCTCTCAACTTAAGTAAAATTAGGATTATTCTAACTAATGAGGTGATAGGAGGAAAGCGCAATGAAGAACTCTTCCTATAAACTTAAACATAATCCTAGAAGAAAAAGAGAAGAGAGAGAGTATTCTGAAAACTTCCCTCTTAGATCAACAACGTTCTTGGTCAGGTTTAGTTGATCCAAGAATCAAAGTTAATCTATTTGATGAGATCTATCCATAGATACCGAAATCGAAGGATTCTCCCAATGTCTAAAAAGATCATATTTGGAAAAAATCGAGTTTCAAGAAGAGGGTCCATGAAATATCATTTGGATATTGAGGTAGGGTTTCTTACTACATAGTTTAATTCTAATCCTAATGGGATATTCTGAAGCGATTATTATTTTTCTTTCTTCTTTGTGTATTTTGTTTACATGTTGTGGATATATTTAGAAATTCAATTATTATGGATAATGAATTTGGTAAAAAAATGATGTGTGATTGTTACATAAATTTTAATCGAAATTTTCTTAACAACCTAAAATTGAGTTTGACCATAACTTAGCCTATGCACTTCAAAATTAGATGATTCCAATTAGATGTGAAACATAATGAAATTATTTAAAACTACATGTTTTGTTTTCAAAATAGAAATTGTTTAATGGTTAAGATTATACGTTATGGTGACCCAAACAAAATGATTTAAAGTCTTAAGTAAAGTAGACTCAAAGGGTAATAATATATTTGAAATGATATTTTTAAAACATGATAATTATAAGGATAACTTGGTAATTAATGCATGAATTAGGGGCTGCCCAATTCCTTTACACACAATTTGATTAAAGGCAAGTTTATGTCAAACTTTGCAACATGCAAAATATGATAAAAGAATATCTTTATATGCATGGGTAATTGTAGTAATGTGTATTGGCTTTTAATGTGTATTGAGAGTGAATATATGTTGGAAACAAAATTACATGCTTGTGGCATGGTTACCAAAGGTGCATGGTAAGGTGCATAATGTAATTAGAAATTATGATATCTATTCATATGTGTCATTATATTGATATGAATTGAGACATTGTATTGTATATGCATAGCAACATCATATTTACAAGGGTGTGAATGCATGATCATGTATGTGTAGGCTTGGTACGATTGGATGATGGCCTATAGAGCTACACAATATTGCATAGCATGGAAAAGGATACAAGTGTGGATACTAAGCAAGTAGGGCCAAATACTTTCTTGGGAAAAGCCCAAATTGGCTAAACTTTTTATTAGTGAAAGGTCGTAAAATATTAGTCGGCATGCGATATTCCTATGATGAGACCCCAAGGAAATCTACTACCTAACATATACACATGATTTTAAAAAATAAGAAAAAAAGGATTTTGTATTATGGCATCTATAAAATATTTTGTTTACAAATAAATAAGTTTATTTTAAACAAACTCAATGGATGTACAATTCAATAAAATTTTTACCATACGTTGGCATTTGCATTAGAATTTCAAATCATTGCATACACATAGCATTTTTAGTTTTGGGATTACATTTGGAAGGATGGATGTTGATTACTGCTTATTATGAATATTGCATGTGCACTCAGGAGGAGAATGCCCTTGTGGGAATAATCTCTACTATGCATGGATCACCCTAAAGAGACATTTCATGTTCAAGATGGGCACTAGTGGATGGAAACTAATTAATGCAATTCTGAAGAAAACTAGATTGTAGCTTATTAGGATTTCATGTAAAAGTGATAAAATAATATGTTGTTTTACATTTAAATGCATGTGTGACAATATTTTGATAAAACATAAACTAGTAAGGACTTGATATGCCATTATGTGATTCTTGAGTATAGATAAATGAGCTTGTGAGACAATTTTATTTTGGAATCATATTTTTGGCTTTAGAATTAGTTGGATAGTGGATAGGATTCCTATGAAAGGAGCATTGCTTTTTTAATAGGTAATAAAAAACACTGTGAAAATCTGTACATTGCTACTCTAGTATCAGGCTATTACAAGATATCCTAAATATAATGAAAATTTCAGTTTTAATTCTCCTCAAAATTATATTGACATCTTTAGCTACCCCTTCATGTCACCTTGCATTCCTTTCTTTCCATATGTAGTAGATGGTGAACACAACTGCAGCTTTTCTTAAGATATTTCCATGTGTATCACATGAGTACTCTTTCATCATTAATTTGAATGTGCTGGGTAGTATAAGCTCTTCACCTTTAATTTGTGCCCACCTCTTTATTTCCTGCCAAATTTCCTTACAAAATAAGCATTCAAAGAAAATATGGATAGTAGTTGTTGTTTCTCCACAAAATTCACAATCAGAATTTTGTAGAGTTAAGAAAAAACAATATTTTGTTCTCAATTTACCCAATTTAGTTATCCAAAAAAATATAGCATGCTTGGGAATACAATTTTTAATCCATATAACCTTTTTCCAACTTGATTTATTGTTAATGTGAGATAATGCCAAAAAAATTATATGATTTAGTCACTACTTTTCCATTATCCTAACATCTTTTTATCATTTCTTTATCTTGAGAGATACTTTCCATACACTTTGTGTGATTAGGTAAGAATGATGAATCTACCTTACCCACAAGGTATCTTTTTTCATAATTATTCTACACATTTTTTTTATTTTAAAAGATTCGTTCCACAAATCCAAATTCAATAGTGCAAGGTCTCCATGTGAAATTGGGGTGCATACTTTGCTCCAAGCTAACTTTGAGTGATATCTCCATGTTTGTGGGGCTCCCTATAGAAACCTTCTGCATACATTCTCAATAAAATTAATTCATACTGGTGGGACTAAAAAGACAAAGAACTATTAGCCCTCAATCCCTTGGATGATAGACCAAAGCAACTATAGTCTACCTCCAATTGATAATAGTTTACTAGCGCAAAAATGTATTGTTGAAGTAATCTTTAGCAGAAGAGGTAAAAAGTTGGAGATAGTCAGTCTACAAGTGAAGAAAGGAACTGCAAAAAACATGAATGTTAGAGTCCCAATAGAAAATCCAAAATTCAAGATAATCCTCTATTTTATTTCCTCTTGGACACCTCCAAAGAAGATGTTTGATTTAGAGGAATTAATAAAAAGACTTAATGCTTTTGAGAATTCCCAAATACTATCCATGATAGTATTGCAAGATCCTAAATCTCCATAAGAAAATATGATTAAGTCATCTACATATAATAAGTGAGAAATCCTTAGTGAGGCATATATGAGGTGATACGAGAACATTTCCATTTGATTTGCTTTATTTAGGAGTCTAGACATGTACTCCATGCATATGAAAAAAAAGTATGGAGGAAGAGGATATCCTTGTGCGAGGCCCCTTTTTTCCTTGAAGTTGCCCATTTATAGAAATTAAAAAAGACGTGGTTGATATACATTCAAAAATCATGTCCACAAATTTAGGAAAAAAAAAATGTAGACCCCTTAGTATATTAACCAGAAATTTTCAATCTACATTGTTGAAGGGTTTCAGAAGATCAATTTTAAAAAAAATATCTATGTGAGATTTTTTTTTCTAGCATACCTACTAATTAAGCTTTGGGCAAGTAAAAATTATTTGAAATTAATTTGTCCTTTACATAAGCTGTTTGGGGCTTTGGCTGGGTTGATGGTGACATAAAACAAGTTGTAGCTATGAGGCTACCAATTTTGATATCAATTTGTAAATGACATTACAACAAGAAATAGGTCGATAATTTTTACGGTCGATAATCTTTACAATCGATGAGTGAGGGGGACTTTGGAATGAGTGCAATGTAGGCATGATTTATTTACCTAAACATTTTTCCAGTTTGAAAAAATAGCTTTTGATTGCATTTAAAAGATCCTCCCTGATAATATCCCACGAAGATTTAAAAAAATCAGAGGTTAAACCTTATGGACTAAGTGATTTGTTATTTTCCATAGTAAAGAAAGTACTTTTGACCTCTTCATTTGAAAAAATTAAGGAGAGTTTATCTAAGTGAGTATTTTGAAACTTCTCCTCCTTATTTATATCTACATTAATTAGAGTTCTCAATTTAGCAAAGCCAATAAGTGATGAGAAGCCCCCCCCTCCCCCCCCATTCTTATCAAGACACAAAAGAGATGAGTTAAAATCTCTTAATATGATCCATGGCTCACTAAGCGATGAGCCTTCTGATATGAGACTCTCCCATAAAGGTCTTCTAGCTACCATTGAGTGTAGTCCATATATTAGAGACAACTTGAAGCTAATTCTCTTTTCCTTATTGAACACTTTGAGATGAATGTGATGGGCCAAAGTTGATAGCCATTCAATTTCATAGGTAAGCTCATCACATAACACCATAATTTTATCATTTTTATGGTAAGAAAAATTATCTAGGATCTTACATTTTTTAAACTTTGTTTTCATAATATAATCTGGTTTTTGCCTATTTAACTTAGTTTTTGATACTTTAAAAGTATCTATATGGTGGGCACCTATGAGTCTTAAAGATCTTTTTATGTTCTATAAGGTAATTTAATCTTCTAATATTCTAACATGCAATTTTCCTATAATTTATTGTTCATTGAATGCCTAACCATAATCTCTCAATGATGGTTCCATTATTCATGTAAGAGTCTCATATACATCTATCGTCCAACACCTTTTGATTAGGTCCACCCAAATGGGCAGATTTGAGGTAGAGGTGTCAAATAGGCTATGTCATACCTGCATGACCCATTTTTTCAAGGCACGGACATGCCACCATTTCGTGTCAAGCATGGCATAGTGACATGATCCATCAGCCAACATAACATGGTCGTCACAGCCTAATGCACTGTTATGCCCATTTGTGCCGAAATCCAAAGATGCATGGGTCATGCATCTTCATTGTTACCCAACGGTGGCACTACCGAGTACACGACCATGATGAACGACGGGTGACCGGCTTATGGGCTGGCCAATTACAATTGGTCATGTGGTTTATTGTATTAAAAAAATGGACTGCTTCATGATGGGGCGGTCGAAATTGTTTCAAAACAAAATATTTAACCAACAAGGTGACCACCCGACGGGGACACCATCAGAAAGTCACCCGGGCTAGTTTACTATGCCACCAAGCTTGGGACACAAGTAATGCCATGCACGACATGAACCATGTCATGGGGAGGCTCAACTTGGCTCGATGCCCGTGGTATGATTTTGGATCATGTTATGCCAGGCTAGGCACTACAAAACCAAGCTAGACCATGGGGTGTGCCTAGGTCACCCGACCCATTTGACACCTTTAATTCAAAGCAATCATATGATGTGCCCCATGATAGGCATGTCCTACACATTCATCATATTGAAACATGACATAGAAAACTTGTGCACATCTATCCAGAACATATTTGATACACTTTCCTACCATACACTTGACATGTATAAATATATTTTGTATACAAGCATGCTCACCCTATATGCACTCATTTGGAAACCATCTATGCAACAAAAAATGTGCATCTCCATTTAATATAACGATTAATATCGCCCATATTATATATATAATATAATAAATGAGATAAATGCCTTAGATATTCCATCGCTAAACAGAATATGTATATATTCTGTTTAGCGAAAAATATGGAAGGCATTTATCTCATATATGTATAATATCTAAATTTTACACATTATGTGTGTGTGTGTGTGTGTGTGTGTATGTATGTATATTAAATATATATTGTTATATTTATATATAGTTATGTTTATGTATACTATTTTTATAGTTATAGATATAGTAAAATATATTTTATAAGAAATTCGAATTATATCACTCATGCATATTGATGCATAGCTATGTTTAAATACATTTATTGATTTGAGGAACTTAAATGTATACAGATTTATACATTTATATATAACTATATATAAATGTATTTAACAATATGTATATCAACATATTATTATATATAAATGTATCATCTATATAAATACTTATACATAGCCATATGTTTAAATATATATAATTACATAAAAAACTAAATATAACTACATCTACAACATGTATAACTACATGCTTCAGAAACATAATATCCATTCATATCATTTATTTCATTAATATATATATTTTTGATATTGTATAAATCTTTAGCATTTTTCCATATATTTTAGGAACTTAAATTTGATTTTTTCAACCTTAAATGTATTTTTAATGTATTTTTATATGTTTGTATTATTCATTATGATTTAATATGTTTAGGGTTTGTATTTTTGTTTCACTTAATATCATTTAACTAAAATTGATTTCTAATAAAATATTTATTTGTTAAAATTCTTGTTGTAAACTTCAAAATAAATAACAATATGTTTGTGTAATAAATATTATAAAAAATTTCTAAAATATATATGTGATCTAGTTTCAATTTACAAATATAAAACTTTAAAAATAAAATTTATTTACAAAATAAAATTTGCACCTCATAATATGCAATATGTTATATTTATTATAAATACATAATGTTTAAAATGTATCTATTAATTACAAAAAAAACATTGTCATGTATTCAATTTAAAAAAAATTAAAAATAATTATTTAAAAAAACAAATTCATATATTTATATGCTCATTTATATATTTTGAATAAAATAAAAATAATAATAACTTGTAGAAAAATTTACTCATGTATTTATATGGTAATCTGTTTGTTTGAACTTAATTAAAAAATAATTAATTTTTTACAAAACATTAAAGGCATGTATTTATATGCACTACATTATGATTGTTTGAATTTTAAAGTTTCTAAAATTTTATTAATAACAATAAATAATAGGTAGAAATTTATCATAGACATTAATATTTTAATAAAAAAATTATATAGAAGAACAAAAACAATATTATCTATTTATGACCAATATTTTAATTTTTAACATAATTGTAAAAACAACATAATTTACAAATATGCCAACATCATTTATTAATATGAGTATAATGATAGTTATTTTAATATAAATATTAAAAAACAACTATTTGAATAAAATAGAAGCTCATATATTAATTCATAATTTCATTTTACGCATTGATATGCTTCACACACACACACACACATGTACATACACACAAATATTTATTTTAAATATAAATATTTACAAAATTTTATAAAATTTTATTTTAATTAAATTTTCAAAATCATAAAATTTTAAATACATGTATACACACACTTACACACACACACACACATAATTGTTCCATGTGTACCTTTAAAAATACATTACGTATATAGGTATATGTGTGTGTTTATGTGGGTGTTCAGTAGTATATGCATGCATACAAGTACATACACACTACTTTGAACATGTAGATACATGTGTGAATATATACAAAAGTACAAAAATGTGTATTGTGATATATAATGTATAGTAAAGTATATGGATGTATAAATGTGTGTGTGTGTGGGTCAGTGTATATTCAGATATATATTTATGCATATATATGTAAATATCAACATTAATTATGAGAATAAAAATACTTAAGCACATAATTATTAACATGTTCCACAAATTCGTGAGAGCACGAGCAAAAAGTGACATTATTGCAAGATACTACTAATCTCTGATCTATAACACTTTGCCTCAAAATTTGATCAGAGTACTACTTGCAGTGATAAGGTTCATTCAATACTACTTACCATGGAGTTACATATTCATTCAATATTATAATTTTTTCAAATAAAAAAAATCTATCTATTATCTTCTTCAACAACTCTTCTATCTTTTTTTTCTAGTCTTGATAAGTTATTTTCAATTTTGATTATATGTACATATTTAATCTAATATCTCGAGTTCAAACTATTGTAATAGTAAAATCCATCAAATCAATCTAGGCCTGACATCTTACTTTTCTATGAGATATTTGATTATAATATATTTAGTATATACTATGACTTTAATTCCTACTAAATATGATATTAACTTGCCAAAAAAAAAGATTGTTGATACAAGTTCTTTCTCTATAGTGGTGTAATTCAATTGGGCATTAGAGAGTGTGTTGTTATCATAGTATATGATAACTATTTATAAATATTTGTATAACTATATAAAACTCTTAATAATTATATTTAACTATATTTGTAACTATGTAAACTATTTTTATAACTATTTTAAGAACTATACATAACTATTTTTTTAACTATATAATATTTTATAACTATATGAGTAATTCTATATAACTATATTTTTAACAAAATATATCATATGTATAATAATATATAATTATATTTTACTATATGTATAACTATAAAAATGATATATATAACTATATCTTTAACTACATACATATTTATAGCTATATGTGTATAACTATATATAAATATTTGGATAACTATGTAACACTCTATATAATTAAATATAATTGTATTTGTATATATGTATACATATATGTATTAATATAATTAAATCTATATATTTATGTATAACTGCTTATAACTACTTGTATGAATATATCTATATATAATAATATGTTTAACTATATATAACTTTTTTTTAAATTATGTACACTATAAGTATAAGAACATATAGAAGTTGACCTCCCTCTCTGTTGACCATCTCTTGAGGTCTATTAATTCTATTTTTTTCTCTCATTAGATCTCTTTACTGCCATACGATAAAGGATTCGAGATTTAGTGGAAGAAATGGGGTTTACGATCACAAAGCTGTTCAGCAGGCTATTTGCCAAAAAGAAGATGAAGATTTTGATGCTATGTCTTGATGCTGGAGGAAAGACAACCATTTTGTATAAGTTGAAGATTGGTTAAATTGTCACCACAATTCCTACTATTGTCTTTAATGTAGAGACTATTAAATACAAAAACATCAATTTCACTGTGTGGGATGTTGGGGGTAAAGATAAGATCCACCCTTTCTGGAGGGATTACTTCCAAAATACCCAAGGTCTCATATTTGTGGTGGACAACAATGACAAAGATCAAGTAGTTGAAGCCAGAGATGAGTAGCATAGGATGCTAAACGAGGAAAAGCTTCGAGATGCAGTTTTACTGGTGTTTGCCATTAAGCAAGATCTTTCCAAAGCGATGAATGCAGCTGAAATTACTGACAAGCTAGGACTTCACTCTCTTCTCCAACGCCATTAGCACATTCATAGCACTTGTGCTACCTCTGGTGAGGGCCTCTAGGAGGCTCTTGATTGGCTTTCCAATTATATTGCCAGCAAATCTTAAACAAATTTAGCAGGATGTAGCAAACTTTGTTGACATATATGGATGTGGATATAATCTTTGACTATTTTGCTTGAGTTTTGTTATGTTATGTGGATGACATCATTTGTTTCTAGGGGGATTCAAATTGTATTTATATTTATATATTGCACGCCTGAAATACAAGATTGCATTTACTTTGTTCTGATCTGTTTATGCCGAACTTATTTGTTTTTTGTTTTGTGTCTTTTTGCTATTTGATCTCAAAGGTATAATAATATATAACTATAAATAATTGTCTTTGACTATATGTATAACTATAAAATATTATACATAACTATATTTAAAAATATAATTAACAACATATATTTAATATACATCTTTATATATTATTATATAAAAGTGTATTTTACCATATATATACATATAGATAACTATATGTATACATATATAAAATTATATAAAAAAATATATATACCTACATGTATTAATATAAGTATTACTATATGTGTAACTATATGTATAACCACATATAACAATATTTATAATTACATGTATAATAACATACAACATTATATTTAACTATATGTGTATAACTATATATAATTATTTGTATAACTATATATAAATAATTGTATACCTATATAACACTTTATATAATTAAATATAATTATATTTGTTACTATGTATGCATATATGTAAATCTATATATTTATTTATAACTTTATATATTTATGCATAACTAAATCTATGAATATATCTATATATAACTATATGTTTAACTATATAAAAATATTTATAACTATATATACTATATGTATAATAACATATAACTATAAATAATTGTATCTTATTATATGTATTACTATAAAAGCTTTATACATAACTATATTTAAATATATAATTTATAACTTATATTTAATATACATTTGTATATTTTAGTTTTTAAAAATGTATTTTACTATAACTATAACTATACATAACTATATGTATAGATATATAAAATTATATAAATAAATATATATACATACATGTATAAATATAAGTTTAACTATACGTGTAACTATATGTATAACCACATGTAGCTATATTTATAATTACATGTATAGCAACATACAACATTATGTTTAATTATATGTGCATAACTATATATAAATTTTTGTAAAACTAAAGAAAACTTTATATAATTAAATATAACTATATTTTTAACTATTTATACATATATGTATACATATATATAAATCTATATATTTGTTTAAAACTTTGTATATATTTATGTATAACTAAATATAACTACTCGTATTAATATATATATATATATAACTAAATGTTTAAAGATATATAAATTTTTATAACTATATATATTATATGTATAATAACATATAACTATAAATAATTCTATCTTACTATATGTATAATTATAAAAACTTTATACATAACTATATTTAAATATATAATTAATAAGATATATTTAATATACATTTTTATATATTAGTATAAAAAATGTATTTTAGTTTATCCATACCTATACATAACTATATGTATAAATATATGAAATTATATGAAAAAATATATATACATACATGTCTAAATATAAGATTAACTATACATGTAATTATATGTATAACCACATGTAACTATATTTATAATTATATGTATAAAAACATACAACATAATATTTAACTATATGTGTATAACTATATATAAATGTTTGTATAACTATAAAAAACTCTATATAAATAAATATAACTTTATTTTTAATTATGTATACATATATGTATACATATATGTAAATCTATATAATTGTTTATAACTTTGTATACATTTATTTATATTTACTTATAACTACTTGTATGCATATATCTATATATAATTATATGTTTAACTATATGTAACTGTTTATAACTACATTTACTATATGTATTATAACATATAATTATATATGAAATAATACTAATTCATTGCACTAACTTGAAATTAAATGGCTAAAGATATAATATCAACAATATGTAAGAATATAGCATGAGAGTGTTTATTGATTAGGCTCATATATGTTATAATACAAATAAGGGTCATACTCTTACCTAATCCCAGCCCTTGGGCCTTAGGCTAAAATATGAACTTTTATGTATGACAAACGATGTAATTTTTGATAGGTTTGTACAGAAGAAATTTTTTCTTTTATATAATTCTTCATTCTAACACTGCACTCTCTATGTGTCTCTCTCTCCCTCTCTAATTCTCTCTCACTATCTTTCTCTTTTTCTTTGTGTCACACACACTCTCTCTTGTTATTTTCTTTCTCTCTTCTTTCTTGCTTGTTCTCTCTATCTCTCTCTCTCTCCCTCTCCCTCTCTCTCCCTCTCTCTCCCTCTCTCTCTCTCTCTCTCTCTCTCTCTCCCTCTCTCTCCCTCTCTCTCTCTCTCTCCCTCTCTCTCCCTCTCTCTCCCTCTCACAATCAACTTTAATTTGTATTTGTTCATGTCTATAATAACTATTTTTATATATCTATGAATATGTTTGTGTGTCTCCAAATTTTTGGGTAGAGTTTTAGCATATTATAGGTATGTAAAAGCCTATTATCAGCAATGGTAGCAATGGCAGCAGTGACGGCAGCGGCATCATCAGCAGTGGCGACAACAACGGCAGTGGAGGCAACGCCGGCAGCACTAGCAGCGGCGGTAGCAGCGGCAGCAGTGGGAGTAGTAGTGGCAACAACAGAGACAATAGTGCCAAGAGCAGCAGCAAGCAGCAATAGCAGTGACAGGAGCATCAGCAGGCAGTGACAGCAGCGGCATGAGCATCACAGGCAGCGACAACAATAGAAATGACAACAAATATAGTATATACGTACGTATATAATCAGTATATACGTACATATAATACTATAGTATTTTATGTACTCAGTATATATGTACGCATATTACTGTAGTTTATATGTACATATATTATAGTAATATATGTATGAGTGAAATACTAGTATATATGTACATATTTACTGCAGTAATATATATTTATCAAAACATAGTTTTTTTTATTTATTTTGATTGGATTGAGTGGTTTAAATTTCTTATAGATATGATACTGCATTGTTCCATATACAAAGCTTGTATAAGTGATGAGATTTTTTACTATACATGACGTGCTGTGACTCGAATAGCTTTGTTGTAGCAGAAAATTAGTGATCGAAGGAGCAGAGAGAGAAAGAGAAAGCAACGTCAATGAATAGATAGATTATACTCTATGTACTATCGGTAGATACATTGATGAATAATATGTAATAAAATTTTGTTATTGTTTTTTTAATAATATAAAATATTGAATTAGAATACGTTATTAAATGATTTTATTTTTTGTTTATTATAAATTATCATTTATAGTATCTTTTTTTATTCAATTTGATATAAAAATATTAAATTATTTAATTAAAAAATTTTAAAATAAATTAAATTCTGAAAATAGTTTTGAAATTAAAATAGATAGAGAAAATTCCCTAACTAATTTAGCAAATTTTCCCTAGCTAAATTTGCTAGCGATATTTTTCTTGCTAATTTAGCTATGAAAAATTCTCTTTCTAATTTAGCTAGGGATATTTTTATTTTAGCAACGGATTTTTCCATCACTAAATTTATTATTTAGGGACTATTTACGTCGCAAATAATTAGCGACGATTACTCTAGCTTGGGAAATCTTCCATTGTTATTTCTATTTAGCTACGGAATATCTCATTTAGCTTGCTAATTTAGCTAAAAAAATTTTAGCTAATAATGTGTAATCTCCATTTTTATATATCCATTTAGCTAAATAATGTGTAATATATAAAAATAAGATTAATATCGCCCATATTGATGAATATTGGCGATCGACTCATGAAATATAAGAAATGCCTTTTAAAATTCTCCATTGATGTAAAAATAGATTAGTAGGTGAGTGACTTTACTTTTTGCATTTAGACAATTTTTTGTCTTTATGTTAGTTTTTGGAAATATATTATCTCATGTCTCAATGATGTGTTATGTTAGATTTCATTTTTTTTATTTGCTATGAAGTTATTATTACATATGGGGTTTAAAGATGTATCTTATAGCCATTATATTTTCTCTTCTTATCTCTCTTATTTGTGAAAAGATTTATAGAATATGATCAAATTATATTATATTGATTTGTGCTTATTCATGATATTTGTGATTGAAGAAGTTTGATGTCTTTTTGATATTTGGTATGTGCTAATCCAAGTTATTATTGAACCTTTATTCTAAATATATTATGGTGTAATGTTAAATGATGATTTTTGATATCATATTTAATGTGTGTATATATTATTTTGTTGCTTTAAATTCAAATCTAATGTTTATTAATGCTCGATGATTATTTATTATTTATTTTCTATTTTCTTTGAGGAGTTTAGGGTTGATGCATTGTATGTCTTTTGTTTTCTATTTTAATCTATTGATAGTTGATGTTTTATTCTCATTGCTTCAAGTGAGTCTTTAACCTTAATTAAATATGATATCTCAAGTCACTTAGTTATAGTGAGATTTAATTATCATTGTTATACAAGTTATCTTTTTATTACTATTCCTTTTGGTAAGTTATATTTTTCAATGGTAATAGAGTGAGGTTCCTTGAATTTGATGTATTATGAAAGTTAACATAAATAGAGTGTTAAACCTAGATAAATTTAATCTTGCTTTATGAAAATATAAGCGAGGGTACTATATGTGAAAGGTTACCACCTTTACATCCTTGTCATTATTAACTCACCAATAAAATTGCTGATGAATGAAGCTCAATGCATATACATGTTTTTATATTGGACAAAGGGTATAGATAACAATATTCTAAACCATGTAAGTAGAAAGATCTTATATTTTATGAACTAATCTTGAGAACCTATACTATGCAAGGAAGAATTAAATGACAAGATCTATAATGAAAAGATTAATTTTTTTGAGATATCATGAAGATTCTTCTTTAATAAATTATTTGAACTTATTTCAAGGCTTTATAAACCAATTGGATACAATAGTATTAAACTTTTATAATAAGATTCGGAGTTTTTTTTGGCACTCTTTCTAACTCATTCTAGACTTTTATAATTTCTTTTATGAATTTTATCTTGGATGGAGAACTATCTTTGAGTATTGTTAAAAACAATTTTTCAAAAGGGGGTTTTTATAAATCATGTACTAGTAACTAAGAGTAGCGGGAGAAATGCATAACAAGGTTCTATAAATAATGAAGGTAGTGGAAGTAAATTGAGAAGTTGATATTCTCATATAAAATTTAAATACCATGGAAAGAGGGTTCATATTAAAAGAATGTTATATTTGAAAGAATGACAATGACAAAATAAATGGGGATATAAAAAAAAGAAATTTATGAAGATTATCATACTTCCACATCTATGGAAAATTTCCTTTTGACTATATGGTGCGAACTTTGTTTATCATATAAGTGATGAAACTATATATATAGTAAATATGGAGCCCGCCACTCGTGCTACTTATCAATTTGATTTATATTTTTTTATTACAGACTAAATTATGGGATTGCTTGAAATGAAGAATAATAATGTGGCTGAAACAATTAGCATGAGTAATATGTGTGTTTGATATTTTTAATGACATGAAATTATATCTTAATGATGTTAAAGTTAAACATATTCTAGATATTCAAACAAACCTAATTTATTCCAAAAAGTTATATGATGATTTTTTGATAGTTTTGTTATTCACGCTGCTAGAGGTTCTACAATGATAAATGAGGGCGTAAAAAACCCCTAAGGACTATCATACTATATTGAAAGAAATGATAGACTTATCCCAAAAATAACCTTTTGCCAAATCTAACCAACCATCTTTAGATATACATTTATTGTATGATTTGAAAATAATATGCAATAGCTTTTCTGCCTCATCATCTTATTTAAGAAGGGAAAATAATCTTGACTTAGTATATTCTAATGTTTGTGACTCCTTAAAGGTCAAATCTTTTGGTAGTTCTCAATATTTTGTAAGCTTAATAGATGACCACTCTAGAAATATATGTATGCACTCTTTAAAAGACAAAAAACTAGTATTGAATGCATTTGAACTTTTATTGGAATTTGTAGAGAGAGAAGCTATAAAAAAATTAAGATATTATTGATAATGAGAGAGAATTGTTTTGGACAATTTTATGAGTTCTTTATGCAACATAAACTTGTCCATCAAAACATTCATCTAATACTCCTTAACTAAATGGTATAAGTAAGAGGATGAATATAATTCATATGAAGAATACTAAAAGAGTGGAAACTCAATTTGATCTATCAAAAATACCTTGAGGAAAAGCTCCCAACATTGTGGTTTACATGCTGAATCATTCTCCCTCTATTCCCAATAATGAAAGATCACAACTTGTTGCCAAATCATATTCATGTATCATTATAGAATAAATTAAATGATCCTTTTGAGAGAGAAAAAACTCTTAAGGATAAATATTATTTTTATGAAAGATGAGACCATAACTAACCTTGTCAAACTTGAAATGGTAGAATATGGGATAAGTAGCAATGTGAAAATGTTGGATGATTGTTTCTCACTCTTTTGATATAATTGGAAAGTAAGATCGACTATGAATCTCTACTAAAAAATTCCACTCAAATAGAGGCTAAAGATTTTGATGTTAGCCATGATTAGTCTAGTGTTTCTTATAATACCTCAATAGTACCTCATAGACAAACATCTATGATTAATAATGCTTGTACTAAATCCTCTTCTCATGGTTAAGATATACTTAGTATTTGAGAAGAACCTAAGAATTATAAAGAAGCTCTATAGCAAGAATGAAAGAAAGAAAGAATGAATGAAAAATATGTTAGAAGAGCTGAAAGCTATGGATGATAATCATTATTTTGATTTGCCAAAACTTCCTAAAGGAAAGAAGGTTTGAAAACTAAGTTGATTTTTAGATTAAAATATGAAGAACATTCCTCTTCTCCCTAATATAATGCAAAATTAGTAGTTAAAGGTTTCAATTGGAAAAAGAGTATGAGCTACAAATGATTGTTTGCTCTAATCATTAAAATAATTTTTATTCTTATTGAATGTTGCGTTAAAAAGAATAGATATGAAAATAATTTTCCTTGATAATAATTTGGATGAAATATATATGGACCAACAGAAAATAATTCTTAGTGAAGGGAAAAAGTATTACATATCTAGATTGAAGAAAAAACTTTATATTTTGAAACATGTTCACAGGTAAGATATATGACGTTGAATCCATTCTTAAAAATCATGGACACCATAAAATATTCTCAAATCATTATGTATTTTTGTGATAAATCACTAATGATGATTTCATAATTATATTTTTTATGTCGATGATATCTTTATTTTCAAAAATACACCTTAAATTAAAGACTTGAAAATTCCATTTTATAAAATAAATGGGTACGACCAACCAAATATTTGGGATAAGTATCACTCATCTTACTATAAGCAAGATAATGGGTCATTTTTGTCTCAAAAAAATATATTAAAAGAAATCATGAAAATTTACTTCATCAACACCCTATTCTTATATGTTCATTTGGTTCTCATATTTGAACATCACATTTTCATGTGTCTTATCCCAACCCAACTAGCTTCTAGTTCTAGATGGAGCAAGAGGTGTCAAATAGGCCGGCCTGGTCCGGCCCAGCCTGGCTTAGGCCGGACATGATTGAGTCGTGCCCGTGCTCGGCACAGTACGCTACGGTGCCATGTCCTGGCCCGTAGTGCAGTACCAAGCACGTGGGCACGACACGTGTGACAATGTACCAAACGTGGTCAATAAAAGTTGACGCCTGATAGGCGAGGCTAGGGCTGTAACCGAGCCGAGCTGCTCGGCGTTCGGCTCGTTAGAAGCTCGTTAGAAGCTGCTTGAACTCATTTATTAAGTTAAACGAGCCGAGCCCGAACATCATTTTGAGGCTCGTAAGTTAAATGAGCCGAGCCTGAGCACCCTCAAACTTGGCTCATCAGCTTGTAAACAGGCTCGTGAATAGGCTCATGAGCAAGCTCGTTAACCAGACTTATGAACAAGCTCATAAACAGGCTCGTGAACATGGAGAAGGCTTGATGCACAACAAAATTTCCCTACAAATGAACATGATGAATATTTTAACTTTTGAACTTCAATCAATTTAATTAAACTTTTATTATCTTATCTTTTTAATTTAGTTGTATGTTGACTATTTTAGATAAATATTTTCTTTAATTCCCGAACATCATTTTGAGGCTCGTAAGTTAAACGAGCCGAGCCCGAGCACCCTTAAACTCAGCTCGTCAGCTCATAAATAGGCTCGTGACAGGCTTGTGAACAGACTCGTGAACATGCTTGTGAATATGCTTGTGAGCAAGCTTGTTAACCAGACTCGTGAACAAGCTCGTGAACAGGCTCGTAAGTTAAACGAGCCGAGTCCTAGTACTCTCAAACTTGGCTTGTCAGCTCGTAAACAGGCCCGTGAACAAGCTCGAGCCAACTCCTTTAAAACTGAGCCGAGCCGAGCCTGCCTAATACTTGGCTCGGTTACTCCCCTGGGCGAGGCTCGTTGAGCATTGAAAGGGCAAACATTGTTGAAACCCAAATTTTTTTTTTTTAAAATTATGGGTTTATCCAATCCGAACTGGGTCGATTCTGTCGAGATTAGGCCCACGGGCTAAATCGTTGGGGTTCAGCCCACTGGCCGGTACTGTGCCGGGCCGGCCTGTTTGACACCTCTAGATGGAGCAGGTATGTATTGCACACAAGCCCTTGCCTGGTTGGTGCATCCAGATGCAACTTGCAAAATGGAGGGAGGCAGCCTAGAGTTATATGCAATACAATACAAGTATTCAAAACTGACCCAGTTAGATGACTTTCTTAATTTGGGCCAATCCCCTGGCCCATTTCTTAATCTCGGTGGATGACGGATCTCGGGGCAGTCCATGTACACGTTGCCACGTTCTTGGGGGGGGACATCTACTCGTCCAGAAAAGCCCGCAATTGGTCGGTATTCTGCCATTTCTTCAGACAGTTGCCATGCTGGATTGCTGAATTTACAATGCTTGAATTAACTTTGCTTTTCAAATGTGGATCTGCGCACTCAACGTTTTGATCTCTTCAATTGCAAGGAAGACGCTTGCACATATATGGAGAATAACTTCAATTGCAAGGAGTACTTGGCTGGGTTGTTTGCAGGTGTTGCCACCGTCATAATTGGCCACCCATTTGACACTGTCAAGGTATGCATTTTAAACATACCATTTGTCCATTCTTTTCATTTGTTTTAGTATTGTTGTTATGAACCAAGAATACCAAAGAACATTTTATGGATTTTAAGATAAACCAATATGACAAATGGTATTGGTGTTTCTGTGGTAATTTGTGCCTTGTGGTAGCAGTGTGCAGAAACAGAGGAGATTATATTGGGGAAAGTTCTTTAGATATTAGTAGGGTGCCAAAAGGGATGTTGATTCCATTTTTAGTAAATTCAATAGAAAGAGTAGAGATTGATTTCACCAGGACTGCATTTTTGTTGATTTCTTAATAATTCGTGTTCAGTGCCATTGTGGTGTATTTTTCGTCAAACAATGCACGTCCATTGGAACACTCGACATTGTCTAAAAGAAAAATTGAATAAGATAATGGATGATTAGAATTTACCCTAATCTAAACAAGCACTTGGAAGTAATCAAATAACAGCTATCAATCAAACAAATTACACGAATTAAACATGTCAAATAATTGAAATGCATGTCAAAAACAAATTACATTCGACTGCAGTTTTTTGTTAATTCAAATTAAATATGCAGCTCAAAGTAAAAAAATAATTTCTTAGCACAAATTCATACTAAGTTCATGTAAAAAAATGGCTAATTAAATGATGTGTTAAATGAATGTGATATTAGAAAGTTAATCTAAGATTTGTAATTCTACATGCATAGAACCCTAGAATAAAATATATTAAAGTGCCCAAGATTCACAATATAAAATTATCAAAAAAACATATAAAGAATAAATATTCAAATCCATGTTAAACAATTTATGATCTATTGTGGAATTTTTTCAAATATCAATATTGGTGTGAGTTATCATATTTTTCAATTAAATACCTTTGCTTGCTTATGAGAAGCTTTTCTTTTTGATGAGAAGAGAAGAAAACTAATTTTTGAATTGATATATCATAGATCATAACCAATGTGATTTTATATACTATTCAATTATGATTATCATAATCTCTAATTGAGATAATATTAATATCTGCTTATTAAGATCATATTTGGTTAATAACATATGACACTTCTATAATTATTCTACTTAAAAAAATAAACCAAATAATTAAACAACTATAATATAATTAGAAGTGTTAAATGAGTCATGCAGTGCTGTTATATTTTGTTTGAGTGTAACACAGCCATGCCATCATATTGTGTTGAGCACACACAGTTGGGTCGCAGAGTGCAGGATTGTTTGATTGTGCCGGACCATTCCTGTCGGAAGCCTCAAGCCCATTGCATGAAAATACAATGGATTGTTGACTTTCATGGCCGGCCAAATGCAATTGGCCACATAAGCAAGATTCAGCTTATGTGGCTAATTACAATTGGCATGGCTCATACCGGCTCAACATAGCTCGAGTTGTGTCATGGGGCAGCACGGTCCAAGACCAAACATGATTCTAGATTGTGTCATGCTAGACCAGACACTATTGAACTATGTCATGCTGCGGGCTATGTGTGGGTTGTCTGACCTGGTTCACACCTCTAAATATGATTGTTATCTTGATATGTTGCTCATAAATTGAAATAGAAAATTAAAATTTCTTAATAATATCATTTTGAGTTACGTTTTATTTAAATATTAATGCTATCAGTTTTCCATGTGTATATCTTTATGCTATTTATCCTTAGGTCATAATTTAATTTAAATTTGATTGAAATTTTATATTTGCATGGATTCAGAGTGATTTTCATCATGCTAAATCTTAATTTAACTTTCAAAGGTCTCCACACCAAACAAATCTAATTATATAGATCATGTATGAGTAATATGAAAATTACATGCAATGTGATGCCAAATATGCCTATTTTTAATTTTCAAGTTAAAATTGCATAAATACAAACATGTTTAGAATTATAACCGATCAATTCTATTTTGTAGAAAAATCAAAATATAAATATTTTTTAAGCAAATATAGAATATCCAAAATAACTCTCGCTATCAACTCTGTTCTTTCATTATTAAAATAATATTGCCGATTTATTGTCATAGATTCACAATATGTTTCTATTGACCTTTTAAAGTAATTTACCACATGAAGTTCAATGGCATGGAATGCATGTTGTCTCAATATCTAACATGATTGAAATTAAAATACTCAATGATCTTGATCTTTGATAAGTTAGCATGCATTCTTTTTTTTTACGTATGTAATATATAATATTCGTAGTTATTTTTTAATGTTTAATATTTTATCATTATCAATCAAGTCTTATTCTAATTATTTGGACTTGATGTATGAATCTTATTTTTTTTATTATTTTATAAAAAATAATTTTTATTCTCAATTATTTAATTATTAATTTTTTTATAATTTCTACCCAATATCTACTAGGTGGTGTTTGTTTTTTTATACTTAATACTAAATAGGTATTTTTTTTTTGAATTTAATGCTGAATGATACTTAATAGTATTAAGTATTAAGTATTTATTTTTTAACATTGGGTAATGAGTATGGATAATAACGAGATGAAATTAAAAAATAAATAAGCTAGGTCGAGATGAGATAGTCCCATACCAAACCTCTCATTATCATCTATAATAGTGAGTGATATTAGCTCTCCTTCTTATTAGGTAATGATGAATTTTTTTTTATTTTGGTAGAAAATAATTTTTTCTGAATAGAAAAAGCTAAATATTTAAATTTTTTCTATTTAGAATTTTTTTTTTAAAATTCAGCATTAAGTCATAGCTTTTTTAAAAAATAAATAGCTCAATACTGAAAGCAAATTACTTTCAGTGTTTAGTCCAAAAAACAAATAGGCCCTTAAACTTGACTTATTTTTTTTCCATTTAAATATTATCATATTTCTTAATCTATGCACTATGATGATTGCGTTGAATGTGACCAAATTATTTTAGATGATTTTTTCTTATCTTATCATATATATGAGTAATTTTAATTTTTTTCTAATAATTTTATTTATAATTTTATTATTTAGTCTTATCACAAATTCATATTATCATTTTCACTTTTGTTATTGTTATTATGAATATGTTGTTTCTTTATTGTCTAATATTTACTTTTATACAATATGGCTGATTATATAGTGTGTGATTATGTAAATACTAATATACTGAATCTCATAAAAATTTTAAAGTTAAGATTATTTGTGTGAAAATAATCTTGGCATGACTGATAACTTGAGAAATTTTTATACTGTATGTATTTGTTATAAGTTATATTTTGATGTAATGACAAATATATTTGTCTAAGGGTGATATATTTTTGGATTCAAGATTTATCAGATACAACCTATCTAAATTTTTTGATAAATAATCTTTAATGTAACTCTATTTTATCTATCTAATCTTAATTTTATGTAATACATCTTTGTCAATCTTTCAATTTTTACTTAATATAGAATTTAGGTATTTGAAATAATTGATATTTGATCTCTTACTTTTTTATTTTTATTATATTATTTTTATTATTCTCAACATGATTTAACTTATATTTTAAGTATTCTATCTTATTATGATTAATCCTAAATCACTTATACTTAATTGTAATATTCTAAATTTTAGTTTACTACTTAATTATTCTTTAGTCTTATTAATTAATAATATGTCATCTATAAATAATATATATTAAGTGATATTTTTTTGAAAGTCTCATATCAATGTATCTATAATTAGTATAGAAATATAAGGATTAAGTGATGATTTTTGAAGTAGTCTCATAACTATTAGAAACTTGTGAGTGACTCCTTCAACTAATCTAACTCTAGAATTACTATTCATATATATTTTTGATTAGTTTAATATACTCACTTGATATTAATTTCTCATGTGATACTCATCAAATTTAATATTTTGATACTTTATTATATGTATTAATAGATGAATAAATATCTTGCATAAATTTTATTATTTTTTATATATTTTTTGATTAATTATTTGATTAAGTAGATAGACTATATAGTAGACCTACATGTCATGAATCAAAATTAATTCTCTAAAATTCTTGTTTGTATTTTTAGTTTTTGTTTAATTAATTTTTTTCAAAGTTTTATAGTGTGACTCAATTTTAATCTCTTGATAGTTATTATTATCGTAAATATTTTCTTTATTCTTATAAATGAGAATTATAATATTTTTTTCTATTAATTTAATAATTTTTGGTCATTTTGACTTGGTTAAACAATCTAATTAATTATATCAAATCTTTCTTTTTTATTACTCTTTAAACTTTCATAGGGATGCTATCAAGCCATATGGATTTTCTAGTATAAATATTTCTAATCAACTTTATTCTTATAAATGTTTATTACTCTTCTTTAAATAAGTATTAGTAATAGCAAGTTTGTAATCTAAAGTAAAATCTAAGATAATTCTCTTTCTTATATTCTTTTGTCTAAATTCATGTTCTTCATATGTCTCATAATTCCTATTATTTACTTTTATATTTTCATGCAAGTCTGTCAAATGTGATAATTTCTTTCATTTTTATACCTTATACTAATTTATATTTATTTTTTCAAAAAAATTTATTTATTTTTTATTGAGTCTTACTTGTGGAACTATTTACTAATTATATTTCTGTTATTTATTTATTATTAGTTTGATTGTTATAATTTTATTGCTAGTTCTTTTGAAATCTATCAATTTATCTTTTAAGTTTTTATCAATAATTATGTCAAATTATTTCTATTTCTCTCTTATATACTAGAGCTTATAATTGTAAGTTTTATAATATTTATTATTCTACATAGTTTCATGTAAATATCTAATATTAATATTTCAATACTTTAAGTTATCAATTGATTCTAAATACTTATAATATGATGACTCAATATTTTAAGAATTTATTATAAATTTCTTTACTTGCATTCATCAAAGAAAGTGTAAGAATCCATGCTTTTTTGTTACTTTGATTGGGTGGTGTCACAAGGCTGCTTGCTAAGCTAATATATTTAGATTATGTAGCATGTTGCTTAAAATTAATAGTTTCCTAACATCATTGTGTATCAGTAATTTAGGATCCATAAAAAATTAATGACAAATTTATTAAAACTGATTCTCTACCTGACGTCATCCTCCTCATTATTTGGGCTTGAGATTGATAATGCAAGCATAACTCACATAGGTAGAAGACTTATATATATACATATATACATACACAGACACACCCACAAATTCTCACACTCACTCACACACACATCCTCACACTCACACACACACGTTCACAGATCCTATTTTTTATGTAGGCCTGGGACCTGAAATGTTAGTGTAGTAATAGTTCACATACGAGTTCCAATATTCAGTACTTGAATTGTTTAAATATCTACCAAAAACACCCTCTATTAATACTATATCAGGATATGTACAAATTTTAGCATACATACAATTTTCTATTGATAACGCATAAGGAATTTTCTGCATCTCATTCATTCCAAAATTATTTTTGGAGCACTATATGATAATCTATCTCATTTAACAATGAATATCATTTTCAATGATAATTCTTCATGTCAAACCTGCTTAAAATGTTATTATTATAGTTCTTTTTGATGTCCCAAGCTGTGTTGCACGGATACGGTTTGGAAGCGCCGTGTCCGCGTGTCGGACACCTGGACATGCGGACACGGGTCGGACACACGTCGGATACGTGTCCGATACGCCATGTGGCGTATCGGACACAAATCCGTATGAGATACGTCACGTGGCGTATCGGATACGCGTCGGAGACGTATCCGACCAGTTTTCCGGAAACAATCATTTACCTCCCGACGCGTCTTTACCTACCAACGCGTTGAGGAGCACACCTCCGACAGTGAGGAGCACGCCGCCGAGCCGCCGACTATACCTAAGGATTTAAATCTGTATCGGGAGGGGGAGAGTTCGAAAATCAAAAATTGGGAGGTGGAGAGTTCGAAAATCAAAAATCGGGAGGGGGAGGGGGTTTCGGGAGGGGGGTTCGGTGGGGGGGTTTCGGGAGGGATTTTCGGGAGGGGTTTCGGAGGGGGGGAGGGGTTTTCGGGAGGGTTCGGAGGGGGGAAAGTTTCTGTACGGGGGAGGGGGAGGGGGAGGGGGAGGGTGTTAGAGGTTTAATTTTATTTTAAATTATTTTAAAAAATAGAATTTTAAATTATTTTAAAATACGGTATTTAAAATATATGTTAGAGTTAGAAGCTGTAACGGGAGGGGGCAGGAGTTAGAGGGCTTAAATATATATTTTTTATATTTTAATTATTATTGTTTGTTTAATATATATACAAAATATAATAAATAAATAATTTATTTTAATTTTAAATACATAATTTTAAGAATAATAATAAATATGCAATATTAAAATATGGAATATTTAAATATGAATACTCTTGTTAGTATGTATTATGTAATATTTAGTAATATATAATATGTAAGTATAATAGTTTTTGTTATATAATTTATTTTAAATAAATTATTGTTTTATGAAAATAATAAAAATATAATGAAAAATGTAATAAATTATTGATGGAGAAAAAAAATAAGATTAAATTAATTTTGAATTAATATAGATTATTTAAAATGCATAATTTTTTTTCATGCAGAATTATATAATAAAATGAGTTGTAATTTTGAGCCTTCAAGTAATCAAGAAATTATTCAAGATGTTGATGATATTTATATTTAATTTTTTTTTCATGTCGTGTCCTAGCCGTATCCGTATCCTAGTTTTTTGAAATTTGCCGTGTCCCCGTATCCTGCCGTGTCGTATCCGCGTGTCCGTATCCGTGTCCGTGCAACATAGGTCCCAAGTATAATTCGAGATTGGTATTGTAGTATTTGTATGCTTAATGCAAAAGAAATATTCTTAAGATTTTTTATCTCAAAATTATTCATTAGAACTTAGAAGTCTTTTGGGGTCATGCAATAAGTCCATATTGTTAGTAGCTAGCAAACTATCAATGATATATATCATTACAAATTTTTATTCACTCCCACCAAATGGATGATATGCTTAATTATCAACTATATTTATTTAAAAATTATATGAGATAATCACTTGATTAATTTTTTGTTATAATTGATGAAAGTCTATTTGAGACCACTAATAAATTTTTTTAATTTGCAAACTATATGTTATGGATGGATCTCAAAGTATAATGTTTCTTTCTTGGATTATATAAATTACCTTTTTAATGTTTTTCTTGAGGTTTAATATGATTTGCTAGTTTGTATCATTTATTTTTTTTTGTTTAATTTTTATGAAAATACTTGACATATGGGTTGCCACAATTGTATATATATATATATATATATATTTATTTATTTTTTGAATGTTATTATAGTTTTCAACTTTATTGTTGTATTTTTTATTTTATTATGTTATTGATAGGACCAAGAAAGCACGGACACGATTCCCTACAGCCATGTCCACGTGTCCGACACGTGGACACGACACGGACACGGCACGGATACGTATCTGATACGCCACGTGGCGTATCATTGCACAATCCATATCCGATACGCCATGTGGCATATCGGATGGTTGCGTTGGCAGCAGTATCCATGTCTATAGTGTCCGACGTTTGACGACGTCGGGTGACCAATGTTGCCGCATGGGCGACGTTGGCCACTGGCAGGGGGCGGGCATGATTTGAGGGTGAGGCAGGGAGCGGGCGCGATTTGAGGTAGAGGCAGGAGCGGTCGCAATTTGAGGGGAAAGGAAGGGGCGGCGCGTTTTGAGGGGAGAGGCAGGGGCGGCGCGAATTGAGGGGATAGGCATGGGCGGGCGTGTTTGAGGGGGAGGCAGGGGCGGGCGTATTTGTGTGGGGATGTGGCATAAAATAAAATATTTTTATAATATAAAATAAAATATTTTAATAAAATAAAATATTTTAATAAAATAAAATAAAATATTTTTTATTTTATAAAATAAATAATATATATTCATTTTATATAATAAAATATTTTAATTTAATTTAATAAATTTTATAAAATACATAATATTTATAATTAATAATTTTTATTTTTATTTTTATTTTTTTTATCATACCGTATCCTAGCCGTATCCGTATCTTAGTTTTTTAGAATTTTCCGTGTCTCCGTATCTTAGTTTTTTAGAATTTTCTGTGTCTCCGTATTTTGCAGTGTCGTATCCCCGTGTCCGAATCCGTGTCCGTGCTTCTTAGGATAGGAGTATCTAACTTGTAGACTATTCTATTAAAATTTATTCATTATATAATAATGGTATTTGTATGAGATTTATGATTGTGTGATTATATATATTATGTGGCTTAATGTTTTATATGATATTGAGGAATATCATAGATAAAATAAACTATAGGGCATGTGTGTGGGTGAGGGACATGATCCGAGGGAGAGAATCACATGCATTATACTAGCACAATGCATGCATACACAATCTGGAAGAAAAAGGGGCACATAATCATTGTGTATCATCAATTAAAGTTGTTGTCATACGTCACCCATTGTGTTCTATTTGGGTCAATACTCATTGCCTCGATGCCCATTGTATTGATGCCGTGAGTAAGGCAACAAGCACGTGGTGTGCACGTATTATGTAGATTTGTGTGTGTTGGTTAGTAGTGATGCATCGTGGTGTGAGGTTTTTGGTGAAAAATCGATGATGCATGGTGGTGTGTGATATTTCGTGCAAAATTGGTGGTGCATGATTTTTGGTGCAGAATCAGTGATGTCCTAAATATTAAGATTTTGGGGCAAGTTTTGAATTCGAATTAATGTAGTTTTAATCTAAATTAGGAATTTCTATTTATTTGGAAATAAATGTCTAAATTATAATTTTTAGTTGATATATTTTTTGATTATTGATTTATTTTTGACCTCTAGGTATTATAATTCTTATATTTTGTTTTGTCATTTTATACTCATTGATTATTGACTCAGAAGTCAATATTCATATCGTAGGTTATCATTTTCTTTTTATTATATATTTTTAGAATATTATAATAGTCAATAATAAACCTTTAAAAGTTATTAGGTTTGATAATATTTAATTTAACTCATTGTTTCTTTAGTATATTTTATTTATTTTTGATTGTTTTGTTAGTTTTATTTTTTATAAGTTATTTTTTTATAAAATTTAATTTTTATTTTTTTTGATATTTATTTGTAAGAATGAAAAATTTTGAGGAAGACTTTTTTTTTTTGGGTTTAAGCATTATGAATTATATGTCTTCTTTCTTTAGATTTAATTATATGTTAGGTATTTGAGTGTATTGGATTATTTATTTGTTCATTCTCAACTTGATTATCTATTATTAGTTAATTTAAGAATATTATACCATACCTTAATCATAATATTATTTCTATCTTAGAGTATGATACATGTATGTTAGAAAAATATACCTTAGATTTTTGTCCTACCTACATGTCTAATGTGAGCAAGAATTTATTTGATATGATGTACTCACATATATGAGAATTTAGTAAAAATATAATTAGAAGAAAACTCCAAGTATTTGATCATTTTTATTTATTACCGCACATGGTATACATGAATATTTATTTTTTGTACAAAATCATATATAATTTTTCTTTTTCAAATATTTTATAAAATGATCATAAATTACCTGATAAAAATATATAAAAAAATAAAAAGCCATAATATATTAGAATATATGTTAGATATATTTAGTGTTTATTATATGAATTATATGATTAAACACTAAATTTTTTTTATTGATACACTCTCACAAATCACTCATTCTTACTTGAAAGGAATATTTTAAAGTAGTTTTGAAAAAATATTATTTTAATTATAAAATATCTCATCAATTAAATATATTATTCTATTTTTTTTAGTATATGTCTTTTTAGATCATATATTCTGGAGAGAAATTGTTTATTCTTGTTGGAATTTTTAAGATTATTTATTTTGTCATTATCTTTTTCTATGATGTGATAAGTTCACTCTTAGAGCCTTGCGACTCTTTAGATATCCCAATATGAGTAAATAATTTTTATTAAATACTGATAAGCTTTTAGTGAGTCAAGATGTTATATTTTTGAGCATGAGTTATTTTTTTGAGTCTAGGAAAAATAACAGTCCATATGATATATTTGGACCTGTTACATTTTTTACTTATAGTAACCTCACTTCAAATTTCAACAAGGATCAAGAATCACATTTCCATGAATTTGTTGGTTCATATTTTGATGATATTTATATAAAGTTATTATATGTTCTAATAAGTATAAATTCTATTGATTCTGGAAAGATCAAGATTCCTTAGATCAAAATGTCCAAATGGGCTGACATCTTTCTAACATGGTGAGTCTACTATGTGAACATGCTATCTGTGATATGTGCAATTGTGCATAGTGTTTTTTATGCATTGTGAGGGGTAGAAATGGTGAGTCTAGTTTTGTCATATTTTGGACAACACTATAAGTTGCACATAGTTAGATGTGTCAAGTGAGTTGAGTGGTGCGGGTCTATCCTAAGGCATGACACAAATTAGCCATGCTAGACACGACATGAACTAGTTGTGCCATACATGACATCAATTAGTTGTGCCAGACACAATATGAATCAATCATGCCATGACTCATGTCATGTCAGATTGGTGAATAACGGGCCTTAGGTCATGCTAAACATGGCTGATATGAAATATGGCATGATCCATGGCCCATGCCACACCTTGGACATGACTGCAACAAAACATGAACTTATTGTTGTCTTGCCAGGAATTAATAAAAAACATTTTTTTTTAGTTAAGATTTGAGATGTTTGATTTCTTTTAATGACTAGGGCAGAAATTCAATGGTTATTGTATTTGTGGTATTGTTAAAAATATATTTTTTTAATGTTGAAAATTTATTTTTCATAAAATATTTATAATATTAATTTCTCTCATAAAATATTACAAAATGAGCCATCTCTAAGTGTTCAGAGGATTTTGTTTGTAATCTATTAATTTTTGGAGAATTATAGGCTATTATCTTATGGATAAGTATATTTAGTTTGTTTTTTGTAGAAACTCTAGATCCATCTGTAGAAATGATATAATAAAAAAAATTATAAAATAAAAAAATAATAAGTAACCAACAAATTATAGAGACAAATTGTAGTGGTCTTCACAATATTTGACATTTGAATTAATTACAATGACAATGCATTCGTATTTGTGATCATATAATTTATTAATTTTAAGTGAAAACTAAATAAAAAAATATTATAATTTTGTAAAATCATTCATCCATTTGATGACATTGTTGTTTATGAGTATCAGTTAAGCATTTGTAGAGAATACATAAATCAAAATAAAATTATTAGCATTATATTTGTTAGAATCATTAGGAATAATCTTTTAGTTAAAATTTTTTATGTTAAATATATATGTCATATAATTAATTTAATAGTATAAGTATGAATACAATAATTTCTTTCTTATTAGGTCATATACAAAATATTCTAAAATATTTCAAGACATATTGCATACTATAAGAGTTTGATACTCTATGTAAATCAGTAGACTTAAAAAAAATTTAATTAAATATTAGGTACTATTGAAATTATATATATTCGATACTTGATTCATGTGTTGGCTATCAACACATGATATATTGCTATGATAATAGTAAAACTGATAAAATAATAATTAATGAATCGAATTGAGAGAATTTTTTTTAATTAAAATTTATTAAGATTTTTTATGATATTATAAATATATGTTTGTCTATATATATTCCTATTACATGCATTATACTTGGGTGCACACATAATATTAGTAGTCTATTTAATAAATATGGAGAACATATATATTGATAACCTATCTGTATGAACCAACTATATAATCATAAAATAAGATTTATGAATAATTAGATAATCTATGTAAATATTGTAATAATAAGTATGATAATTTTAACAAGTCTCTAAGTACGGAAATCAATATCATATTTAGAAATAATGACATTTTGATTCAATTAGCTATCAGCAAATGATATTGAGGTCAATCGAATAAGAGTGAGTTGTCGAAGTACTTAGTCTTTGATTACTATTTAATTTTATTCAAAAGTGATATAAAAAATTTTGATTTATTAAATTACTAAAAATCGTATTAATCTATTTTTTATATTATCTAAAACAATTTTTGATTTATTGACTTCTCAGGTGTTTAACATAATATTATAATATATCTTTTTCTATGATTATGAATATGATTTATTGACTTCTCAAATATAAAGACGATACTACGATTAGATATTGTTGAAATATTGTCTTGCTTAAAAAATATAAACAAATTTACAGATGAATCTTAAAGAAAAAGTGAAATAGGTGTAAGTGAATAATAACATATGCAAAAATGAGGATATCGAGATATTGAGCTGTGATGACTAGCGATATGAACCATACATAGTGTCATTTGAATGACATGCTTTTATTTTATATTTTTTTATTTAAATTTATATTTTTAGAATTAGACAATTATATATTTTTTCAATTTTATGAGATTAATTTATGCTTTTTATTAATTAGTGTGCTGTCAAGTGGACAATGTATGTGATGTGCAGTGCGACTCAGTAGCTAAAGCTACCACTACCAACTGCCAAGGCTGCTGGTACTTGGTCACTAGATTGGAACTGGATCACTTGGTCAACCTCAACTATGTCATAGTTGGTGCATTGTCTACTGACACCCTGCTTGGTGGCACTGGCACTTGCAAGGCTAGGCGAGGGTTGTGCCTCTGGCTTGGCCAGTCACTAAGTTGTGCCTGGTCCGGTTGTGCTGACATGACTTCGACCCAACACGACTCAGAGTGAAATAGTATCATGTCAAACATGATTGTGTCACACGGGCTACTTGACACCTTTACACACAGTGGGTGTGCAATGGAGAAAGGAAAAGAAGGGGGTGGCACAATTTTGTGTGTGCACCTTTTTCTTTGGCATGGTTCATTTATTACACATGCCTGTTGCTTGTGGTGCATATGTGTATTGTGTTGTTATAGTGCACATGTTTCTCTCTAAAAATATCTGGGTTTGCACACCCTAGGGTCTTAGCACAAATAACTTGTTGAAAAATAAGTCAAAAAACCGTCAAACTTGAATATAAAAACTTAATTATAAAATGTACAGGGATGTATTCTTATATAATGAGAAAAGTCGATTATGACAGCCTATATGTCAGGTCATCTCATTCATAATGAAACATAAGCAAGAAATAAAAGAAAAAGATAAAAACAATATAATTATAAGCTGAAACAGCAATAAAAATAATATTTTTTTATATTTAAATGATGAATATTATTTTTTGTTCATTATTATTATTCCATGATATTATTTATAATTTATTATTTACATTGTTCATTGTTGTTATTCACAATTATTTAGTGTATTATTTATATATATATTTTGTAATCTTATATTTTATTATGATATATTAATATGTTTATAAAGATAATATTACATTTATGTTCTTGAGATTTGAAGTAATATATATGTTTAATACTAATAAATTATGTTAAATATGTTAATATTTTAGTTAACTTAAAAAAGAAAACTATTTTTTGAACATATGTGCATCCCCGTCATCACCATGGGTTGGTACCGATGGACACCTTGCTTTTTTTGAAAATTATGATCGTTCCAATTATTAATTGTATGAAGAATATCATTTTTACTTTGACTATAAAACAAATCCATTCTCTTTGCTAGTCATTCTCATTTTCAGAACAATTGTCTTTTGTTTTTTCTTTGATAGGAAAATATATTTTCAGTTATTTCGTCGTTCTTACTGGTTAACAATCCTGTTTGATGTTGTCGGCATGATGTCATTGTCTCTAATGTGTAATGGTCTTCGGTACTGTGTTTGTATTTTGCGTTCCCTGTCATTAGGTGAAGCTGCAAAAATACAACACAGAAGCTCATGGGGTGAGATACAAGAGTGGCTTGCACTGTGCATCCCATATACTTAATACAGAAGGAGTATGCTTCCTTTTGTCAATTGCACATGGCTTGTAAATTTATCTTCCTTTTTGTCAATACAGAAGCTGCAAACTTTATCTTCCTGCAGGAAAATGGATTGTAAAAATCTGTTTCTTTATTTTCAGGTGTTTGATAATGCTGATGCATTATTCAATTGATGTGTTGATTTTATTATTATTAAGTGCTTTTATTACATGTTGTAATATTCTAATAGTTTTTTTTTGTGCATATATTATTGTCATGGTATTTTGTAAAATATTCAAGGTAAAATTAATGGTATTCATTCATCTTTACAAGAAAAATGATTAAGTGTAAAATTATTTGGAGCACTCTTATATAGTACATGTACTTCCTAGACACATGGAAGACATGAAGCATAAGTTTAAATATATAATATGAAAGAAAAATTATGTAGACATACATCATTGGGATTTTTTTTCTGTTTTAAGGGCGTTCACTTTTTACTTTAGGAGTTTGTTAAATGATGAAAATTAACCTTTACATACACTATATTTGAGTAAATGTTGTATTGGGCTCTTATATTACATACAAGATGAAAAATTATGTCTTTAACACCTTGTTGGACATTGAATGTAGCAATTACAAAAATTGGAATATTTTAAAAAATCAAAACGAGGTGGATTTTTTTTTAGATTTACCCCAAAAGTCTTTCCAAAGAGGAAAATCTCTCTCCACCTAATATCCTCTTATGTGAAGGAAACCCTAGTCCTAGATCCCCACTTTCTTCGTAACCCAAATCCATCTTTTGTTTTTCCAATGCTCTCTTCATTGTCTATAGAGGTGCCAAGTGAGTCATACTAGACCAATACAATCCATTTTTTTTGGGTTCTTTGTGTCATCATGCTATGTCGACATGACCCACTTCGAAATGAGGAAACTTGGCCTAACGTATTGGCTCACTAGCTAATCATGCTGAGATAAGGCAACACGGTGAGTAACAATGTGTGTCCTATGGTTCTTTGGACCTTGGCATGTGGCCCTTGGCATGTGGCCCTTGGCATGTGGCCCTTGGCATGTGATTTGTGGCCCATGGCCCGTATGTCATGGGCATGTGGCTGTTGTCCAGTGGTATTTGGCCCATGAATGGTTATTTGTTGGACTTGGGCATGTGGTTCAGTTCCCACTAGTATTGGGCATGTGGTCCATAGCATACTAGACTTAGGCACATGACCCGTGGCCCACTAGCATAGTGTACAAAGGGTAGTGATGTGGCTATGAGTGTGGGTACAAGTTGTGGCCATGGTTTATGTGCCATTGGGCACTTGCTTTATATAATTAAATTTGTTATATAAATAAATAAATAAATAAATAAATAAATATAAATATAAATATAAAAATATATATATATATATATATATATTTCTTTTTTAATTATTCTTGTCTTTATTTTTTAATTGCTAAGTAAATTATTTTCTTTCTATAAAGTCTATATATGTAATAATTAATAAATTAACAATGAAAATTAAATAATTCGAGGAAACAAAATTCAAAAATATGTTAATTAATATTTCAATAGATTATATGAAAAATTAAGTGTAACAAAAGAAAAAAACATATGATTTTTTTTAGTATTTAATCTTTATTCGTCATCAATATCTTGAATATAATTGGTGGTGTGAAGAATTATTTTTTAAAATGTTGAAGAAATTTATCTTAAAAAATTTGAAGTCTTATACGTTTATCTTCTTAATTTGTTAAACATACTAAAATTTGGGCTATGTCGAGCTTTGAGGCATGACATGCGTGATGCTCATGCATGCGACATGACAAAGCTCGATGTTCATGCTCATTTGAACATAACTTGGTTGGATATAATGCAAAGCAAGATGGATCATCCTTAGGGTGTAGGTCATGGTGCTGTAAACTTGCCACTTGCGATGTGAGCATAGCACTTGATTACATTCTGCAATACATCCTATTTAAAATTAATGTGGGAGGGGTGGGGTGGAATGAGCACATGGGCTATATTTATTCTACCCGACTCGACCTGATTTGACCCAAATTTTTTTGACCCAACGACTGCTCTAGCCAATGCATCTAGACTATTGTGTTGCAACGATTGGACAGAATCCATTTGTTACAACCTAAATGTTGGATATAATCTTACGGTTGAATTTTGATCAACAATCAAAACGTAAAAAATATTTTAAACCTAAAATCGTTAATTATAAATATAATAAACTTAAATTTTGATATATACTTCTCTCATCTATTTTATGTTCTCTATTATTTATTATTCTAAACCTTTTAAAAGATTTTATTAATTTTAAATTTATATCAATGAAAATACTAAATAATTTTTTGTAACTAAGCTATATTATTTATCAAGTTCAAATATTTTTTTTATTTGTTAGATTTAGACATTGTTCTTTTATTCTTTCTAAAATTGAAAATTTAGCAATTTAAAATAAATCTCATTGAAATTAATGAAAAAAAGTTTATTATTTTCAAGAATTTTGAATTAGGGATCCAAACCTTATATTACTTACCTTCTAGGTTTCTCTGTGCACTTAAACTTAGGCTCAATATATAAATTATTATTGTATTGATATCATCATTTTAATTAATCAAACCTTATCATAATTATTTAAAAGATATGTCAAATAAAATATAATGCTTTTAATACTAGCAAAATCTAATTTTGTATCACTGAAATTAGATTTATTTAAATTTTAGTAATTTTCTTAATGCATAATTATGAATTTGTAAGAGAATTAATTACTTGATTGATGTTCAATATGAGTATTTCATTGCCAATCATCTTCCCCGTACTCCGGTCCTGCAAGGTCACAAATTTATCAGAAAAGGTAATAAAATAATTAAGAGTACGAGTAATTTTGCTGATGAAAATAAGATTAAAAGGATATTTAGGAGTATAAAGGACAGAAGTGAGAGGTAGAGAAGGTAGATGAAGGGCCAAACCAATACCTTTAGCCACAGCTTGAGAACCATTAGCTAAGGTAACAGTAGGTAAAGCAGAGGTAGTAGAAATAGAGGAGAAAAGATCCTTATTACCAGATATGTGATCAGAAGCTCCAGAATCTAGAATCCAGGGTCCAAGAGAAGATGTGTGGGTAAGGCAGGCAGAAGTATTACCAGGATGGGCAACAGAGGCAACATAGGCAACAGAAGCATGATATGCCTGAGATGCGGAGGAGCTCGGAGGCTGAGGCAGCTGAGAATCAGGGGACTGGAACATTTGGGCAGTGCGAGGAAGCCGTCCATGTAACTGATAGCAATGATCACGAGTGTGGCCAAGTTTATTGCAATAAGTGCAATGAGGACGTTGGCCCCTATCTCGGTTACCTCTGCGGCCTCCTTGAGTGACAGTGTGAGAAACTAACACAGAAGAATCTGAAGTGCTATCAGATGGCAAAGTCTGAGTGGACGAGATACGAAGGAGGCGAGCAAACACATCATCCAAGGACGGAACTGATGAACTGCCAAGAATCTGATCGCGGACAGGCTCAAGATCCGGACGGAGGCCAATAAGAGTAAAGACCATGAAGAACTTATCAAGCTGTGTTTGTTGAGCCCCAACATCAGAAGTAAGAGGCATCACAGTCAAGAACTCTTCCTTAAGAGAAACAATCTGGCCAATATAAGTAGATAGATCCAAGTCCTGTTGGCTGAGATGGACAATAGCAGAAGCCACCTTATAAAGACGCTGGATATCATTCGTGTATAATCCTTTAGCTTGAGTCCAAAATTTAAAACAAATTTTGTAGGCCCGAAGATGAAGAAGAATCTTAGGATCAACTGATTGCCATAATATACTACATAACTGGGCATCTATCTTCCTCCACTGTACGCGGTCAACCTCAGGGATATCTGTCTCCTGTGTAACCAGATGATCCTCACATCCTTGACTCATAAACTATAGTTCAACAGAAGCTAACCAGGAAAGATAATTGTCACTGCCAACCAATTACTCCGAAATAATTATAGGAGATCCAGATATAATAGAGGAAAAAATGGAAGTTTTAGCAGCCATATCTACTTCAGATTGAAAAGAGCCATAGTACAGTTCCAGATTGTGGCGTGACAGCACTCGAAAGGTTGAAGAGGCAAGGAGCAGAGTTTCTGAACAGGGTTCCTGAACAGGGTTTCAGGAACAGGGTTACTGAAACCCTAGATTTTGCCAGGGAAACCCTAGATCACTGAATGGCGAGGAAGAGGATTAGAACTTGCTGGAAATTTTCAATTTCATGTTCTAAGAGAGCCGCCACAATCATTTCTTATCACAATGGAAGAGTACATATGAGAGGCGCCAAACCCTAGCACCAAAACCTAGCGCCTTAGCGATGCGTCGCGTTGCCCTCTGTGTGTCGCGTTGCCCTTTATGCGTCGCGTTGCCCTCCGATACCATAAAGACGAAGTAGGAGAGAGAGAGAACCTTTGATTTCTTTCGCTTACTTTGCTGCTTGTAGCGCTTTCTCCTTTTATATATTCCACAGTTAGTATATTTGATGCAAAAATATGCTCAATTCATATATCAAAATTCTTAGATATTGTCAAAATAATATTATGTATTGTAGAATTAATAATTGAAGGTGTTAGAATTGATAATAATGTGGTATTAGTACGGTCAAATATATGGAGTCGTGCCTAATACATAAGATTCTCGCTTAACATGAGGCCTTAGAGTGATTAATATTTTGATAAAAATTAGAGAGGCTGCATTTAATGAGTCTCAAACCTGAGGATTACTTCTCTTAGAAAAAAATATTTTTTATCGTATCAAAACATGACCTTCAATACATGTATATAACATAATATCCTTTCAAATAATCAATTATCTTAGTATTATTTTTGTCCAATATATTTTTAACTTTGAAGTTTTAACTTTTGAGTTTTAATGAGATCAGTATTATCAAATATATAAAGTACTTAAAATAATATCATTTACATATATCACAATTCATTCTGTTGATTCACACTAGATAGTAAAAAAGAAATTATTAGAGTTTTATTTGATATTTCATCCTCATAATGACTATCAGGCTATGCCATATATGAGTTTTTGACTATTATTTTTATAGAATATGAAATTCAAAATAAAATATTTAATATCACGTTTGATAATCTTGAAAATAATAGTTTGATAATAAATTTATTTGTAAAAATTATTAGAGAAATCATATAATTGAAAGTTTTCATATTATATGTATGTGTTATATTATTAACTTAATAGGATAAGTTAAATTAAAATTAATTTCATCTTCGTTATAAATTATTATAAATTCTATAAAATTTATGTACATGTCTAACAAAAAATAAAAATTTTATAACTTATGTTAATCAATAAACCTAAACAAAATTCTAACATAATATCCAATATTATTATGTTTCAACATACTTGTAAATTATTAAACCATGTTGAAAGAAAGATTAAAATTTTCAATAATAAAAAGTACAACGAGCATGCCTTATAAAAATAAATTGGATTGAGATAACCTACATGTGGGTGCTAGTGCTCTCATCAAAAGAGTTATTAAAACAAGAATAAAAAAATAACCCAAATCACAATACTCTTTCTCAAGTCGATATGTAAATATCTAGAATACTATATTATAACAATATTTTTTGTTGTGATCATGGGCACTACAATTAGTCGGGTACTCAGATTCTAGTTGAACACCATCTTGTATTAAAAAGAGGTCTTTAAAATATTTTTATATTTTTTTCAGAGGTAATATTGCCTCATAGAAAAGTAAAATAGATGATTGTTTTAAAATCTAGTGTATAGTTAGTGATCGCATTGATGATGATAGGCACTCATGATATACTTTGGATTGACATCTATTCGATTAGATTTAATATTTACTTTCTTCCCTCATAGTTTTTTATTGTCATAGTTAGGTACAAACATTTAACCTTCAATTCAATGTTTACGAGTGGACAAAATTTTTAAATATGAACTATTTTTTTCTCAATAAGAAGATTAAAAAATCTTTCATCAGGAAATATCTTAATAAAAATTCTTGAGATGTCTCAACTTATTTGTTTTTAAAGCTTAATATTTTTTAATATTTGTGTACCAACTTGATAAATGACATTGTGATTTAAAATCTTTTTCTTTTATTTTTTTTTTCTTATATTATGGACGAGAGCACTTAATTTATAGGCTACCTTAATCCAATGAGCCTCTTATATATGGGCATCACATGTACTTGGTTTTTATGGTGAGTTTTTATTTTGAGATTAATGCTTTTATGGTTTATGTTTTTTGTAAAACTCAAAGGAAGCTTTTCTTGGAGCCTTTTACTCACAAATAAAATATAAATAGAAGAAAAAATAAAATTATAATTAAGTTGTCTAAAAATAAAACTTGTGGAAAAAAACTTATAAGATAATTGTGAATTAGTAAAAAACGAGAAAGAAATCAAGACAAAACTGAATACTATCACACCCAATAATTTTTGAGGACTTGACATTGACTATTATACTACTCAATTAAAAATAAAAAAATATACTAAAAAAAGAATTTTTAATAATATGAGTATTGGATGATGTGTTGATAACCTAAGAGTCTGAAGTAGAAGTTCAACTAACAAAATTAGTAGTACCTAAAGAATGAGAAATGTTTGCTATTATTTTAAAGATAAGTTTTGTTTTTGTGTACTTATCTCTAATAAGAGTCATGATGGATGGTCTCAATGAGAATCTTTGGATGATTCTGATAGTCAATATGTATCTTTCATTACTTAATAGTTCTCTCATCCAACTCTCTAAAAATAATTACAAATATCTCTCCATTTCTCATGAAAAAAAGATTAATAAAAAAACTGATGATAAATAAAAATTTGAGAGAGAAATAAAGGATAAAATTAAATAATATCATACCCAATAACTTTTGAGGACTTGTCCTTGACTATCATAATACTCAAATTTAAATAAGAAAATATAGTTAAAAAGAAATGATTATTAGCAATGTGAGTGTTGACTGTTGTGTTTTGTCAACAATCTAGTAGTCTGAAGTTGAAATATGAGTGATAAAATTATTAGTTTCTGAAGAATGTGAAATATCTATTATTGTTGAATATATGAATTTTATATTACTATCTCTAATAACAATTATAGTTGATGAACTTTTGAAATTCTTAGATAACTCTGATAGTCAATATCTTTCTCTCAATATTTTATAATTCTTTTGTTATTCTCTATGGAAATGACAAGTCTACATACTGCCTGGTAGTCAATATGTCATTCTATATTTCTTTCGTCACAGAAATAACATATCTCTGTGTCATGTTATTTTTTCTTATAATATGTTTGGTGTTGCAGGAAGAATCTCTTGCATCTGCATATTGCCTTACTACAAGTCTCTCAATTAACACCTACTGTGGGTTGATGTTATACCCAAATGATTTTGACACCAATAGTATGTTGGTGTCATTACAAATATGCACAATTATTTTTTTTTTTGTTTTTTTTGGCTCGTGCTTCTATTGTGAATGCTTTCTATGCAATATGGGTAGTAAGTTTTTTGTCTAAAATTGGATAGTATTGGTATGCCTAGGATTTGGCATGCCTAGGATTCTATGATCTCAACTTTGGATAGATTTGGGCAAAAATGAGTAAAAATTTATATCATTATAGAATAGTTTTCTAGGATGTGTATATTTAACTTTAATACCATGTAAAAACTTAAGCCATTAAATTATAAAAAAACTCTAATAAAACTCAAATAAATAATGTATATGAGGTGTTCATATATAGTGAGCTAGTTAGATTGGGGCAGCCAAGAAGTTGGGTACACCCATCTATAATACATAAAAAAGAAATGAATAATAAAAACTATAAACCACAAGTATTTGAACAATGTTCTTTTTGTGAATTGTCTTTCAAGACACTAATCTTTAGTTTATTTTTTTTTCATTGATATTTTATAAAATTCGAAGGCTTTAAAATTTTTTTTGACATAACATAATAAATTATATATTTTTACTTATATTGTAGAGTATTCTACAAAGTATTTAAGTATTATTTATCTATTGCTTGTTAATTCTTGACATGGTTATCCATCACTGTTAAATTAGAAATATTAGATCTTAGTATTAGAGATGACTCGATATTAAAATATGAGATACATCAGTTAAAAAAGTTAATCAAAGCTTTTTATTATACCCACCAAACTTATTTGAGTAGGGATTCTTTTGTTTTGATATATTCAGCTATATTAGAATATACTAGAGGTGAGAATCTAGATAAATTTAAATATTTTGTTTTATTTATCAATAATTGGATGTATTTTATTTGGTTGGTTATTTTATTTTTGGTTATAGTTTTTTTTCATCTTCAGTCATTAAAAAAAATAAAAATATAAACATTATTTTATAAAAAATTAATTTAATAAAATTATAAAAATTATAAGGAGTTATAATATATTAAAATATATGTCTAGTAACATCAACATTTATATTAATAATATTTAGATCACACATACTTTTCATTCGAGTACAATCTTACAGGATGATGTTGCAGAAATAAAGAATAAATATTTAATTGAGATAATTCAAAAATTTCTCTTTGGTAGAAAAGTTGCCAAGCATCCTTGGGGAGATGAAATTTTAATCATAAACTATCTTACTAATTGAATATATATATTTTTTCATGCTGTGTGTTCTATTTTGATTTATATTTATTTGTGTTTATATTTTTTTTTATGGATAAGAGGACATAACATGTGGGTTACCTCAATCTAAATTAGAATGTATATATAACTTATCGTATGTTTTATTTAAATATTAAATGAGTTTCATTATTATTATAATTTTTTGGTTGTTATACTTGTCATGATATCAGACCGTTGATTATTATAAATTCTAGGCAAGGAGAAGTTATTGTGCATTGTTCACATAAGTACATGGTAGATGCACACTGTAGGCACTCATGATACACAATTGTCACACAACAAACCCTAAATGCACAATAAATCATAGGCATTGACAATAAATCCTAAGAGCACACTTTTCATAGCTGGTGCACATTATAGGCGTGTACCGTGCACAATAGGCACACATGAAGAAAAAAAAGGAGTATAATGTGTTTAGTAGATTGTTGATTCAATGTGTCATATCACCTACTGTTAGTGTTAATATGTGTGTGATATTAATTGGCTGTTGGTATCACTTGAGATAAGGGATATATTTTTATCATGTAGATGTAAGAGATTTTGCATATATTACACATATTATATGAATATAGATAAGCCAAGTGTGACACCATTAATGCTTATTGGATAATACATAATTTTTTTAAGGTATCAATAAATGTGACAAATGGGGCAGGCCGGCTCGGCCCAATCCATTTTTTTCTAGGCCCAACTGGGCTGCTTGCCCGTGCTAAGCACGACATGCTACAGTACCACGCCGTGCCATGCTTTTCACAACATATTTTTTGGAGGGTAGGCCTGACACGACCCTAGGCCCATAATTCGCCCGAGTTTGGGCTGGTTCGGGCCGGGCCAGTCGAAACGGTTTGGGTCGGGTCAGGTTTGTTTAAAAAAATTAGGGCTTCTGGCGGTGCACCACTGCGCTGCTGTCGCCCGTCAGGCATCGCCGCATTGTTCCTCTGTTGAGCAATGCTCGGTGCTCCGTCCCCGTGCCGTGCCCATGTGTCAGGCACCTGTGTCGTTCTTGGCACGACACATGTGCCGAAAACCCTCGGCATGGCACGGTTCGTTCTGAGGGTTTGTCCGGCCTGGGTCCGAGCATGGCACTGTAGCATTCCGTGCCGAGCCAGACACGGCTGAACCATGTCGGGTTTAGGGCCTGGCTTGCCTGACCTGCCTAACCTGTTTGGCACATGTAGGAATCAACAAATGCTTTTCATCAATCAAGTTCTAAAGTTCTTATGATTCTTTTTTTTTATTTTAAGTTTTTAGATTATTGATTTACGAGGTAATAGTTACATCATAAGTAATCATTTCATGTTTATTATATATATTTTTTATTTCCAAAATATTATGATAAATAATGATAAATCATAAAAAATACTTAGTTATGATAATATTTAATTTTGCATTGCATTTTTTTGTGTTCTTTTTATTTTATGTGTTATATTAATTTTCTTTGTATGAGTTGTCTTTCAAGGTAACTTTATTATGATTAAATTTTTTTTTTTCACTGATATTATTTTCCATAATCAAAAGATTTAAGGAATATCTATGATCAAGCTTATTCATATTTTTATGATTGGGTATTTCACTAAGTGTTTGATTATTATATATCCATTACTTATTCATTTTCAACTCGTTTCTCATCTATGACCAATTGACGAATGTTGTATCATAGAATTTAAAATATTTCTATCATAAAGTATGAGACTTGTCATTTAAGATAGGATGTTATAGCATCTTTTCTTGTTTATAAGATTTGTGTGAGTAAAGACTCATTCGAGTTAGTATATTCGAATATTTGAGTACTTATTTGAGATGAGACTAATGATGAATTTATATATTTTTATATTTAGTGATAACTAATTGTATATAGTGTATTAAGTTGAAAGAAATTATAGAAATGAATACTATATATTTATTATTCCTTTCTACAATATCACTCAGATATTTGGTTGATTTTTTTATTTTAGATCATATTTATTTTCAATTATTTCATAAAAAAATAAAAAGTTACTTTTATAAAAAATGTAAAAATTATTTCGAGTAGTAATATTTTAAAGTATTTGTCTAAAAATATCAATACTATTAAACTAAACCTAAAATTATACAATAGATTTTGTGTCATAAAACTTGTCGATAGAATAAGATTGTAGAAAGGAATAATATATATTTAGCTGAGATTATTTGGACACTCCTCTTTGATAAAAGTTTCTAAAACATTTTTGAATATCATTTTAATCACAAACTAATTTATTAATCATATATATTTTTTTATTATTTATTTTTCAAATCTTATATTCATCAAAAAGATTATTTAGTTTTTCTCTTAAAATATTAGAGATCATTTGTTTTGTTCAAGATCTCTTTTCAGGAAGTGATAATATAACATCCAAAGTATTTTTTTTGGGTACTCTTGTACCAAAAAGAGTATAATTATTATTTGCTCTAGACTAATAAAGTATTGATGAATTTTAATATTATATTTTTTGAGTATGAATTATTCATTAACAATCCCATGAAAAGTAAAGATCTATATAATATATCTGAATTTATTATTTTTTGTTATTTCTTTATAGTTCATCTTAGGTCTTTTATTAGATGAAAGAATTATCTCTATCAAGTCTTTTATGATACTAGCTCTGGATGAACTAAGAATTGAGAGGCTTGATCATATAGGACAAAGTTTATTCTAGGAGGAGAAGACACTTGCACCCTATTCAGAGTAGAGGCGAATCTCACAAAAAGCTAGATTATTTTGTAGCCGATCTTTTAATTTTGATCTTCTGATTAATCTTTGAAAGAAATTGAGGAGCTGTTCACAATATCCTATCTCAAATGTGTTGTATTTACATCTTCTCTATTGTTTGTTCACTTTTTTGTTTTTCTTGATGATATTAAAATATTTAATTTTTTTTTGAGATCTCACATAGGATTTCATCACATATTGTTGGAAGATATAAATATGTTTTACTCTAATGGAACTTGGAAACTAATATCTTAACCAATGAGAAAATTTATTATTGGTTGTAAGTGTGTGTTTACCATAAATATATATCTAAATGAAAAGATCTATCATTATAAGATAACTTGTTGTGAGAGGGTGCACTCAGATGTTTAGTGTGAAATACTAAGAAATTTTTTATTATGTAACTAAGATGACCTAAATATAAATTCTTATATCACTAATGTCTCATAGATGAAGGATACACCATTAAGATGTAAAATTTTGTTCTTCATAATGATCTCAAGGAGGTATATATGAAATAATCATATAAATTTCAAGCAATGTAGTTAGTCTTAGTTTGTAGATTGCATAATATATTATATGACTTGAATTACTTGTCGAGTATTGGTTTGTGAGTTTTTCACTGATAGTTACATCTTTTGGGTTGCAACTTGCACGTGTTATGGTTTCTTTATTAATTTTTTCGTAGATGCTCAAATGACATGGCAATCGTACTTATTCTAATTGTATACATGAATCATATTTTTATAATGATAGATAATTTGAGAATTATTCAACTCAATTAGTATATTCAGTCATAGTTTCAAATGAAAAATTATGTGAAATTTATATATTTTATTGGGTTACATATGACCAACTCTAGGAGTGATAATATATTGTCATAGAGGATGTATGTAATTGATATTCTCACAAAGATTGATCTTTTGAATTATACTTTAGTGAATATTTTGATTACGCTAAATACTGATTCCTTGTTTAATATGACTTATTTTGTTGACTTTACTGCACGTAAGAGAATCGCAGGGAAGATAATTATTTTATTATCATTAGACTGAATATAACTTATATAATCAGTATAACTAGTTGTTTTCTAGATTTTCTAGGACATATTCATCAAAATGTTCTTCTTATATTGATGTATGTGAAACAATTTTTAGGCTTTGGGATTTCTTTTAGCCATCATAGGTGTTTACAATTAGTTAAATATTCAAATTTGAGTTGAGCGTTAGCTTGCACTTAGATAATATCTACTATATATTTTTGTGCTTTCTTGAAAGTGATCTTATTTATTGGAAAAGTAAGAGAATCATATTTTTGAGATCAAGTAGAGAGAGATGTTATGATGATGATAATAATTACTTATGAGATATTTTGAATTGAATACCTTTTTAATGAAATATAACTTTCAATTTAATAGTTGAAATAAAAAACAAAACTTTATATTGACTGTCTCGGGACACGTTCTCTACTTTTAACTTTATATTGACAGTCACAAGATATTTACTATGCCTTTGACTTTATATTGACAATCAGATAATAAGACATATAACTTTTAATTTTATATTTAATCAAAGAACAAAACACAAATGTCAATTACTTTTTTCTCAAGAAAAAAAATTTATAATATGATTATTGATACAACTCATGTCCATACAATAATTTTGCTAGTTAATATCTTCATAAAGGTTATTAATTGGCCTTAACTTTTTTTTTATTATAAGTCTAATGTTCTTGATATTTACGTATTAACTTGAGCGAGATATTATATTATATATTTATTTGTGTTTATCTCTCTTTTTTTTATTTTTTTTTACTTTATGGATAAGAGCAACAAACATATGGATTGCCCCAATTCAAGTTAGAGGTTATTTATTGGCTCTTATGCATTTCATTTAGATATTGAGTAAGTTTCATTATTATAGTTTTTGATTGTTATGTTTATCATGCCCTTTAAGATTTTGCATCTTTGAAAAAACTTATAAGCTTACTTTATAAAGTTTTTTGAATATTCATTTTATTTAGTTTTTCTCCCAACACATGACAAGATGAAAACTAAGATAATAAAATATGTTCATTATTAGTTACACAACTATATAGAAAGGGTACATGTGTTATTTGCATGAAATTGAAAAAGTATTGGTGAATGTCTATTGTTGGTTATAGGTATGCATTCATTGAGAAAATAAGTGCAAATAAAAATGTAGATATACTGAATGTGAGATTTAAGTAGGTTTATTTAGATATTTGATATGAATTATTATAATATTATCTTTAGTGGTCACGATAATTTTGGTATGAATACTTATATTATTAATAGTTTCTTATAGATAGATGTACAACAATTAGATGTGAAAAGTGATGTTCTTCATGGTGCCTTGATGAGGGTGCATTTGGATCAATAACTTGAGTTTCAATCAATATAGTCAGACTTAGTTCCAAATGATACGAATTATCATTCACGTTCTTCACACTGACTTGAAGTAATTATCGATGACTTTGTCTGCAAAGTTTTATTTAATAGTCGCATCTTTTATTTTAAATAAGTATATTATAAATTATTTTTTATTTTTTTAGTGGAATTCAAATGGTAGGTTTATTCTGTTGATTGTGTATGTGAATAATATCTTTATTACTAGAGATAATAAGTTGAGAATCACTTAACTTAATGATGACCTTCAGTTAAAATTATAGATGAATGATTTTAAGAGAATTAGATAATTTATTAAGATAGAGGAGACATACTACAAGAGAGATATTATATTATTATAAATGAGATTTATAATTGATATTCACATAGATATTGATTTTTTTAGATGTACTCTAATGAATGAATATTACTATTGAGTTAGATATTAATTTTTTATCTGAAATTAATTGTCTAGTTGATTCTATTATATCTAAGAGAATCATATGAAATAATATTTATATATTATTTAAATATGATTTATTCATTCAATATAATTAGTTTTTTTGATTCTTCATGAAATATTCATTTAGACTTAACTTTATATATACTTTGATATGCGAAGAAGTATTTCAATTTTAATATTATTTTTTATTATCAAGTGCATCATCTTCCATTATTGGTTTTCATATACTAGTTAAACACTAACTTGTATTGAGAGGAAGTTTATTATAAAATTTTTTATTTTTCTTACTAATAATTTTTCTTAGAAAAAAAGAGATAATTATTTTGAGATCAAAATTCAAATATAAAGACATAATTCATATTGTTTATGATATTAATTTGTGAGATATTATTAGATACTTTCTTAAGGAGATGAAATATTTATTTATTTTTCAAATAATTTTCTATTATGACAATCAAACAGTTAAACATATAGACTTTAATCAAGTGTTTTATGAATGAATAAAGTATATTGAGGTGAAATATTTTTTCTAAAAGAGAAGATCCATGATGAAATTATTACTATAATTTATGTTCTTAAATATATCAGCCTGCAAATATCTTCATAAAGTCTATAAAGATTCTAGCCTATTTTTAATTTTTTATAAGCTTGAAAATTTTGCACTTCGATATATCAGTCTTGGATATTTACGCTCTAATTTGAGATGGATTTTACGATTTTCATTTGTTTTGTTTTGTAATTTTTATTTCTTTTTAATTGAATGAGAACATCCAACTTGTGCATTGCTCCAATATAAAATAGGTTTTGCATTCTACATTTTAAATGTTTATATATTATACAACTATTTATTTAGCATTGTGTGTGTGTGTGTGTGTATATATATATATATATAATATAATATTATATTATATTGTATATGAAATTGCATTACATTTTGACTCATATATTGATGATGTTAAATGTAAGATAATAATGCAATGCATGAAATTTTTTCTAAGTTAAGTTAATTTTAGTACTTTATAGTTTTTAATTTATTTTTAATTCAAGAATTTAATTAGAAGGGTTTGATCATATTCTAAATGAGCTAAGTGAATTAGTTGGTGAAGAATATATTAGTCAATATACTAATGCACCTTCTAAATGTTTTGAGTTATTTTTGTTATATAAAATATATTAAAAAATATTGATGTATTCAATATTAACCTGAAATTGAACAAAATAAAAGAAAACCAAGTGATCTAGGATTTGATGCTTATTTGGGATTTTGGGTTTGGTTCAAATTCAAATATTAATTTAAGTTTTCATTATATTGAACTGGCCGATCTCAAGTAATTACAAAATTTAATTATACTGAACTAGTGAAATACTTATATTCATAATTTTTATTTTATTTTGAATTTTTGAATGATGAATTCATCATATTGATATGAAGAAAACTTTATTAAAATTGATTTTTTATTTGGTACAACGAGGAGGCATGCTTGTTATACCCATTTTTTTTCCTTCTCAAAGTCAACATTTAGCATTAGAAATACAATAATGAATAAGAAGGCTTTAATGATGTGTGATGCAGTGAAGATTTTTTCTTATCTGTGTTTGAGAGCACGTGACATAATAATTTTAACATGATCATCGTGTTATAATAGAATGATTTAGATTCTGTATTTGATGATGCCCTAGCTATATGAAATTGGCTATACTTTTTTTATTTTTATTTCTTTTTTATATTTTCGATTTGTTGGGGATATAATTTAGTGCTCACCATGTAGAAATGTTATATTTTTTCCAAATATTTTTGATTCATCATGAATCATGATCAAGCCTATTTGTTATTCTGACCCATGTAGTCATGCACAGCGCTCGCATGCTATTAAGGTAAGCAGAACTTTGCTTGTCCATGTTATCTGACTGGTCTAGTCTCAATGTCTATGACTTGGGCTGGGTATCTTGAATTACTACCATTAGATTTATGACACATATATCATCAAAGTGTTATTTTTAATAAAATTAACATAAAAAAAATTAATTTTCTAAATATTAATGCATCATAATAAATATAAGAGAAACATCATAAAAATATACAATAATGAATTGTAAAGTACAAACAACAAAAATTATAAACAGTAATGAATAATAATAATGAACAAAAATATTACTCTTATTCTTGTTGAGGTTTAATCTAGTTCATTAGTTTACTTTTGTTTGTTTTTTTCTGTTTACATTGCATAGAACCTAATTTGTGTGATTCCCCAACCATTATATATATTTATATATATTTAAATTTTTGAAATAAATGAAAATTAATTTATATTTTTCCTTCTCCCCCCCCCCCCCCCCCCCCCCCCCCCCCCTCTTCTCCTCCTCCTCAATTGAACCTTATAATTCCAGAAATCCACATGATATCAAAGTTATTCAAGTGATTGAAGGGTGGCTCACAATGATGATTGTGATGGCGCATCTTTTGCCAGTGTCGACGACAAGGTGCGTTGACATATTGTACTGATAATGGTAGTGCCGCCCTACTGTGGAGGTAGATACAAATTTTTGTGAGGTTTTTGTGTCTGTGGTTGAGTGAACAATCATCATTGGACATGTAATGATGATTTTTGTGGTGGTCCAACAAGTCTACCTTGTTTCTTATGGCAGTTGTGATGGTAATTATTGCAGTGGCATTGATACATTACTGATACGATGCAGTGGTTTGTGCATTTAGTGTGCATGTGTTGTGCAATAGTGATCATGTCGCATGGCGTAACATAATATAAGGAGATTTTTGTGTGCATATTATAACCCAGTGGAAATTAATTTGCGTGGTTACATAATATTTTATTTGTGCACATTATTTTGAGTGGTTCCAGTATTGGTACATTGGTGTGGTGAACCTATATATTTTTGTGTTTGCCTCTTGTTAAAGGAGATGATCATAATTACTGTGAGATCATTAGAAATAATCCAATGAGAATTGAGTATGTACACATGTTCACTGTTGACTATTTCAATAATAATTTGATTTGTAGATTAATAGTATATGAGATACTTATTGGATGAGTCATCTCAGGCTGAGTCAGATGAATAATTGGCGATCGATACATAATTATTATTGTTTCTATGATAGTCGATTAACTTGAGTGTATTTAATATGTTTGATTCTTGTGATATGTTTAATAAAATGTTTGAGATTTGGTTATGTCGATGTATTCATATCGAGGATATGGTTTAGAGACTATATAATAGACTAATGAATCAACTTAGGCTAGACCTTTCATGTGCATACCGACTAGTCTTATTCAAGAGGAGTATTCCAGATTTTTTTCTTCATTGTTATTAGTTCTAGTTGAGATACTTCTAAGTCTTTGTTTTTTTTTACCACCTTATTTCGAACTCCAAGGTCATAGATTTAGGAGTTAATATCTATACTATATGTGATTGTATTTTTTTTTTATTTTTTTTTGTGAAGTCTATAGTCTTTGATGTTGTTGTGGTCATTGGCACCGTTGAATGGGTTAGGATGCATGCCAATATAAACATTGAGTCTTTTCTTTTGACATGAATTTTCTTTGTTTTTTTTATAATTTATTTTTAGTTAGTTATTTAATTAAATATTTGAGTTGTAATGTTGTGTTTTTATCTTCATATATTTTTGTGCAGGATTGCCATACTTGATATATGACTTTTCAGGAGATTGAACGAAATTGACAGTATTTATTTATTTTTTCACCTACATGCATCCTCCTTCTAGGTGTTTGGTTTTCATTGATTCATCGATCTCATATTTTTAACTTGGATATTTATTATTGGATAAACTAAAAATTTTAGAACTAAATATCAAGGAGGTAACTTCTATTGTCTGTGAGGTATATTCATAATTGAATTGTATATCAGTTTAATATGAGGAATATATTCATTCATGATGATCTTAAGGAAGATGTATTTTTTAATAAGCACCATATTCTATTTTTTTGAGGAGTTCATGTGTGATGTACAGGTAATGAGGAGCTCTATGGTCCAAAATGATCTCCACATGTACCAATTCTTTAATTGATTTTTTTAGATATAAAAGATTTGTAAGAAAGTTGAATTATCTAATAATGATTAGACTAGATAATATTTATTCTCTTAATACATTTATCATTTAATATATTCTATCAAGTAGATTCATTGATATAATTCTTAGAATTCTCAAATATGTTAAAAATGATCTAGGACGTGAGATTTTATTTGGAGATCAAAAATTTAGTTGGATAGAAGCAATGGATTTTAGATGAGTTCTAATGATTACATAGAGGTAGAGGTGTCAAATGAGTTGTATTGTGTTGTCATGACTCATTTTTCTCTGGTCCGTTTGGGCCACCATGTTGTGCTGGACATGACACTGTGGTTATCAATGACCATGCTGGCTAGTTCAAAAAAGGATTCTCGGCATGACTTGTTGGCATGACTTTTGGGAGGGTAGTGTTAGGTCATGCTGGGTTCTGCCAAGTTGGGGTAGACTAGGTTAATTTGGGTTCAGTCCAGGCTAGTTTGGGTTTAGGTGAGACTAGCCTGGTTCGTTCCAGGTTAGTTTGGGTGAGGACTAGGCTAGCTAGTTTGGCCAGTTGGGCCAAAACTGGCATGCATGGGCTGTTGTGCTGGGTCGTCATGTGCTGAGTCTCCCTTGCAAAAAATGGTTGGCTCAACATGGTCCTAGCTACCATGCACCTGCCCGCAACTTTTTAAGGCATGGTTTTGAATCTTCCAGTGCTGTGCCAAGCACTGTTGAACCCATGCTGCGAGCCATGCCAAGGCAACATAACCTGGTTAATGCCTTTATATATAGGAGATCTATGACATGGTTTTGTTTTTCTTAGATTCATTGTTATCTCATGTAAAATTAAGTGTTGAATCTTTGTTTTCAAATTCAATACATAGACATAATATAAGACTAGCTAATTTAGTGTTCTACGAGGTGATGATGTTTTATTGTGATTCTTTAATAACTTTACATATTACTGATAATCTAGTATTCCACGAGCTGATGAATTATATTAATTTTAATTATCATTTCATGTGAAAGGAAATTCAAGATGATTTGATAGTCACTACCTAGTTGGCTACCAATGAGCATATTGCAACTATCCTCATGAAGATGCTTATATGACTACTTATGTCTTCTATCTCTTTTAAGATAATTATTTGTGATATGTATGTACTAACTTGAAAATGAGTATCAAAGTTTAATGTAATTTATTAGTTTATTTTTTTTGTTTGCATTGTATGAGAGTGCTCGACTTATGATCTGCTCTAATTTTAGTTTGTATATGTTTAATTATCACTTTTTCAATTGAATAAAATTTAATTAATTTTTTTTTTCATTTTTTTTCTCTCTTGGCTGAACCCTAGAATTCCTAAAATCAATTCATCTAAATTTACGAAGTAACTTTAGTATCCATCATTTCTATACCATAGCGTATAATATCTTTTTTTATTAATGATCTATTGACAATATCTTCCTCTTAGTGTATTAATAAAAAACAATAATGTATGAGTTAGAAATTCTTTCTATCAATGTATGAAGTTTGTTTGTGATTGATGCAGCTCTACTATATAACCTAATATCATTCACTCTACTAGCTTTAGCAATATCATTCTTTGTTAATATATAATCATCAAATATTATATTATCTTTTAAGCTTCTTTAGAATTTGTCCTAATTTTGGATATGATATAAAATTATCTTAATTTTTTTAATTTTTATTCCATATTTTCATTTGATATCTAACCCCTCAAATTTTGGATTTAACATGATATTGAACTCTTTGAGATATTTTATTTATACTCTTAAGATAAAATTGATAATTATATTTTATTTTAATTCATTAGATACTCATTGTATAATTTTATGACTTACTTTAAAATAATCAATTTTTTATTATGCTTGCTACCATAAGTCAAAAAATGATATTTTATTTTGTAAAAAATAATAATAGCCTAAAATTACTAGCTAAGGAAAAATTTAGAATATAAATATTTATATTGTGAATGTTCTCATGCCTAATTATATCTTTATTTATATGACTATTTTAGTTTTTGCTTAAAAGAATTTTACAAAAGAAAAGATTTCATGTTCTAAAGTGATAAATTAAAAATTTTTTTTAATCATTTCATCTAAATTTATTCGAGTAAATTTATTTGAATAATATAATATTGATAATCTAATATCTGAATGATAACTAAAATATTCTTAAAAATATTATCTAGTATACCCTCTAATTTTTTTTATCTTCTTTTGAATAAAAAATTTTGAATCCTTATAATTTTTTAGTTTTGTTTATTTTTCATAATTATTTGTGATGAAAAATTATGTTTATATTCTTTTAACATATGATATATATTAATTTTATTGTTTTACAATACTTGCTAGCTTTCTTATAGTTAAGAATCCTAAAGTCATAATTTTAAATCTAATATGAATTTATTCTTTATTTGTTCCTATTGAATATGGTGTGAAAATCCTTGATCATTTTTCATTATGGTCGAGCATCAGTGTAACATGTTTAGTTCATTTGACATTGCTTTGTGATGTAGTTACAATGTATAAACATTTTTTTCATTGGACCCTAAATTTGATGTAATATGTTTTTATTTTGACTCCTATCTAAGTGGGCTATTGATTAAATGGTAAATATATGCTTGACAATTAACAATTGACATAAGATATCTATCATCTAATATAAAGATGAAGATCGTACTTAATTTACAAGGTTTTTACTTTAACACGAGATATGAAAGATGTTAATATCTAGAATATAGATAGTTTTACTCTCAAAAATTAGAGAGATTATGTCTGATGAGTATCGAACCCGAGACATATCACTCTTAAACAAATTTACTTTCCATCGCATCAATGCACGACCTTCGACATATGCTGATGACATAATAATTTTCTAAGTGATTAATCATATTAATACTATTCCTGCTTAAATACATATAATTTCGGAGTTCTTATGAGATTCATGGTGTTATTGTTTATGTAATCCCACACATCTATTATTCAATACTTTAACATAAATAAGTGTGCACCAACACACTACTGAATCTTCTAGAATTGTTGCTGTTTGATTTCATAAGTTCTAAGAGCTTGTATATCTGTATGTGGATGTCACAGAGTGTTGTTTTCGATTTCATATGCAAGCTAAGCATTATTTATATCTGATAGGTTAAAGGGCTCTACAGAGGGGCAACATCATCTTTTTTGGGCATGGCATTTGAAAGTTCACTTCTGTTTGGCATTTATTCTCAAACAAAGCAGTTGTTGCAGGTCTGTTTGCCCTTTCTATTCTATTGTTCATCATCAAATAATGGGCCTTAATGCTATGGTTTGTTTATACCTTTTAACTTTTCAGCATGAATTCATTATTCTGTCAATGGTACCATAATATCATCTAACTTTTCGCCATACCTTCATATCTACCAAGGGAGAATTGCAGAGTACCATGCCTAAGGCTCAAGTAATAGTCCCTTCTGCAGCTTTTGGTGGGTTTATAATCAGTTCTATACTCTGTCCCTCAGAACTAATAAAGGCAGGTTTCTAGTTGTTTTCATTAGTTTATCATCTTTCATGGTGGTGGTGTTCTTCATAGCATTTTTTGAAACCCCAAATTTTCAGTGTAGGATGCAAGTTCAAGGCATTGATTCATTGACACCACAATTTAGCCGATACAATGGTCCTTTGGAATGTGCTCTTCAAACAGTGAAAAGGGAAGGGGTGAGAATCCTGCTATTCTGTTTATATCGTTCAACTCCCATTAATAATTTCTCTAGCATCCTCCTCCCCACTCCTTAAGAATTTATTTTTCATTCCTTTGCTGATGCAGAACATTTCAGGTGGCTGGTCTTTTTCGAGGCTGTGGCACTACACTGTTGAGAGAATCTGTCGGAAATGCCATTTTCTTCAGTGTGTATGAGTATGCTCGCTATCGCATGCATCTACTATTGAACCCACATTTATCTGATCACAGGAATTTGATGAGCATGGGAATTGGAGTTGTTAGTGGTGGCCTTGGTGGTGTAGCAGTAAGCATTGCAGGACATTTCACATCTTAAATTTTTTGTTTTGCTTTGTTTGGCACCATTTTCTGTTTCTTGTTTATCAGAAAACATGTTTAATTTTTTGTTTCTCGTGCATTGAAAAAAATGAGAAATCAGAACCAAATTTTTTCTCAAATGAGCCCCCAACTGCTTCTTTTTCTTCATCATGTGTGTATCAGTATCCCATATTTATTTCCTATCTTATGTGAACCAGTTCTGGTCTGCTGTTTTGCCCTTGGATGTTGCAAAAACCATCATCCAAACTTCAGATAAACACTCCACAAAAAATCCATTTGAAGTAATGAACTGTGTAAGATTTCTCTCATTTTGTCAAATATTCCATCTGTTCTACCTTTGTTTAGACATACCTCTGATAACTCATCCCTTCATGACTCTCACCACTAGATAAGAGTCATTGAATTTTTGGTGCACAGTGCCCCTTCTATGCCCGCTAACTCATAACTTCTAAATCATAATTGTGATTCCCCATCAGGCCTAAAGACTGAATATATTCTACTTCTCTAAAGTAAAAATATAATCTATTTGGGCATACTGATTTACAGAAGCCAAGAATTAACTGTGAATTGGGTAGTGGCAGCAAAATATTTTTTATTTTATTTAATAGATTATATTTTTAGTTACAAGAATAAAAGATAATTCACTTGAATCATTCCTTCTAATTTATCTAGGTTTCTCTTCAATAATTTTTTAAAATGAGTTATGCTTGTGCAAAAAAATATATTTTTATTAATTTTTTATTTTATTTCTTTGTAATAGTAAATTTTATGAAGTTAGTTTATATTAGTTATTACTATTTTTTTAATGGTACATTATAAAGGATTAAGTTTAGTAGACGAACCAAATAAAATGAGAGATCTTGAATGAAAAATGTTTGTCTACTTAATTTAAATGATCATAATTCTATATTTTGTATAATTTATAATTTTTTTAGCTATATAGATATAATTCACATTTAGTTGAAAATATAAGAATATTGAAAAATATAAAGTATTAATCATAAATAAGGGAAAAATTATTGTGTAAATTCAAAAAAAAAATCAAAATGTAGTGGATTTACTAGTGAAACATTTGATTGAAAATATCTTTATATACTACAAACAAAATTTTCTAGATGAAATTACTAGTGAAATTAGTGTGATTTGGAAATCTATTGGAACTACAAAATAAAAGGAGTAGTTGTCATAATTTATACACAATTATAGTTGTTAAATTAAGATTCGAATCGAGAATTAGAATGCTCGATTAGTGAATTGGGAATCGAATCGAATTGTGAATAAAATTTTTTGACTTTTTTCCACGTTAATTAATTCATATTTCATACAGTTGACAAATTTTTTTTTATTTTAGTTTTTATTTTTGATTTTTTGGTATTTTATTATTTTTTCATGTTAAATTCGTAATAAAAAATGTTGAAGTTATTTTTTTTTATGTTAATTAATTTTTATAGTTGATAATTTTTTTTTTGTAATTTAGTTTTTATTTTTATGATTTTTTGAGGATCTTGCTCCCTTGAGAATTAATATTAAATTAATTTATATGAATCGATTTGTGATTCAGCAATTCAATCTTTGATTCATAGATATTTTTGATTCTTTTAAAGTGTTAGATTGTTTATCTCTTGAATCGTGAATTAAATCATGAATCAAATTGTAAATCGTATGATTTTGATAACAGTATACATTATATTATTGAGAGGTACTAATTGTAAAAAAACTTAAGTGATCATGACCAATCATTCAAGCCAACCAATGATAGACAAATAATTATATTTTTTGTAACTATTAATTTATTTTAGTTTAACTTTTAAAATTTAAAATATGTTTGTAATATGTACTATTGATTTTAAATAGGGGGTATTTTAGAAAACAGATATCTTTTTTCTTGACTCTTTATTGTACTCTATCTTTGACTTGATATTGGAAGATATCACTGAGTATAATTTCATCTTTTATTATTTTGATATTTTATTGTTGATAGCATCCAACATGTGGGTAGTACTAATTTAAAGTTGGAATTATATATTTTAATTGTACATTCACATATTCTATTAAATTTTTCATTGAGATTTTTGAATGTTTATTGCTTGTTTTTTATATGGTTTAGCGTCAAATCCTAAGTAGAATAAATAAAGCTTAAGTGATCTAAAGAGAAATGTGTGTACTGTAACACTGCAATGCATGCATGCATGCACACGTGTAATAGTTTGAGTGTTTGTGTGAAAAACAATGCATGTCATCCCATGTATTGATGCCCACTACATTGATGTGCATGGTGTACAATATGTATAGTGAAGGGATATTGCGTATGAAAGAAGGGGCATGACAATGCATTGTGTGCAGTGACTATGTAGTGTGCATAGTGGGTGTTTGGTGCAATGTGTTGTGTGCTGAATAAGTACAATGTGTACAATATAAGTGCATCGTGCACAATGATTTGAAGTAATTATTTACTTTGTTGTGCTGTGTGTCACATATTTATTAATGTATAGAGGTTAAGATTCCATACTACATATTGAAGGCTCTAACATAGAAATTATTTGTAGTGAGCTACAAAGGTTAAGTTAGCTTTTTGGTTAGAAGGCGATGGACCACATGACGAATGAACTCCCTGGCAGTGAGACGAAGGAGAAATGACTACATATTGACTCTGATATTTTTATTATCGTGTAATAATTTATCAAATTAGAATTGATATTAATTTTCTCATCTTGCATGACAAGTAATATTTTATAAGAGTCAGCAATATCATTATATTCATCTAAGATGAATAGGTATATCATGCGTTTTCATTATTTATGAGATTGGGAATAGTTGAACCTATAGAGATCGAGCAAGTTATTACTCATTTTATTTACTTCACTTAGCTTGTTTCACAACTCTTAGAGGTTTTTCCATCAAAGGTCAATGTGTCCAAGAAAGTGAGTCAGATAAAGAAACCTCTTGGCTAGAGGTGTCAACCGGGCTGGCAGGCCCGACCCGTCACGAGGCACGACATGATTCGGCCGTGCTTGGGTTGGCCCGGCACGGAAATTTCCCTTGCCCGAGTTCGTGCCGTGCCGTGCCGTGCCGTTCCGTGCCGAGGCCAACCGGGCCTCGTGTCGTGCATGGCCCACCACGGTACCGTGGCCTGTTGGCATAGTACCATGCCGAAATCAATTTTTTTTAAAATTAGGGTTTCGAGCATGCTAAAACCCTAATTTTTTTTAATTTTAGGTTCGGCCCGACTGGCCGAACCTGGCGGATTGTGCAGTGGGCTCTTGCCAGGCTGAACCCCACAAAAATGTGCCGGGCCGGGCATGAAACGATACAGTAACCGTGCTAGGCCCGGCAAGAAAGCACGGTCAGGCTTGAAAAAAATGGGCTGGGCCGGCCCGGCACGGCTCGTTTGACACCTCTACTTTTGGCATGATGTTTCACTATTCTTTACTAGATAGATTTTAGCATTCTGCAACTTTATCTTGAGTGATTAGAGTTTTTCATTAGGTTATAATTACAATAAATGTTAATTTAATATATATGAGATAAATTGAGATTTAGTCGAGAGATATCTCATTTAAGTATTGATAGCCAAGGGAGCACAAGTTGTCATAGAGGTAGAGGCTAGAGAGCTTTAGTTCAGTGTATATACTATAAGAGGATGAGTCACACTTGAAAGAGTTTTTGAGAGTTAATTCCAAAATTGAGGTTAATATACATTATATTTTTTTGACTTGTCTTTTTATATTAGACATAAGAGTTATTGACTCAAAAACTAATAATTATATTATACATAGTCATTCTATTTATAAATTAAGAATCAACTTATATGTTCCAATAATTAATGACAATCCACAAATACTCTTAATTAAGATAACATTTAGCTTAATTCTTAATTTATTTCTTGTGTTCTATTTATTTTTAGTTGTTCAATTAGTTATGTTTATGTGAGTTTCTTTCTAGATAACTTAATTCTAATATTTTTTCTTTTATTGCTATTTATTTATAAGATCAGAAGATTTCGAGGAAATCTTCATCTAGGACTAAGTAGAGTGACCTATATGTTTTTATTTCTACGATATGATATCCCATTAGATACTTATGTATTATTAATCAATTTCTTGTTCATTCTTGATTTTGATCACTTATTATTGGCTAATAACTAAATATTAAATCTTAGTGTGTGAGATATCTGTACACTAGAGTGTGAGATATGTTAATTAAAAAAATATATTTGAATTTTTTATCATGTTTATTAGACTTGTGTGAGTAAAGTTTCATTCCATCAGATACACTTAGATACTTGAGAACCTAGTAGAGATAAAACTTGAGATGAGTTCAAATATTTTATTATATTTGCTAGTGTTTATATATATATATATATATATATATATATATATATATTTTATTTGGTTAGTTTGTTTTTTATTTTAGATCATACATGTTCTTTATTTTTCAATGATTCTATAAAAAAATACAAATTAAGTATAATAAATATATAAAAAATATTATAAGTGATAACATATTAGAGTACATGTATGATAATTTTACTAATTATGAGATCATATATTATATTTTCTGTGTTAGCACACCCTACACAATTAGGTTGCATATTGAAAAAATAGATATTTAGTTGAGATGACTCAAATATTTTTTTTGATAGGAGTATTAAATTGTAAAACTTTTTTGTAGAAATATGGTTTTAATTATACAATAACTCATCAATTGAATGTTATTGTCTATCTTTTTTTGTATATTTTTTTAAATTTTATATCTCAGAGAGATATTAATTAATTTTTTTCTTAGATTCTTTATGAGCATTTGTTCTATCCAAAATCTCTCTTTGGACAAGATAAGAAAGAAGTGTCAAGTGGCATGAACAGTCTAAGCAACGACATGAAAATGTTGTGTCAGGTTAGGCATGGCATGGTCCAGAGCCATGATTGAATCTATCTCGTGTTGGTCTATGACACAATTCATGCCATGCTAGGAATGAGGCCCTTCCCACATTTAAAAAAAAATTAATCATTCTTAAGGGTTGTATCTTTGTCATTTTGATAGAAGAACGACAACTCATTGTTCTATTGGTAACATATAATAAAAAAACAAAAAAATTAAACATATAAGTTGTTAGATTTCTTTCAACAACTAAGGGAAGAAATCCAATGGCTGTTGGATTTTTGTCCTTAAAAAAATTAAGTAAGAAATATTTTTTAAAATTAAATTTGTTATAAATACTATGTTAATATTTTTATTTTTTTCATAGTATATTTGTATTATGCTCTCTCTCAGTCTCTCATTCAAATTTCAATAAATAATAAAACGAGCCAAATTTTATGTTTTTTTTTATAATATTTTTTAGTAATTTATAAATGATATTATTATTATATTGATGGACATTTGAGTGAGTATTTTTTTTTGTTTGGCGAGGTAATTTTGTATTATAGTTTGTGGACTTATTGCCTATTAGGAACATTGGTTCAAAATACTCATTTAAATTTAAATTATTATTTATGTAGTTATTAAAAATTTAATTAAATTAAAAATAATGTATCTCCAACTCAAAATTTTGTAAAGGTTAAATTAAAAAATAAAAATAAAAAAATAAAAAAATAATGACTTTTAATAAAATTATGATAGATATTAACAACATGACAAAAATGTCCAAGATTGAGTTATTACTCTGTCATAAGTTGACAGTTGGCCTAAGTCCTATCGCTTAAAAAATTTAAGAATAGATGAACATCAGTAATTTGAATATACTTTAAGTTAATTAAAAATAAAAATTATTGGAGTGTTATAAAAGATTTAACATAATATAATTCATTATAAAAAATTATTCACATATAGGAATACTGGTGACACATGACACCTTTAGAGACATGCCAAAACATATATTAAAAAATATGATGTATTGGATCTCAAGGAAACCTTATTTAGTGGTAAAGTTTTTGAATTTGAATTGACTTAAGGTTCAATGACTCTTTACATATCTCCATGAGTTTGAAAGAGAAGATGTGGTAAAATTTAATTCTATGATATATTTTTTGATTATATTTTGGGAGAATTCGAGATTATTTTATCTTATTGACAAATAGATTTAGTTCACTTATCGTTGGATACCTAGGTTGATTAATATGAATGATATAATAAAAATTATAAAATAAAAAAATATTTAATGCTTAACGAACTAAGGAGATGAGAGTGATGTTCATGATGTCCGATATTTGAAATAGTCACTAAGAGCATATTTTCCCATGCGTAATTGATCATTTTGTTGATTTTAAGTGAAAACAAAGTAATATAGTATTTGAGTTTTATGAGATCCTTTAATCACATGATGACTCCCTTGTTTATGAATGCATGTCAATATTATTTAAGAAATATGAGATTCAAAATAAAATTTTAATAATAAATTTGATAATACGTTAAAATATAATATAACAATAAGTATATTTATTAGAACCATTAGGGATAGTCTTTTAGGTGAAAATTGTTATGTCAGGTATATATGTCATAATAATTAATCTAATAGTATAAAAATGAATAAAAATAAATTTTCTCTTATTTGATTATATAGGACATGTACTAGAATACATTAAGATATCTTGTAGGCGATAAGAATTTGATACTTTATTTAAGTTAGTATATCTAAAAAAAATTTCAAAAAATGTCAAATATTATTGGTATTATAAATATTTATTCTAGGGTTTATATGTTGGCTATCAATGTGATATTTGACTGTGTTAATAGTAAACTTGGTTAAATAATTATTAATGAATTAGATTTGATATGATAAATATGTATATTCATCTATGAATTCTTATACTATATCTATTGTATCTAGGTGTATATGTAATATTAATAACCTATTTGATAAATATAGAAAATATACATATTTTAGTCATGACTATAAATATGAAAATGAGGTGTTGAGGTATTGGTCTTTCATTCTAATTTTTTATTTTTTGACTGTTTGTATGGATCCTAAGGTTAAAGTGAAAGAAGTATAAAATATTATAAATGTATATATACTTGTATGAACCTACCATAAAAATTAGAGATATGATTTATGAATAACTAGATAATTTATTTAAATATTCTAAAAATAAGTATAATAGTTTTAGTGATCATTTGAATATGAAGATCTTTACTATATTCATATAGGATGACTTTTTGATTTAGTTAGATAAAAATAAATAACGAGAAGGTTCATCAAATATAAGTTAACTGTCGAGATACTTAGATATTAATTATTGATCATCATTATATCTTATCCTAAAATAACATACAAAATTTAGAAATTTTGAGTTAAAAATTATACGAATTCATATTTTTTATACATTCTAAGATAATATGATATCTATTGATCTCGTCAATGTCTAAAATAATATTGAAATTATTATTTTTTTGATTATAAATATAATTTTATATGAGTGTACATTACGATTATATATTATTGAAGTACTATCCTACTTAAAAGATTATGAGGATTCATAGATAAGTCTTAAATATAATATAAAAGAAGTGTAAGTAGATAATGGCGTATATAAAATGAGGATAGTGAGACAATGAACTATGATGATTCAAATCACGTAGAGTGATATTTGATTGACATGCTTGTATTATTATTCAATTTTTATTTTATTTTATTTTCATTTTCAGAATTAATATTTAGATATTTGTGTAATTTAGACATTTACAATGTCTAGTGTAATTTATATTTAATCTTAAAATATATTTTTATTATATTTATCATTATTATAATAATATTTACAATGATGAAACAACTAGCATTGGGCATTGCAGACTGCACTGATGGTGCAGGTGCATTGTGATTGATATGATGGAATTGAAATAGATGGCATCGAGGTACAACCCGACTTAGCCGTGCTTAGCCCGAAACAACATGCTAATATGAGTCTTGTGCTGGGCTAGGCCCATTTCGATACCCTAGCCCTAAGGGATGGTTCATTAGAACGACTTGAACCATGACCCTTGGCCTCGGATGGCCAGATCTCAGGATGGTATTTGGGCGAATCCTCGTCCGAACTTCAAAGTTCGAACAACTGACCTGACCTACACATTTTAGATGCTGAAGCTTTTGGAATCTATGATAGTTGGGTCGGTTCGATCGTTGAACCGACTTAACGGTAAAAAAAATGATGCTTTTTGAAGTCGTTGGATTCGGCTATAATGGCTAGGAGCAGAAATCCAATGATTGTCGTGATTCTGCCCATTAAATATTTAAAAAAAATAAAAAAAATAATTTTTTTTTCAAAATTATATTCTTTAAATTCATATATATATATACTCCCTCTCATTCTCAAATATATTCATTTTACCTTATCTCTCTTTCTCTATTTCTCACTCGTATTATCTTTCCTCTTGGCTCTCTGTCTCTTTCTCTCTCTTTCGGTCTCTCCTTTTGGTTTTTGAGATTCGGGCGTGGACTACCGATTACGGTGTAGACATCATAAAGCAAATAAAATTTTATGTATTATGGGTATTAATTTTTAAATTTCATTAAATGTAGTTTTATTTTTATTTTTATTTTTATTTTAGTTAAAAGTTTTTGTTTAATTAATATAAATTAATATTTAATTTAAAAAACAAAATTTACAATATAATTAATAAACTAATAAAAAATAAAAAAGATAAATAATAATTTAAATGATGATACCAAAATTAATTTAAATGTAAACATATAAAATCTTAGTATGAATAACGGTAACCATACGAAAAGTTTCGAGACCGTAAAAATTTTGTTTTCTCCGGTTTTTTCTACTAAATAATCTAAAAAATAAAAAACTGATGAAAATTAATAGTTTGAACTTACTTTAATATTATGCAACATAAAAATATTAGGGGTGTCAATGAAGAAATGATACAATACAAATATTATAAAAAAATATTAATCTATAAAAGTCATGTGGGACTGAGCACCATAAGAGGAATGCCGACAATGCACTAAAAATTATGTTGCATTATATTCTAGGCAAACCCAACTCATCGGTGGAGTCTTTGTGGTTGAATCTAATTCAATTTCTATGTTGACCCATTTTATTTATCACAATGAGTAAAGGAGAAAAGATATGATCAAACTGATCTCCACGATGAGTTTTCTGATTAGATTTTCGAAGGATTAAATGGTAGTCAATATAATGCAAGCTTATATTTAGTCTGCATATCATAGGTTTTCTAGGTTAACATCTAGAAACGATATATTAAAATATTATAACTTAGAAAAAAAAATAATAATTAATGAATTTAGGGAATATAGTGGAGTGATTTACGCAACGTCCGATATCTAGACTAGTCATGATAATACATCTTATGCATGCCTCACCGCCCACTATGTAGATATTAAATAGATACTAAATAAAAAATATTAGGATTCTCAGAGATTCTTCATACTCATGATAATCTAGTTATTTATGAGTGTATGATGAAAATCAATAGTAAATATAATATTCAAAATAAAATATATAGTATCACATTCGATAATGTATATAATAATGAAGTTACTATTAATATGTTTGTTAGGAATGTAAGAGACAGACTATTAGAAGATATTTTTCACGTTAAATATATGTGTCACGTCATTAACCTTATAGTATAAGTTGAGTTGAAAGTTGTTTTTTATGCTTTAGAAAACATACGTAACTCACAAATTTTTTTGTATACTTCGTAGATAACAGAAGTTTGATAGTCTATATTTGTCTGTGAATCTAAAGAAGAAATTTTAATTAGATGTGAGACACCGTTGAAATTACATATCTTATGTTGGAGTCATGTGTAGATGTGTCAAATGGGCCGGGCCGCCTCGGCCCGGCAAGGGCACCACACGGTTCAGCTGTGTTCGTGCCTGGGATGACACGCTACAGTGCCATGCTCGTGCCTGGCATGACACACTATTGTGTCGTGCCCGTGCACTGCATGACATGCTACGGTGTTGTGCTCGTGCTCGGCACGACACACTACAGTGCCGTGCCCCTGCCCTACACATCATGCTACAGTGTCATGCTCTGGCTCGTCGTGCCATGTCGACACGTGGGCACAACACACGTGACTATGCACCGAACGTTGTCAAAACGAGCTGATGCTAGACAGGTGAGACTCTTTGAGTCCCGAAAGGGCAAGGACACGTTCGGCATGGCGACGTAGCTGCCCGAAACTCTAATTTTTTAAAAATTTTGGGTTTTGTCCAACCTGAACCAGGCCAAATTTGGTGGTTTATGGGTTGTGGGTCTGTGCTAGCTCAGCATGGTAGCCCGGTTGGGTTGTTTAAAACTAAGCCGGGCCGGCATGGCCCGGCCTATTTGATATCTCTAGTTATGTGTTAGATACGAACATGTAATATCCGACTACGTCAATAGTAAGAGTGATGAACTTATTATTAACGATACTGACTAGGATATAAGAATTTTATTTATGAAATTTCTGAAGATTTTTACTGATATGACGAACATATATTTGTCACTTTATACTCTCACAACTTGTATTATACTAATGTGCATATATAATATTAGTAGGATGCTTAGGAAGTTTATAGATGACTGATATTTAGTGACATGGTTGTTGAGATGGAAACTAAATACTTAAAGTAATTGTCTATCATTTTATTTATTTATTATCTCGTTACCTGCATGGATCCCAGGGTTAAGGCGTAAGGTGCAGAAAATATTTTGACATAAATATTTTTCTGCATGAACAAGGATGACCTACCTTAAGGAATTCATTTATGAGAAATTAATTGAGTTATTTGCAAACTATGATATTAAGTATGATGGTAGTAGTAGTTAGGCTCTAAGTATGAACATATATATCATATTCAGAGATACTAATTTTTCTATTCAGTTGGCGGGAGGGAAATGATGAGGTGAATTATCAAATAGGAACGAGCTATCTCGGTACTTAGATACTAATTACTACTCAATCCTATCATATACCGATAATAAAAATCTCGATATTTTATAATGGTGGAAATCATATAAGTCCACGTATATCATGCTGTTTAAGATGACACATATTCACTGACTCTTTCGGTGTCGACCATAGTATCAGAGTTTATTTTTTTATTGTAATGAACATGATTTTAGATAGAAGATCAAGTTTATGACTAAATATTATTGAGACATTAGCATTTATGAAAGATTGAGAGGATTCAATCTTTGCCATTCAAGATTGTGCTGTAACTACATTAATAGTGGATGAGCTGGTTGCTGATGCTGATTTATGAGACTTTGATGATGATTGATGATTGACATAGAACATACTATATTGCTTACGGTCTACTACTAATGATACTACCATACACTTATGATATTGATTATTTTTAGGTTGTCTTTGTCTATTTATTTGTCATTTAAGCTTATTACTTTTATTGTTATTTTGTTCTTTATTTATTCAGACACTTACTTACGAGATTGATATTTTATGTTTATGAGTTTATCTTAGGTATATTAATTTTTTTCTTTTAATGATTTAATCTTATTTGTTATATTGTAATTTGTATGTAATTTTAACCGTGAGTTGTGACTTTTGATGGTAATTTTGTTTTTTTATGGTATTAATTTAATTAATTAATTAATTTACTATTAAATTTTAAATTTTAAAATTAATTTGAAGTTTAAGATGATTTGACTCTGAATGGACCGAAACAGCATGACCCGGCATGTTCCGGTCCGACCCAGCAAGTCCAGTCATGTCCCGACCCAAATTGGGTACAAATTGGGTCGATAGGCGGTGCCAGGCCGGCATTTCGCAAGCCGTGCCATGCCTGGCACAACACTGTGGCCTGATTGAGCCACTAAGGCTTAGCCTGACTCATTTAACACTTCTAATTCAACTATGCTTGACACAATATGACTCAGTTCAGAGTCATGATTAGACCCCATGGGATGGCTCAGGCCATTCCTAGCCAAAGTTCATGGCATGGAAGGCACAACATGGTGGGGTTGTGGGGGTTTGGGTAGGGCCAGGAAGCCCGGGCCCGACCTGGAGCCCGGTTTGGTTCAACCTTCCTTGGCCCGGCGTGGCACGGTCCGGGACTGTGCTTGGCTCGTGCCGGGTGCACTCTCGGCACAAATCATGTCGTGCCGTGCCGGGGGAAATCAACCTGGGTGTTGTGCCAGGCATGACCCGGGTGCCTGCTGCGTGGACGTGGCACGATGCGACGTGGATGCTGGCAACAAGTTACACGGCGATGGCGTGATGCCCAATGGGCTACACGACTAGCCTAGTGGGTCAGCGGGAGTGCTCGCTCAGTTTTGGGGCGCGCTGGTATCTTCAAAACTCGACTTGAATTGGCCTGAATTCGGGCTAATTTTGGGTGGCGAGCTATGCCGGGCCTTCTCTCTTATGAACCGTGCCGTGCTAGGCATGACACGCAAGCCTTTTATAGGCCTAAAATAAATTGGTCATGCCGGCTTGACTTGGCCAGTTTGACACATGTAAACGGTTGGGCATGATGGCCCATGCAGGTCAATTTTGTTCCGGTTGGTCAAACATGCTGGCATGATTGTAACCTAGGCTAACATGGATATGACCTAGGCTAGCTTGGAATGAATCAAGCTAGCTTGATCTGACCCAGGCTAGTTTGGAATGAATCATGCTAGCATGGCTTGATCCAAGCTAGCCTAGTTAGGCCTGACCCGGCTTGGCATGGCTTGACATGACGTAGGAAAAGGCGTGCCAATGGATCATATTGAGCTACTCATTTTTAGAGTCATACTGGTAAGACATAATTTGTGCTAAAAACTATGTCATGCTAAGAATGACTTATTGTTCTGGATAGGCCAGGAGTCATGCTGACACAATATGATCTATGTGATACCGTTTCACAAGTAATTGTTTCTATCGCTCTGTATGCAATTTCTGTATTAAATTTAAAAATAATTGTCTTTTATTTTTTAAGGAGATAATGTTGATTTAAATAAAAATATAGAATCTTATCGTAGTCTTCATCTTAGTGCATAATAGTAGTCAACTTTAATTTGATTACATGACTAACTATAAGTGTTTATAATCCGTATAAAAAATTTGAAGTCCAAGAGATTTTTTCAAATATCTTAGTATTTGAAGAATTGTATCAATGTGAACTTATTACTGAGAATTTAGGAAATAAGTAATTATATTGATTATGTAAATTATATTTATTTTGGTCCTAGTTAACATGTTAATATTTTTAATAATTTTTTTATAAATAGTAGAGTTAATTGGAGGGATTGCATCATGTATAAAGTCAATATATGAATCAATATGAAAATTTATCGTAGTATAACTTAAATGACTAATTTTTATAAGAGTATTAATTACATATCTTTTTTGTGATAAAATACTATATTTCATAGAATAAGTGATATTTATGTAAGAAAGTATTTGAAAGTACTTAATGTGTTGGAAGATACAAAATTAGTCATTTTATGTAATTAGAATCTTGATGTATGCAGAAAATTAGCAAAATTATCTTATTATCATGATTCTGGAAAAATAAAGAAAAATTAGTAATACATTTGTGTCTTGTGTAAACCAAATGAATTGACTGACTTTGTAAATTTTACAAATCATGTTATTAGTGACTACTTCATGCTATGCAATATTTTCTTTTATTTGCAAATCACATTTGACTATGTAACTTAAAACTTAGGTGACTGTTCCGTATATATCTTTTTTTTTAAGGTCATCATGAATAAATATATTTTTTATATTTAGTTGATTTATTTTTCAACTGTTAGATATTGTAAGAGAATTAAAATTTAGAATGTGATCATCTTGACTACCAAATAGTGAATGCCTTGGTAGTCCTTACAAAATATTTGCCTGAGTAAATCTTGTTATAAATAATACCTTAAGGTAATTTATCTTTTTATTTAGATATGTTTTCACACTCAATATCAACTTACAACTAATAATAGATCTTCTCAAAGGTTGTAGTACTAATTCTTCTCTCATGAATTGATATAATCTTAAATGACATAATATTTTAAAATGGAATTTTGAGTATTCTAGTATTATCAAGAAAAATAATAAAATAAATAAAATAATGAACAAGCTGAGAGTATAACAGAACTAGTAAAATCAAGTGTTGAGTATAAATCATATGTCAATTTCGAATAATGATCAAAATTCAAAATTAGTTGGATTGACTGTAGATCACTTGACTTCTTGGTAGACCTGACTCTGATCTAAGCAAGATGTACATGTCATTCTTTCCTAGTGTAGATTCTAAGTCTTAAATGATCAAGTCTCCTAGTTATTAACTTAATAAGTGAATGTATTAAGCACGACTTATGGACAACTATATAATTTGGGCTTAGATGATCTAAATTTTTTGATAGATAGTATGATTCCTTGAAAATAACATTATATTAAGTATAAACATGTTTAGTTATAGTTGATCAGTTATTTTTTCTACTAATTGATAGTGTAGGCAGAACTATAAGAGAGAGAGTATGAATTCAAGTGTAACACCTAGACTTGTTCTTTCTTTACTCATTAAAAAATGAGGCGTATTAAAAAAATAATATTTGTATTTATTAAAATCTTATTAGTATTTAGCAAAAATTATTTTTATCTTTTTTGGTTATTGAAATATTTAAGGAATGTAGATTTCAAGGCCCTAAATACTAACATCCCATCCTCAAGCGTAATTGATTACAAAATAAGTGCCCAAAAAATCTACGAGAAAAGCTAAATAATTTTTTCTAAATTATAAAATTTAAAATGACATACATTGAAAAAAGACATAAGACGGTATATAAAATGATATATGCTGAATTGAGAAACTTTGTTTACTTATTACTAGTAAATATAAGTATTACAGTGGATGAATTTTATGAGAACTTATGAACAACTCTGATTGTTTATCTCTCTTAATGTTAAGTAAAGTTCTTGGTCATATTTTTGAAATAATCTTTAACATTATCTTTGATATGATTCATTCTCCTATAGGCTGTATAGTATGTACATTGAATTGAGATTTTCTTTTATTCATCTCTGTTGCGATAATATTTCTTAATGACTAATGTTGATTTTTCCAAAAAACAAAGCTGTATTCATCCTTAATTTTTGTCAATCTGAATTAGGTTTAATCTTTTACAAGACAATAAACTATTGAAGCCCTAATTAATGGTATTTCCTAGAAAAAAAATCATTGTCATCATTGCCTAATCATAAAGGATGACACAGTGATTTAAGATTCTTTAGCCCTTACCCACACATGTCTGAGGGTTTATTTTTGCCTAAGGTATCTCTTCAATGCCATTTTACAAATTTTAAGATAATAAATTATAATATTACAATGACATTCTAAATAAATATCATATATCAAATATAATTATATAATAAACAAAAAAAATTATAATAGCTCATAAGTCTACTGTTCTCATTAAAACACAAAAAAAATAAAGCAATAAAAAACTATAACATGCATGATTTCGACACATTATGTAATAACTATTTAAACTAACAAAATAAATGATATTTGGTTCGATGCTTATAAGATAGTTAAATTTTTTTATAATTCTTTTATATATTATGAAATTAATTAAAAAACATATAAAGATTATAAAATCTAAATTTATTTTAATTCGTGAATTAGTAAGATCACAACTCAAATATTAAATTCTATCAAAATTTTTAAAATATACTATTGCTAGAATATAATTATTTCTCTATGAAAATAATTAATCTAAATCTCAAAAATATATTTAAGCTTCCTCAAGTTTATTAGAAATTGAATCGGTAAAAAATAATTGCATTGAGTAATGTTCAACTCATGTCTGCCAGTAATTATAATATCACTTATGCACACTCAAGTAGAATCAATCTATTATTTGAATCCTTGTTGTTGTATACAAGGAAGCACGGACATGGCTTCCTACAGCCGTGTCCACGTGTCTGACACGTGGACACGGCACGGATACGTGTCCGATACGCCACGTTAGGTATTATTGTACAATCCGTATCAGATACGCCACATGGCTTATCGGATGGTTGCGTCGGCAGCCGTATCCATGTCTATAGTGCCTGACGTTAGATGACGTCGGGTGGCCAACGTCGCCGCATGGGCGACGTTGGTCACTAGCAGGGGGCGGGCGCGATTTGAGGGTGAGGCAGGGAGCGGGCGCGATTTGAGGTAGAGGCAGGAGCGGGCGTGATTTGAGGGGAGAGGAAGGGTCGGCACGATTTGAGGGGAGAGGCAGGGGCGGCACGATTTGAGGGGAGAGGCAGAGGCACGCGATTTGAGGGGAGAGGCAGGGGAGGCGCGAATTGAGGGAAGAGGCAGGGGCGGGAATATTTGTGTGGGGATGTGACATAAAATAAAATATTTTTATAATATAAAATAAAAAATTTTAATAAAATAAAATAAAATAAAATATTTTAATTTAATTTAATAAATTTTATAAAATACTTAATATTTATAATTAATAATTTTTATTTTTATTTTTATTTTTTTTTCATGCTGTATCCTAGTCGTATCCGTATCCTAGTATTTTAGAATTTACCGTGTCCCCGTATCCTGTCGTGTCGTATTCCCGTGTTTGTGTCCGTGTCCGTGCTTCTTAGGTTGTTTATATATTTTTATTATTATTTTTTTATTAGTAAGACTCATTTTTGGTGGTCTCTATTCTCTATGGTCATTGTATAATGAGATACCGTAGTTATGTCTAGCAAAAATAGAAACTTGGGATGCAATCTCTTTTCTTTTTGTGTAAGTGTCGCAACCATGTACTCTGACACTCTTGCCATAAATGAAACTTATTTCAACATGTTGACTTCTTTCACCTGGCTTTCAATTTTATCTGTATAGTCAAAATATTGTTTGAGTAATCCCTAAAAAACTATCATTGATAATAATAATACCCAACTTATGAATTATCTCAATCCGATTAATCCAATATATAAGGGATTTTTGTGTATACTTTTTTGTTAAGAGTTTTATATTGATGGTTTATGTGATGTGCAACAATATAGATACAAGCACACTAAAAGCTTAGGCATGCCATAAAATCTTTAATTGTCTATTGTGGATGATCCACAATATATGCACACAATATGTGAATTGTGCACAAGCACACACAATAGATAAAAAAAAAAGTAAATAAGTATAGAATTTTTGAATAGTAATTGGGAGGCACCAACCCAATATTAGTGTCAAAATGTTTTTAACACTAACCTATATTTGGTGTCAATTGAGGGAGATGTGGTATGACATTGACTTGCAAACACGAGATTTTTCTTATAATATACATATTATATGATAAAAAGACATATCAAAGAGTAGAGTTGGCATTGACAATGATTCCTTGAGAAAGGGTTGAAATTACTATGAAGTATTAAAAAAGATCGACTGATTACCCTCTTAGAGTTTATATAATGTAATACTTAATAGAGAAGAGCAATAAAATTTTCTTTAAGAGAATAATTTTTTTTTATTTCTTTTGATATTATTGTTTTTGTTACTTGTATTTTAATTTCAAACTTCTAGATTATCGTCATATGAAAAATTTTTTTATTATTGATAATTGTTCTTTTTTCACTATTTTTTCATGTTACTTGAATATTGTGATAGTCATTAATAATTCTTCAAAATTATTTAGCAATGATAATATCCAGCTAAATTTATTATTTATTTCGTGTGTTTTATTTATTTTTTATTCTTTTGTTATATTTCTTTCTATGAATTGTATTTTTAGACAAATTAATTAAGAATTTAATTTTTTTATTGATATTTGTTTGCTCAATCAAAAAAATGAGGAACTTTTTTTTTGAAAATTTATGTATGATGAATTATATGTTTTCACTTTTATGATATAATTTATTTTTAGGTATATTGATTTAGATCATTTACTTGTGCATTCTCAATTCTATTGCTCATCATTATTCTTAAGAGGATTTTTACCAAAGAGTATGATGAGTGTCTTGTTAGAAAACTAGACTAGATTTTTTTTTAATCTCGGAGATAAGACAAATGTGAGTAGAATCTATTTGACCATATATATGTAGATGTATGGGGGAATTAGTGAAGATCAAACTTGAAAAGAATTGAGATTATTTATTATTTATTATTAATAATTATTCATAATTTATATGTTTAATTCTTTTTTGATATATGTCATAATTTTTTAATTATTTTTATAAAATTATAAAATAAATTAATAAAAATATTAAACAATATAAAAAGTGATAATTCATTAAACTATATGTCAGATAAGTTTCATACTTAATATATTAACCATGATATTATATATTAGATTTTTTGTTCCAGCACACCCGCATAAAGTGAGATTATAGAAATAAAGAATAGATAACTAGCTGAGATAATTCAGACACTTATATTTGATAGGAATGTTTCATAATATTTTTGGAAAGATATAATATTAATTATAATTAATTTCATTAACTAGTTATCTTTTTTTGTTTTTTCTTAATGTGTATTTTTTTATATTATGCATCATAAAGAAAAATTATCCTAACATGTTTTTCATAGTCAGTGAGAGTATTTGTTTTATTCATAATTGCTTCTCAGGACATGATAAGATAATACCTATAGTTTTGAAATGTGCATTTCTTGGTTTACTTAGTTCTAAAAAAGTATACATGTTTTTTACCCAACTCTCATAGCATTTTAGTGAAATGTTATTTTTTTGAGCAATACTTATTTTCTAGTGAACATGAGAAGAATGCGAGCTCAAAAGATATATCTAAACTTGTTATTTTTTTTATCCTTTATAGTTTTACCTGGAACTTCAATTACGAAACATCAATTATATCTAGAATTGTTGGTTCATGATGAAATAATATTTTCATTGAGTCATCATATGTATCAATGAGAATCATAATTATTATAGGTGCACTCGGGGCGTGCCTAAAGAGCATACACCATGAATTGTTTGCAAAAGCACCTTTCTTCAGGCCAAGCACAATCATTTTCAAATGGTGCTAGAGGTGCTAGAAAAAGGTATGCCTCGCTCAGGCACATCTCTTCTTGCCGCAAGTTGATGCAACTCATTTGTGGATTGAGCCAGAGCAATTATTTATGGTGCAAACTAACTCAACTCATTCTTGGATTTAGTTTGGGCAGTTCATTCTTGAATTAAGTTTGGGCAGTTAATTCTTGGAATGACCTTGGGCAATTAGTTCTTGGAATGACCTTGGGCATATAGGTGTCAACCGGGCCGGGCTGGTCCGGCCCAGCACGAAGCACGGCATGATCCAGCGGTGCTTGGGCCTGCATGGCATGGGAATTTCCCGTGCCCGTGTCCGTGCCCGTGCCCGTGCCCGTGCCCGTGCCCGTGCCCGTGTCCGTGCCCGTGCCCGTGTCCGTGCCCGTGCCCGTGCCCGTGCCCGTGCCCGTGTCCGTGCCCGTGCCCGTGTCCGTGCCCGTGCCCGTGCCCGTGCCCGTGCCCGTGCCCGTGCCCGTGTCCGTGCCCGTGCCCGTGCCCGTGCCCGTGCCCGTGCCGTGCCTATCCACGACACCAACTGTGCCGTGACAAGGTCAACCAGGCCTCGTGCTGTACCTGGCCTGGCATGGTACTGTGACCCGTTAACATGGTATCTTGGCACGAGCTGAGAAACCGCCCCAATGGCAGCAGTTGAGCCCGATGGGCGAGGCTTGACGAGCCCATAAAGTGAAGAAGAATCGCGGCGGTGCGCCAGCACATTGCCAAAACCCTAATTTTTTTAAATTAGGGTTTTGGCACGACCGGGCTGAAACCTAGTGGATTCGTGCCGTGGGCCCGTGCCGAACCTAGCGGATTCGTGCTGCGGGCCCGTGCTGGGCTGACATCCATAGAACTATGTTGTGCCATATCTGGAAGCATGGTTGGGCCGACTAAAAATGGGCCAGCCCGGCCCGACACGATCCTTTTGACATCTCTAGTTGGGCAACTCATTCATGGAGGTAGCTTTGACAATTTGTTCGTTTGTGTATATATATACATATACATGGATATAATTATATGTATATGCATATACATGTATACTTATTTACATGTATATATTCATGTGCATATCTGTATATAGGTATGCATGCAAACACACACAAAATATATTTATATATGTATGGATATACATACATACATATATATATATATGTGTGTGTGTGTGTACTAAATACATTTATATATTAATGGATATATATATATATATATATATATATATATATATTATATACATATGTATTTACATATATACATCCACACACACACACACACATGCCTGCATATATGTGTACTATACGTATGTACATATATTTGCATGTATATGCATGCTTATATACATCTATGTATATATATGTATATCAATATACATCATATACATGTGTGTGTATATATATATATATATATATCTCTATGAAAATTTTATTATTTTATTTTAGAATTTTGAATATTTGTATTGTTAGAAAATACTAGTATTTTATTTGTCTGATATATTTTAATTGATTATATTTTATTAATATATAAAAATTAGAGATAAATTTTTTTGTGTAATATATATATATATATATATATATTAGGTTGAATATGTCTCAAAAAAAACTTGCACATTATTTACAATTTGTGCCTCGATGCTCTAAAAAATTTTTGTGCTGTATTAATTTTTTTGTCTCAAATAACTATGATAAGTATAAATCAGGTTAATTTTGGAGAGATTAATATTTAGTAAAGGCAAAGAGAGAATATTTGTCGAGTCAAAATGACAGAGTAATCAACGAGTATACTTTAATTTAAACTCATTGTAAGCCAGATATCAAGAGATTTGATTATCTAAGATTTAGAGTTTATATTAGGAGAATGAGACATACAACATGTTTAGACCATAGATGAGTTTATTGAGAGTCAAATGATCTTGCAGCCAAATCCTTTTGATTTTGATTTTTCAATCATTCTTTGGAAGTGACATATAAGTTGTACTCATTATCTAATTTCACAAATTTGATTGTAATCATGTATTCTCTTATTCTTTATTTTATATGTTTCTCATATATATGATATAATATCTAAGTTTCCTTCTAACTTATTATTTTATTATAATGTCATCAAATCTTATTGAAATGTTTGTTATTGGCTATAAGTGAGAGTTCATCATAAAAATATGTTTAAATGGGAATTATTTTATCATGTATTCTCTCATTCTTAAGGTGAAACTTATATCGAGTGAGTTTACTTAGATGTTTGGTTTAAATTATTAAGACACTCTATTTGATGGCCAAGATGACATATATATGAATTTTTATGTAATTAGCAACATCTCAAGGCTGAATGATATACTAATTAAACATGAAGAATACTTATCTTCATGATGACTTTGATGGGGAGTTGTATATGGTGCAACCACTTGGGTCATATCATAATATAATTTGTAGTTTGTAAAGATACTATATAGCTTGAAAAAGTCACTGAATGTCTTGTTTGTGAGATTTTTATTTGTGGTCATCTCATTTGGTTTAAACATGTATATGTCTTTTTTCTTTTTTTATTTGAAAGAGTTTTGATGACATGATAATTTTGTGTTTGTCATATCATAAGAGATATATTATATTTTAATTATATGAGATATCGAGTTACGAATCATCTAATTCAAAAAGTATCCCTGCAACCGCAATTAAAGTTGAAAATTTGGTACTAGAATATCTATATTTCATTCTGAGATAATATCTCATCAGGATATTGTCAGATCATATTAGAAGAGTTAAATATTTTTATTTTCAATGAGGTTTGGGAACTAATATCATGACTTTTGAGAAAGTATGTTGATTGTTGTAAGTAGAGGTGTTAGATGAACTATTTTGTACTGGCACGACCCAATTTGTCAAGACGCCACCGTGCCTTGCTAGATATGACATGATAAATTTTTCATGTCATGCCAGGCAAGACACAGTTGTCGGTCCATCAGCCTAGCATGGTATGGTGATATGGCCGTGCTACATGTTCATTCTGAATCGATGGGATTCTTTTGTGTGTTGCGAAAAAATCCCATCGACCATGTGATCAATTTTTTAAAAAATATTAGACTGTCCCATGATCGGGTAATCTAATTTTTTACGTTGCCCCATCTCGGGCATGAGATTGGGTCTAACTGTCTAAAAAAAAATTTTGACTGTGTCCGTCTCCCTTGTCGGGATCCCCGTCGGGTTGTCACCCAAGTCAGTTTATCATGCTACTGGGCCAGGCACATAGGTCGTGCCTAGCCCGACATAATGCATGAGTCATATCGACCCAGCATGACATGAACCATGCCATGAGGAGGCTCGGTCCGGCACGAGGCATGGTTTTGGACTGTGCAGTGTCGGGACAGTCATTGGTGAACCAAGATAGGCCACGAGACGTGCTTGGGCTGCCCAGCCTATTTGACATCTTTAGTTATAAATGAATGTTCACCATAAAGACTGGTCTAATTGAAAATATATATTGTCTTAAGGTAAGATTTATATCAACAGGATTCACTAAGATATTTGGTGTGTATTATTAGGATACTTTTGCTCTCGTGGCTAAAATCGTATTCATATGAATTTTTATTTTATTAGCAACATCCAAAAGTTAAAGGATACACTAGCCAAATATAAAAAATATCTTTAATCATGGCAACATGGAGGAGAATTGTGTATATAGAGCAACAAACGGATTTTAAAGTAAAATAATTAAAAGATGGTTTCCTTTTGAATTTTTATTTTATTGCCAGAATCTAAAAGATGTGAGATATATATACTAGCTAGAAATGCAAAAAATTTTTATTCATGATAACCTGGAAGAGAATGTATATATGATGCCACTAATAGATTTTCAAGCAAACTAATCAAAAGTAGTTTACAATTTGTAGAAGATGCTATATGGTCTAAAGAAGTCTTTGACAACCTTGTTTATATGATTTTTATAGGTAGTTACATTATTTAGTTTATATATGTGTTATGAATTTTTATTTATATTTCTAAGTGTTCTGACAGCATAATGATTTTGCTTTAGTCCTAGGAGAGAGATGTTATTATGATTATAAGAGATGGTGAATTGAGAATTTATTCAACTTAAGGAGTAGTTTTAGTTAGAGGTGTCAACCGGGCCGGCCCGGCCCGGCACGAGGCACGGAACGGTTTGGCCCTGCCTGGGCCGGCCCGACACGTTAAAAAACCATGCCCGGGCTCGTGCCGTGCCCGGGTCAGGCACTAGTCGTGCCGTGCCGTGCCTGGCCTGGCACGGCTCGGGCCGTGGCATGGCACGCCGGCACGGGTTCTTCCCGTGCCAGTTTCACGCGGCCACGCGTGGGCGTGACCCGGCCCCTCCCGAATAAAAGACCGCGGGTCGGGTCTGATTGGACCCGACCCGCGGTCCCGACCTAATCCCAACGGGAAAAAAATATGTAGTTAATATTAATTTTCAGCCGTTGGATTCGCCTCCAACTGCTAGGGGGCAGAATTCAACGGTCCTCGTGATTCTGCCCCCTAAATAATTATTAAAAATTCAAAAAAATATAAAAAAAATATATTTTTTTATAAAAAATTAATATCTTTAATCTATAAATTCTACTCCACTCCCTTTAATACTTATGTTTTTCAAAAACATATATTCTCTCAAATCTCTCTTTTTCTAACATAGACCGTGCTTTTCTCTCTCGGGCCTCAGGATTTTACTTTTGGCTTGGATTTTTGTGAAACTCGACTTGAGTTTTGAACATTAGAGCTTGCTGCGGTGCACCGTGCACGTGACTGACCTCACTGCTTTTACCGGGTAATTTATTTTACGTTTTTTACTCTCTCTCTACAGTTTCTCTCTCTAGAAAAAAATTAGGAAAAAATAAAAATCATAAAAAATGACAAATACACCTGACACGTATTTAAATTTGGAAAATGAAAATATTACACAGAGGTCTGAGGCTGCTGAAACTTTGGTTTCTCCAGTCGTCTCAACTCAAGTTCTAAAAAACAAAAAACTAGGAGAACTTCTGTAGTTTGGACTCATTTTAAAATCATAAAACAAAAAAAATATTCGGGGTGAGGAACAAGAAATGATACAGTGCAAATATTGTATGAGACTTTTAACATGTACGAGTTTGTTTCGGACTGGGCACCTCAAGAGGCATGCCGAATCATGCACCAAAAAACACGGTCCATTAGATCATAGGCAACCCCAACTTGGCACTGCATTTTTTGAGACTAGATCGAGTTCAGTCTCAAAGTTTACTTCCTTCATATACTTCAGCGAGTTGGGTAGGGACGACATGTCAAAACTTATCACATTGATGGGTCTTCTGATCAGATTTTCGGAAGATCTAAGGGTAGTGCGCATCATGCAGACATATTTTCAGCCTGATTATCGTAGGATTCCTAGGTCCACATCTAGGAATGACATACTAAAGATATATAAGTTAGAAAAATAAAAAATAATTAATGAATTTATGGCATATAGTGGAGTGGTGTCCGTGACGTCCGATATATGGACAAGTCATGATGATTCTTCTTATGCATGTCTTACGAGTCACTATGTAGATTCTAACTAGACAATCAATAAAAAAATTTTAGGATTCACTGAGATTCTTCATTCTCATGATGTCCCGGTCATTTTTGAGTGTATGATGAAAATCTTTAGGGAATATAAAATTCAAAATAAAATTTTGTGTCACATTCGATAATGATTCTAATAATAGAGTAGCGATCAATATGTTTGTTAGGAATATTAGAGATGCACCATTATGAGAGATCTTTCATGTCAGATGCATGTGTCACGTGATTAACCTGATTGTTCAAGCGGGTATGAAGGTGTGTTCCCCCGCGTTGGATAATATACGCAATGCACTAAAGTATATTCGCACTCCTTGCAGACAACAAGAGTTTGGTACTCTCTGTTTGTCTGCGAATCTTAATAAGAAGAAATTCCAATCGGATGTGAGACATCGTTGGAATTACACCTACCTGATGTTGGAATCATATGTTGGATATGAACACGTGATATTCGATTACGTCAATAGTAAGAGTGACGAACTTATTATTGACGACACTGACTGGGCTTCAGGAATTTCATTTATGAAATTCCTGAAGATTTTTTATGACACGACGAACATGTGTTCGTCGATTTATACGCCCACGACTTGCATTGTACTCCGGTACATATGCAACATTAGTAGCATGTTTAGGAAGTATCGAGCTGACCCGACGCTTAGCCATATGATTGCAGAGATGGAGACCAAATACTTGAAGTACTTGTCCACCGTTCCATCTCTTTATTGCTTCGCTGCATGCATAGACCCTAGGGTTAAGGTGGAAGGGGTAGAAAACACTCTGACTTTCATTTCCTTGTGCATGAACCTGGAAGAGCCACCTGAAGGGTTCATTCACGAGAAGCTGACTGACCTGTTCACATACTACGATACTAGGTATGATGGTAGTAGTAGTGAGACTGTGATTACGGACATTGATATCTTGTTCGGAGATGATGATTTTTCCATTCAGATAGCGAGAGAGAAATGTATGGGTGAACCATCACATAGGAGCGAGCTGTCTTGGTACTTAGATACCGATTACTGCTCAATCCTATCATATTCTGATACTAAGAATCTTGATTTATTATAGTGGTGAAAATCATATGAGTCCACCTTTCCCGTGCTATCTAAGATGGCACGGGATCTACTGACTCCTCCGGTGTCGAACGTAACCTCGGAGTCTGCTTTTTCTGTTGTAGTGAACGTGATTTCGGATAGGAGATCGAGATTACGTCCAGATATGGTTGATGCCTTGGCTTGTTTGAAGGATTGGGAGGAATCGAGGTTTAGCAACCATGATCGTGCTGGAGCTAGGATTTGGACAGGCATGGCAGTCGCATCCACATCCACTACGATGGCGGAGAAGTTGATTGTCGATGATGATGATTCATATGATACTGATCTTGATGTTGCGGCTGATGATTCTCATGATATGCCGATTGACGATTGATGATGATTTGATATTTTTTGTTTTCGATGTTTTTTTATTGATTATATTTGTACGCTTTGTTTGTACGTTGTGTTGAAATTGATATTTGTTTTGTTCGGATCTTCGGTTTAAAAATGGAAGATTGCTAATTTTTCATTTGTGTATTTTAAAAATTATTTAATTTTTATTTTTACTAACATAACGTATTTATTTATTTTTTTTATGTTTTAAATTTTATTTTAAAAATTAATAACTTTAATATATAATTAATAATTATAATAAAAGTTAAACTAATTTGAATTTGATAAAAAAAAATTTCTAAATTTTGTTTTTTTTATTAATTTTTATTTTTAACATTTTTAAAAATATTTATATTTAATACTATACACTTAAGAATTACAATATCTAAAATTTTTTTTTTAAAAAATTTTTTTGCATCTTCGGCTGCCCTGGCCTGTATGGCCAGGCCAGGCCTGAGCGGGCCCGACACGGCACGGCCTGCCGTGCCTACGGGCCGTGTCGGGCACGACTGTTTTTAAACCGTGCCGGGCCGGGCCCGGCACGATAGCACGGTCGTGCCCTAAAAAAATGGGCCGGCCCGGCCCGTTTGACACCTCTAGTTTTTGTCATAATTCTAGATAAAGGGTCTTGAGAGAATTAGTTACTTTCTTGATATATAAGTGACATATCTATGATATAATCTTTTTTTGTCACATAAGAGTTATGCAGTTGATATTCTTACAAAATTTGTTTTTTTAGGTTGTGGTTCATCATATGCTTTTATTGATCTATGTTTTATTTTTTCCTTTGATTTGACTCTTCTAGTTAACTATAGGAGAGAAATTATTTTATTATAGAGAAAATATGTAGTTGACATTCTTATAAAAGTTGATCTTTTAGATTGTATTTCATCATATACTCTTATTGATCTATTTTTTGTTTTTTATTTTGATTTGACTCTTTTAGTTGACTCTATTATTTATAAGAGAATTATAAGAAAAATTAATTATATGACTATTACTAGATTAAAATATAGCTTATGCAGTCAATATAGTTAGTTATTTCATAATTTTTTATATCATGTTGATCTGGATGTATCTTTTTGTATACTGAGATATATTAAATAGTCTTGAGGACTTAATGATCTTTTGTAGTGATCGAGTATTTATCGTTAGTCAGATATACAGAATTTATTTGTGCACTAGTTTGCACCGATATGAGATCAACATGTTTTTTTTTTATTTTTTTAGAGGTAAACTTATCTCTTGGAGAAATAAGAGATTAATATTATTTCTAGAGATGTCAAACAGGTCATGCCGGACTGGCCGGGCATGGTTTTAGGCTGTCCAACCATGCTAGCGTGTCGGGCTAGACACGACATGGTTACTGTACCGTGCCGTGCCTAGCCCGGCACGGTTTCTTCAGACCAGGATTGGCATGGCCTGTCAGCACGATTGGTTTTTTAGTGTGCCGGGTCAGCCCTGTATGTGCCAGAACAGGCTCATATGGGTTGGTTTAAAGAATAATTTTTTTTATTTCTATGTTTATAATATTTATGTAATTATAAAATTTAAATTAGATAAAATTAAAAAATATTTAAATTGTAAATTATAAATATTTGAATAGCTATAAAGTTTATTTTTTTATGTTATTTGTTTTAACTATGTATTAATTAGATTAATAAATTATAATTTATTAGAATAAAATTTTAGAATTTATAATGAAATTTTTAAACACAAAAATAAAATAAACACAATTTCTTTAACAAAAATGACTAAGTCACAAATTCAAACGCCCAAACCAAAGCAAATACAATGTAAATAAAAATGAGTACAGAATATCGAAATCAAAAATCAAAATTAAGCATAATTCATAAGCATAAGCATAACTATATCATAAGTGTCATTGTCGGCATGCCACAATCCCATAATCATCAACCATCAGGCATCAAGTGGGAATCTCATCAATCATTCATCAGTGTATCATTATCATCTTCAATCTAAATATCAAAATCATTATCACATGGATCATCATCAACAATCAACTTCTTCAATTTTGCTGTAGTTCCTGTCCTAGTATGATCTTGGATGCTAAATTTTGAATCATTTCAATTCTTCATGCATGCTAAAGTCTCAACAATATCTAGATGTAATCTTGATCTTCTATCCAAAATCACATTCACTATAATATAAAAAATAGACTTCGAAGCTACGCTTGATATCAGATGAGTCAGTAGAGTCTGTGTCATCTTAGATAGTACGGAAAAGGTGGACTCATATGATTTTCATCACTATAATATATTAAGATTCTTAGTATCAGAATGTGATATGATTGAGCATAAATTGGTATTTAAGTATCGAGACAGTTCACTCCTATTTAATGGTCAACTCCATCATTTCTCCTAGTTAACTGAATGGAAAAAATCATCTCCGAATATGGTATCAATGTCTGTACTCATAGCCTCACTACTACTACCATTATACTTAGTATCATAGATGTGAAAAGGTCAGTCAACTTCTCGTGAATTAATCCTTCAGGTGAGTCTTCCAGGTTCATGCACGAGGAAATGTAAGTTAAAATGTTATTTATTCCTTTCACCTTAATCCTAGATTTCATGCATGCAGTGAGACAATAAAGAGATAGAATGGTGGATTAGTCTATGCATGCACTTGAGTGCAATGCAAGTCACGAGAGTATAAACCGATGAACACATATTCGTCGTATCATAAAAAATCTTTAGGAATTTCATAAATAAAATTTTTGTAGCACAGTCAGTATCATCAATAATAAGTTCACCACTCTCACTATTTACGTAGTTGGATATCATGTATTCGTATCCAACACATGACTATAATATCAGGTATGTGTAATTTCAACAGTATCTCACATTCAATTAGTATTTCTTCTTAAGATTCGTAGATAAACAGAGACTACCAAACTCCTCTTTCTACGAAGTGTGCGAATATATTTTAGTGAGTTACGTATGCTATCCAAAGCGGGGCAACACACATTCATCTCCACTTGTACAATTAAGTTAATCACGTGACACATACATTTGACTTAGAAAATCTCTCATAATGGTGCGTCTCTAATATTCCTAACAAACATGTTAATCGCTACTCTATTATTATATACGTTATCGTATGTGATACTAAAAATTTTATTATGAATTTTATATTATCTAAAAATTTTTATCATGCACTCAAAAATGGCCGGACCATCATGAAGATGTAAAATCTCAGAAAATTCTAAATTTTTTTTTATTTATAGTCTATTTAGAATCTATATAGTGAACGGTGAGACATGCATAAGATGAATCATCGTGACTAGTCCAGATATCGGACGTCACGAATACCACTCTACTATATGCCATAAATGTATTAATTATTATTTATTTTTGTTAATGTATAAATTTTTAGTATGTCGTTCCTAGATCTGAACTTAGGAATTTTATAATACGGATGCTGAAAATATATCGGCATGATGCTCACTACCATTGGATCTTCTGAAAATTGGATTGGAATATTCATCAAGATAATAAGTTTGGCCATGTCTTCCTTACCCAATTCACTATTGTATATGAAGGGGGTAAATTCTAAGATTAAATTAGATTCAGCATCAAAAATTATATTGTTAAGTTGGGTTTGCCTAGGATTTAATATATCATATTTTTTGGTGTATATATTGACATGCCTCTTAAGGTGTTTAGTTCCAAACGCACTCTTTCAAATAATTTTTTTTTATAATATTTGCACCGTGCTATTTTTTAAATGAGTCTTAACTATAGAAGTTCTTCTAGTTTTTTGTTTTTTAGATATTCGGTTGAAATGATTGGAGAAATAAAAGTTTCAGCAGCATCAGACTTTTGTGAAAGATTTTTTTTTTAAATTTAAATTAATTTCATTAGTATTTATCAAGGAAGCACGGACACGGCTCCCTACAGCCGTGTCTGCGTGTCCGACACCTGGACATGACACAGACATGGCACGGATACGTGTTTGATACGCCACGTGGCATATCATTGCACAATCCTTATCCGATATGTCACATGGCGTATCGGATGGTTGCGTCGGCAGACGACAGCCGTATCCATGCCTATAGTGCCCGACGTCCGACGACGTCGGGTGGCTAATGTTGCCGCATGGGCGACGTTGGCCATTGGCAGGGGGCGGGCGCGATTTGAGGGAGAGGCAGGAGCGGGCGTGATTTGAGGGGAGTGGAAGGGGCGGCGCGAATTGAGGGGAGAAGCAGGGGCAGCGCGAATTGAGGGGAGAGACAGGGGCGGGGGTGTTTGAGGGGGAGGCAGGGGCGGGCGTACTTGTGTGAGGATGTGCATAAAATAAAATATTTTTATAAAATAAAATATTTTAATAAAATAAAATAAAATATTTTTATTTTATAAAATAAATAATATGTATTTATATTATATAATAAAATATTTTAATTTAATTTAATTTAAATGAATTTTATAAAATACTTAATATTTATAATTTTTATTTTTATTTTTATTTTTTTTATCATGCCGTATCCTAGTCGTATCCGTATCCTAATTTTTTAGAATTTGTCGTATCCCCGTATCCTGTCGTGTCGTATCCCCGTGTCCGTGCTTTTTAGGTATTTATCATTTTTTTGATTTTTTAGATAAGATGATAAATTAAAGTGTAGAGAGAGAGAAAGAAAGTAAAAAATTAATTATTTTTAAATATTATGTAAAGACTCAAGAAGAGTTTTAGTTAATTAAATAAAAAAAATAAAAATACCTATAAAGTAGTGTAAAGGTAAAACACGTGTATCAAAATTTCAACTTTTAAAATCGAGCCCGAGTTATGAGTCCCGAAAACAAAATTTTGAAAGAGATAATTTTAGGAGAGATTTGAGAGAGTGCAAATTTATGTTTTTAAAAAATATAAAAAAAGGGGGGGGGGGATCTTTTATAGAATAAAATAAAGAAATTATTTTTTTAAAAAAAGTATTTTTTTATTTTTTTTATTATTTTATTGATTTTTTTGGGGCAAAATCATGTGGGCCGTTAGATTCTGCCCCATAGCCATTGGAGGCGAAATTCAATGGTTAAAATTCAAAAATTTTAATTTTTTAATTTTTATTTTTTTTTAATTTTGAATTGTTGGGGAATTTAATGGGGATTGGGGGTAGAATTGGACCCGGACCTAGACGGTTTCTAGAATTGTCGGGCTCAGCTTTTGCTGTTGGGGTGGCTCTTGGCTTGTGCCGAGGTACCGTGCCAACGGGCCGTGCACGGCACGAGGCCCGGTTGGCCTCGTCACAGTACGGGCACAAAAAATTCTTGTGCCATGCCGGGCCAGGCACGGTCGGATCGTGCCGTGCCTCAGGCGAGCCTTGCCCGGTTGACACCTCTAATTATTTTAAGATCTAGAATATAGATAAAGTTTAAGGTCATAATAATTATTATTTGTGAAATATTTTGGATTTAAATCTTGAGGAGATCAAATATTTACTTTATTTTTGTGACTATTCTTTTTTATGACATTAACGCCATGAGATATATTGTCTTTAATCTAACATTTCATCAGCATATGAAGTGTAAAGAGTTGAACTACTTTATAATTAGGAATAAAAATCTAGGTGAGATCATTGGTACAACTTATATTCAGACAGAAGAGCTAATACCGAACATCTTTATGAATGTCTTTAAAAAGTCTCAACTTATATTTTTATTTTTCAAATTTGATGCTTTAAACATTTACACAATAGTTTGAGTAAGGGGGGCATTTATGGTTTACAATTTTATTTGTATTTTTTTATTGTTATTTAACTTTATTACATTATGAATGAGAGCATCAAACTTGTGTGTTTTTCTAATCCAACAAGCTTACGACGATTATATAAGGGCCTCTCCTATAAACTTTTTTTATTAGAGTTGTCTATTGATGTTTTATATTTTGGTGACTTAAATTTTAATATTTATGATAAAGATAAAAGTAGTGTCAAACATATTCTTATAACATGAAAATAACTATCATAGGAGAAAATCTTTCAGATTAAGTTATAGGTAATTATTTTTGCTCATATAAGATTTTTCATAATCTAAAACTTGTGTGATTTTTGTTTTATTTGAGCAAAAAAATTAATGAAATAAAAATAATTTCCATGAAATAATAACATGGTAAACTATAATAATTTTCTTAAGTTTGTGTATAGATATTCATCACACTAAGCTTGACATAGAGAATAATGAGTCAAGGCTTTTTGAAGATTTTTGTAAGGTTAGTGATTTGTTGTAAAATCATAAATTATAGTAATAGACATATTCTGAATATTTTTCTTGAAAAATAGATAATTCAATTATATATGTTTCATCTGTTAGTGAAACACAAGATTGAATGTTATATATTTGTATTTTTTATTGTTACTTTAATTTACTACATTATAGATGGGAGCACCAAATTTGTGGGCAACCCCCATTCGACTAGCCAATGGCTATTATATAAGGGTCCCTTATCTATAGTTTTTTTTAATAAGTCTTCTATTGATATGTTATCTGTTTCATGACTTAAATTTTAATAGTTGTGATAAAAATAAAAATAATCTCAAACATACTCTTATAATATGAAAGTAATTGTCACATAAGAAAATTTCTCAAATTAAGCTATAGATTATTATTTTCGCTCATATAAGACTTTTCATAGTATATAAATTGTTTTATCTTTCTCTTATTTGAGCAAAAAAAAAATGATTAATGGATAAAAATTTCATTTTCAAGATCTCAATAAAAATATATCATTTATACCCAATTGAAATACTGATTAATGGTGAATACTAGCATAGAGAAAAATCATTGTAGAATAATAAAGTCATAACTTTCAAAACTAAATAAAAATATGGTAATAATGTACAATGAGAATCTTGCTGATATAACCTTAATTTTGAATTAGGTCAGTCCAACATTGAATGCTCTCATCTAGAAAATATAAATAAATAAAAACAAGTAATAACGTGGTAAATTATAGTTTTCCTCTCAAGTTTGTGTGTAAATATCTATGACACTGAGCTTGGATGAGAGAATAGTGAACTAAGATTTTTTGAATATCTTCTTGAAAATACCATTTGATTAATTTGTTGTATGAACATAAGCTATAGTAATGATCACATTCAAAATTTTTTTTCTAGGAAGAAACAATCTTCTTTTGTTTTTCATCCACTAGTGGAACATCTTATTGGAGGCTATATATTTGTATGTTTTATTGTTATTTTACTTTATTATATTATGAATGAGAACATCTAACTTGTGGGCTTCCCCATTCTAGGGCTTTTGGTGGTGAGGAATTCTGTTGAGATTTGATTTTATTTGGTCTATACTATACATATAAAATCTTTACTATGAATATTAATATTAAAAAAAAAATCAGTAATATGAATGTTATCATAATCTAGATCTTTTGGTGTTTGAGTATTGCCCATATTGCATTTTCCTAGTAATAGTCAAAATGGATATTAGATTGATCTAATGGTGACGAGGAAGTAATAGCAGTGATCCATTGCATGAAAATATATACATGAAATTTGGTGCTTATAATTTTTTAATTTATAAAATTTGAGAATTAAATTAAAAGACCTTATCGCATGATATATAAAATATTTTAATATTGCAAGTTAATATGTTGGGGTTAACAGATTTTTTTTTTTGGTTTATTCATGATATATAAAATAAATTACTAAAACATTAATAATAATCGACAATAAATTCAAAAAATAAAAATAACGATATAGAGTTTTTGACTAGCTGAGTTTCTTGTTCAATCAAGTTTTAATTTTGATTTTAATTTTTAATACATTAATGTAAAGAAGTATTTGTTTTTTGTTGAAGATTGATGTTTTTTGTTGAAGATTGACGTTTTTTGTTTATTTTTTTTTTCTTTTCATTGTTGGGGGCATTCGACACATGGGGTAATGCTAACCTGATAAATTGAGTCACCTATTGGATGTGCCACTTTATGATAAGTCAGATTGGTGTATAGTGAGTGATGCACAATTAGTATTACATCTGTGGATGTTGCTTGATCCTAGTATACTGAACATATTTGGCCTTTTGACATTTGCATGAAGATTTGAGATTTGACTTTGGCGATATACTCATCGAGGATGTCTCAATGTACAAAATTTGTACAATAGACTACTAGGCCTTCCACAAGTGCACATACTAGTCTTGACATGCTTATCTAAGGGGAATATTCCAAATCTCTTTTCTAGGGCACTATTAGCTCTAGCCGGAATACCCATATGTCTATGATTTTATCTTTTCATCACATCACTTTGGACTATATATAGCTCTAGATTTTATTTGGTCTATGCAAATGAGAGCACTCAACATATTAATTTATAACATGGGCAATACTCCACTATTAGATCAACTTTATTATCGATGAATTCTATTTATTTCTCTCTAATAAAGATTTTAGATAAAAAATTTTATCAGAATTCATGAATAATTTTGACATTTCTCTTGATATATCTCTTAATAACTTTCTTTTATGTGACTCATCTTTATGCAATGCTTATACTAAATTGAGGCCCCCATATTTCTTTTTTTATCATGACTGGTACTTCATTGATTATAAGTATATGTTGAATGAGTTGTCATTCTAGTATGTCTCATTATGTCTCGTATATATTGAACGAATTGGTGATATAACTCTGATGATTGGCCTAGTGGAATACAATCAATTACTCAAAATTTGATAGCGAATGATATATGCCTTTTAGTGTGTACCAAAATATCATGTCCAATAAGTTGATACATTTGTCTAACTCTCTCATACACATTGATCTATATTGGTAAAATTTCCAAGGGTTTCATAACTAGTTGAGTGAAGAAGACAAAGTGAGTAATGGTATTCTCTAGCTCTCGAAGCTCCTCTAATCTCAATTCTATAAGCTATGAAATAATATCATATATATACGCATAATCTCGGATGAGTTTATTGATGCTAATAACTTACCTATGATCTTGCATGTTGTGCAAGATGAAAATATTGAAGCTAACTATAGTTTGATGAATTTTCAAATGAATATATACTAAAAAAGAATTGTAATTTGGCCTCTAAGTGTTATGCAACATATTAGGATATTTATTGAGAAAAATATGTTAGTAGTATAATACAAAATTTTTAGGAAGCTTTAAAAAAAAATAATCTATCTTTAAATAATATGGAGTCGTTATATTCTTACTCATATTATTATTGATAAAATATGATAATGTGTTTTGATCTCCTATATAAAATTTTAATATTAGGTAAATATAATTTTAATGATGTTAAATATTAAGAAAATTTGTAAAATTCTAAATAACTTTCAATAATATTAATGTTAGTTTGAAACCAACTTGTCTTATTATACAAATTCTATGAAAAATATAGTTCACATGAAATATTTCATCACTATAACCTCTTGACCATACCTCACAATTCGAACAAGCTCGATCCCATCCTTTTTACTCATCCTAAATTTGGCTTGTATTGGTTTTGGATTAGTATAGACAATTACCTACCTGACATAATTGTGTTGTTCGGGCATGTTAGGTATATAAGAATATTTATCAGGCTGCCTAGATTGGCTTAGTAGGTGACATTACTCAATCGTTGATTGAAATCTAGTTTGGTGCTCAAGTATCACCCATGTGGTATTTGCCTAGTAATAGTCAAAATATACATGGAATTATCATTTATATAAATTTTTAATTTATTAAATTTGAGAATTAAATTAAAATACTTTATCTTATGATGTATGATTTTTTTTTTAATTTTGCAAGTTAATATATTGGGGCTAAAAGAAATATTTTTTGGTTTATTCATGTTATATAAGATAAATTACTAAAACATTAATAACAATTAATAATAAATTAAGATTAAAAAAAACAAAAAAAAAAAGATTTAGTCTATGACTAGCTAAGTTTCTTGTTCAAACTTGTATTCTAGTATTGATTTTAATTTGTAATACATTAATGAAAGAAATATATGCTTTTTGTTGAGGTTTTATTTTTCTTTGTTGTTTATCTTTTTTTTCATTACATTGGAGCTTTTAACATGTGGGGCAATGATAACATGATAACTTAAGCTAAATGTTTATATTAGATGAATATGTTCATAAATTTTCTTGAAACTTTGATATGTGAGATTTGATTTTATTTATAATACATTAATAATAATTTTTGTTCAAACTACAGACTTGATGTTCCATACCTAAAAGTATATATTAGATGAATATGTCTAAAATAATTCTTAGGCGAGTCTTCTCTTGCATCAATTGGTTCAATTTGGAATAGCAACCTGAACATTCTGATTGCATTACATGAAGAACCAAATACATGTTATACTTAGCAGTCATTTTTTTATAATCCTTATTCTTATTTTGATATTATATATTTTAATTTCTTATTTTTTTTAGAGATCTATAAGATTGCATATATTCTTATGAGGTACTTAATTGTTCATGATGTTGATAAATTATGTTGAATGAATTAAATATAATCATATTTAATTATATTTATGATTTTATTTTGAAATTTTAAAGTAAGGTGGTAGTGAGATGTATATGAGTGTGACATAATATGAGTAGGCTGAGAATGTCTGAGTAGGCTGACTATGAGGATACTTTTTTCATGGCCAAAATGATTACTACTAAGGTGTTATTTTTTATCATTGCTTCCAACTTGTAGATAATTAATCTAAAAATAGTCTACATGTTTTTATGTGTTAAATAAATATAAGGGACATATTCTTTCATATTAATCTAAAAAAAAGTATTTATACAATTAACTCCATCAAGATTTATTATTCTTAGGAGCTTAGATATAATGGGTAGATTTTGAAAGGTTTTTTATGCCTTATAGTTGTCTCATAGGATATGGTTTAACGAAATTTTTGTAGCTCTTACAATCTTTGTTCTTAGGAGTTGCATATCAGTTTATTCTTATTTTTTTTTATTTGAATTAGGAAGTTAATATGTGATATTATTAATACATATCGATAATATTTTGATTATAAGAGATGATCAATTAGATATATATTAATCGAAATTATTTTTATAAACTCAGTTTTATACGGATGATTTGACATATTTAAGGTATTTTCATATATTAAGATTGCATGCTTATAAGGCATTATATATATTTTTTTCATAAGAGTTATGTCTTTAATATTTTGTTTGATCTTGGTATGTTCGGATTTATAGTTATTAACTCGCTACTTGATTTAGCAATAGATTTTTCTATATATGTTGGTTCACCAGTTAATTCCATTAGATATGAGAAGTTCTTAGAAATTAAATTATTTGACAGTAAGCAAACCAAATCTCACCTACGCTATCAGTATAGATAGTCAGGTTCTAGATCTATTTAGACATATTCATATAAATGTAATTTTCAAGATTCTTATGTATGAGAAGAGAATTCTAGGATATGTGATTATGTTGAGAGATTATGAGCATAACTAACTTTGAACATATTTAGATTCTAGTAAAGCTCAAATAATCACAAAGAGATGATCTAACATAAGATTTCATATTTTTCTTAAAGTCAATCTTGTTTTTAAAAAAGTAGGAGAGATTATTATTTTGAGGTCTAGTATAGTGGTAGAGTATCAAACTATAATGTTAGTAATTTGTGAATTTCAGTGGATCAATTACTTCTTAAAAGAGTTTTGCATATCAATTTGGACACCAATTATGATTTATTATGAAAATCAGATAACTCAACATATTAATATCTACACAGTATTTCAAATATAATTGAAACATATTAAGATTGATTGTTATTTCATTTGTGAGAAAATTCATAACAGTTCAATGACATTGCTTATGTATCTACTAGTGAGTAAATTATAAACTTATTCACAAAGGATCTTTGAGGATCACATGTTATTTATTTTTTCTTCAAAATTAGTTGTTTGTGACATGTACACATAAGCTTGAGGGGAGGAAGTATGCTAAGGATAGGTTCTATTATATTTTTTGACATTCTTTTTTCATTGTTTGGGAGCATCTCACATATGGGCTAACTCAAATTATATATAGACATTGTATTTTGCAAAATAATTGTATGATTAATAAAAAATATATATTTTTTGTTTTCCTTCTATCTCTCTCCTTCCCAAAATTCACAAGGCCAAAACCTTAGTTGGCCCATTTGCACACCTTCAAATTTTATTTTTGATCGCAAACTTCTAAATGAATTGTATATTTTAGCTTGGTAAAAATTTCTTTAGATTTTTTCTCTTTATTAGGAAGTTTATTCGTCAAGTTATCTATCATTGTTTAACTAACGAACTATGTTCAAATTCTTGTAGCATATGCAATATAATTATGGTGCATGAGCCTCCATAAATAAATAATTGGTGCAGAAAATCAAGGCATTCTAGATTTATTTTTCTATCATCTAAGTTTGACATTATAAATCTTAATGTTTTAGTTGATGATGAGTATTGTAATTTATAATTTTGTAGTTCATAATTCTTTTATTATTATTTATTATTTTTATTTTCTATTATAGTTTATAATATGCGAAAAATTACATCAAAGTGAACATGTCGATGAAATATTATGAAATTATTAATTATACTGATTATATACATTATATCAATCAAATAATTAATATTTTATATGATTCTCATATAAAGAATAGAGTCAACTAGATGAGTTGCATCAGATGTACAATTGGTATTTGGACTAATAGAAGCATCTAGTGTTGCACAACCTAATAGTCCAACTTCTAAGGGTATTAAGCGCATATTTTTTATGTGGTAATATAATAATATTCATAAACTAAGTCATCTCTATACAAAGAATATATTTGAGTCTCTTAAGGTCATTTGTTTGAAATCATGCATGAAAATATTTTTTGAGTTGAGTGATTCTTAACTCTTCATTTCTCATAATTAGAATGTGATTTATATATACAATCTAAAAAATTACCTTATTCTCAAGGTACATTCTAAAAAAAATAAAGAAAAGTCTATAACTCATATGTAACTTAAATGAGATGATTGTTGTGTAAATTTTATAAATTAGGGTTCTGGTGATTGTTTTAGGCTATATAATGACTTTTGTATTTTATAAATTATGTTTGATTGTCCTACTCAAATTTCATGTGATTGTTTTATATATATATATATATATATTTCTAAACATCTCCGTCAATAAATTTATTTTTTATGTTTAGCTGATGTATTTTTCATCCAAGTCGTCACCAGCAAAATAAAAATTCGTACTAAGTTTACTTATGTATTTTTTCATAAGTAAACTCTCTCATAATATGTCTTATCTTGAAATAATTTATCTTTATAATTTGACATGTCATTATTATGAACATTCACATGCAATGAATAATAAGCTTTTTTAAAAGTTTGATATTAGTTTTTAAGATTGGAGAGAATATATATCTTTTTCATCATGGTCCGGATCAATTTTAGATGAGACAATATCTTAAAAAGAGACTTAAATATTTTAATACTATCAAGATAAGAAATAAAAGAATAAAAGAAAAAAAAATGAGGTGATAGTGATAAAATCAATGCAATTTGGTATTGAGTCGAGCTCTTTTATTTTATTTAGGGAATGATTGAAAGGCAAAATTATATGGTTGATTACAAGATTATCAGACTCCTTGATAAACTCGTATATGATATGAGCAAATTGGGTATGTCTCATTTTTTTAGTATAGATTCTAAGTTCTAAGTTGTCAGTTATTTCAGTTTTTGAATCAACATGAGAATGTACTAAGGAAGACTTATGAATTACTGTATCATATGGATCTACAAAATATTTCTCTTCCTATGAAATATTATTATTTTTAGACTCAACTTGATTTGTATTTATGGGTAAAGATATTGAAACTCCATGAAAGTGACATCATAATATGGATTAAAAGTTTAGATTTAGTTGAATGGTGACTCTTTTTACTAACTAATGGTGTAAGTGGGATTATTGAAGGGAAAGGAAAAGAAATTGGTCTAAGTATAACTTATGAACTCACACTTTTCTTATACTCGTTAAAAAATGAGTCATATTCAAAAAAGATATATTTATATTAATTAAAATTTTATAAATCTTTAGTACTAAAATATTCAATAAAGATACATATCAAATCTATTGGTATCAGATTGTCCCAATTTGGCAAGAGATTATGGACAATGTAGATGTTTTGAAAAAAATTGGGAGATAAATTAAATGTTTTACTTCTATGATGCAAGATCTGAAAGGGCACATGCTAAAAAAATATAAGCAGATATCATAGTTGTGAAAGGCGTCACATCGAGGTGTAAAGGTCTCTTGTAACCTTGAGGCGCAAGGTACATTTAAGGCACGAGTTTTTATATGTAAGGCGCACCCTATATTTCATATATATTTATATCAAATATAATCAAATTTAACATACTATATTCAATTTTATATCAATAATAGAAAAATATTTATAATTAACAATGAATATATATTTCATTAATATATATATATATATATATATATATATAATTAGATAAATAGTTATTTATATAAATAGATATTTTTTTATTAATTTATTTATAAATAGATAATTCATTATTACTTATTTTAAAGTAGATTATTTATTTTTACTTATTTAAAAATAAAGAATTTATTATTTTTTATTTAAGAATAAAGAATTTATTATTAATTATTTAATAAATAAATAATTTATCATAAATAAATATTTAATTAAATAAATAAGTAAAACTTCTCATTCAAATTACCATAAGTAGATAATATAAAAATAGATTAAGCAAACAAATTCATAAAAAAAACATTTCAATTAATTATTTATGAATTAAAAAATATAAAGAAGCGAGGTTGTTGAAAATTATGCCTTTTTGGAACCTCACACCTAGCAAAGGCGTGCACCTTGCTTGCCTAAACTATTCCTTTCTGAAAGTGTTGTGTCTGACCTCAAGCAAGGTTCCAGAGTATTAAATCGTGTCGCCTTACGTCTAGGCATGTCTTAAGCATGTCTTTCATAACAAGGGCAAGTATTTGATTGATGAGGTTGTATATAGGTAGAATTGTATTTTTTTAAGAGTATTTTGATATACTTAATGCATGTAAGAGTGTTCTAGTTATCTGAATTAAATATTTATATTTTATTTCATTAATCTTATTTTGTATGGGTATTTCAACATAAAAATTTTGATGTATAACTTTATAATCCATATAGCTAGTATTGAATATGCATGACATATTATAATATGTTATTGTTTTTTTTTTAATTTTTTTATTAAATTGATTTTTTAATTTTATAAAATATCTAAAAAATAGAAATAAATGTGAAATATCATAAAAAAAATTTTCAAGTACATTGTTCATAGTCAATGATAAAAGTAATCAATACCTAAAGTCATTTTTCGCCACTTCTCTACTAAGCTTTTATTTGTCTGGATTTATCAGATCCAATAAGTTCTTATTTATATTAAACTAATGTGTAAAATAATTTTTTTTAATATATTTTTAATATATCTCATATCCTAGGATAGATATATTTTTAATATTAGAATAAAATATTCTTAATTTGGTTAGTGCTGAGTAACTAAGTTGATAATATACAAGTAATAGATTTAACATATTAAATTTATTGAAGAAGATCCTACCATACAAAATGACATTATTCACAATGCTCAATCAACAACCTAATAGTAGTGTTTCTCATACTTTTTTGATCTTACAAATACACATCAATATACCCAAAAATAAAATTAGAATTTAATTATCTAAAAAGATAACATATAGAAAGTAAATTAATAGAAAAAACATAATAAACATATCATGAGAAAACTATTATTTATGAAAAGCATATATATAGGCATATATATATATATATATATACGTGTGTGTGTGTGTGTAATATAAATAAATAAATAAAAAATATATATATATATATATATATAAACATATAAATATAAACATATAAATATAAACATATAAATATATACAATAATATATTTACCCACACACACACAAAATTTTTAATTAAAAGACAAAACTAATATTCATAAAGCAATTTTGTAATTTTTGGTAAGTGTTTGAATTCAAAAAAAAAAATTGCATAGGAAAAAAAGTAGAAAATTTTTAATATATATATATATATATATATATATATATAATTTTTTTTATTTTTTAAAAAATGAAACTGTTTTACGAAATCGGAATGTAATTTTGTATTTTGTAGGTGATTTTTGAATTCAAAAATTCCTCATAATTTTTCTTTAAATCCTACTTGATGACTTGAGGGAAAAATTGATTTTCTAATTTTTTAGGACTCAAAATATAAATATTTTATGTTTTAGTGTTAATGATAAAGTTAAATTTTATAATAAATCAATAAAAACTTCACACAAAACTAGTACAATTGGATATTCTTATATAAGAATAAATTGGATTGGGTAGTTCACATGATATATTATATTGTTCAAATAAGTTATACATGTTCTGTTAATTAGTCATTCTTAAAAATTCATAAAAATAGTAGAGTCAATTGAATAAGTTGTATCAGATAAGAATATGATAAAACTGAATAAGTTGTATCCTAAAAGTAGTCAATCACAATTTCTACTAACACATAACCTAATAAACCTATCACTGTGAGTGTATGTGAGACAAATGTTGTCTGTGAAATTCTAACAATCATAGTTCTCACTGATTATTTTAGATTATATAATACTTTTTGTAATTTATAAATTATTTTGGTTGTATTGCTCAAAAATTAGGTCGCTATTTCATGTTCACTCTTTTTATAATATTGTCGTAAAGAAATATATTTTTTATGTCTAGTTAATATTGGTATAATCATGTGGAGAGATAAAGAATAAAATAAATATTCTTAAATATCCTAAGGTGCAAACTAAATAGTATTTCTTAGATGTATGACATGAAAGATACATGTTAAAAAATAATAAAAGAAGATATTTAATTGATGAGATAATTTATGATTAACATTTAATTTTTCTAAAAATATTTCACTCACATCAAGTAGTGTCCATATGGTCTAAATCAAGTTCTCGTTTCTTCTTTTTTGTCTTATTATGTGGGTGTATGTTAACACTTGAAGTCTGGTATATTATTCCATGATTTATACATTAAATATTAAAATTATATAACATATTCTATTATATTATTATTATTAATTTTAATATTTTATTAAAATATTTTTTTATACTTAGAAGTCTCCCTCTTCAAAAAAACTTTTAAGAATTATGTAGCTAGTAAAGTTTTATGTATTTTCTCAACTCTTTGATCCTCAGTCTCAGTCTATTAAGTGAAACTGTGTCATATATTTGTGTTGTCTGAGATGACTATAATGATACTGTCAATTGTTATAGAGTCTTACATATTATGTAAGATGAGATAAGAATAAGATAGGACAACTCAAACTCTCTCTTTGTTGATTGGTTCATATGATAAATTGCTTGGTATACTCTGATTAGAAAATTATGTTCAAATTCATATTATTCATTTTAAATAATTCTGGTTCCTAAGTTTATAATTTCAATAAGGTAATAATCTTTATTTTAATTACCTCCATAATAATAAATTATAAATAATTTACTAAGCACCACACCTTCAAAATATATGCTATTGTATTGAAACCAAAATAGGGTCTGTACCACAAACCCTAGCTACAATCATCATAAATTTATATATATTTTTGTACCAAAAGATAATAAATATTGAGATTTTATTTATTCTATTCATTTGCTTAGAAAACCCTAGTTGCTCCATGATGCTTCAACCAAATTCCTATTGTACTAAAATTTTAGTTTGCACACACCTCCAAAATCCTAACCACACTTTTTTGTGCATTGTTAGCTTCAACAATTAATGTATAGTGTGTGATATTGGTGCATGGTGAAGACGTATATCTCTTCCTCTCATAGTAGTTGTGCACGTACTTTCACTATTACATGTCATGTCATATTGATTTGTTATAGTTTACGTGCTCTATCTACTAACAAACTTAAGAAGAGCTTGTATTTTCTAGGATTTTAATTTTGATTTCATGTTGTTCATTAATGTCAAAAATCTCTAATAAATTCATAAAAAACTCACATAAAACTAGTACAACTTGATGTTCTTATATAAGGATAAAGTAGATTGGGACAACTGATATGTTGGGTGCATTATGAATTATTTTTGGCTATTAATGCGTTTTGATCATGTTGTAAAGTGAAATTATCAAAATTAATATCGAAATTAAATTAATCAAAATTAATATCTTAAGTATGTATATTATATTTAACAATATAAATTATCTTTGGCTAGGAATACGAGTGAATCATGTTGATTATTAATTTTGTCCTGGAGAACTATTATAATATAATGGGCGTTAATCCGAATCTGTTATTATTAAATAATATCAAATATTTCATATCTTTTTTTTTTTAATTTTATAATTCTATAAAGTATACATTACAGTTTTTTTCTTAACTTTGGCTATCAATGCGTTTTGAGTAATTTTTTCATCAATATTTTTGTCATTGTCTTCATTAATATTTTTTTCTTATTTTATAATTCAATAAAATATACATTATAGTGCTTAAATATTTAAGCACTGATATATCCATACTTATTGATATTTTCATATTTAACTAAAAACATTAGAAAATTTTATTAATAAAATATTATAACTTAAATTTTGCTTATTATCATTATCATCATTATCTAAGATATTAGGGCTGTGCAAAACATCAAGTCCTGACCTCATCATTGCTCAGCCCTAAGCTAATGAGCCCAAAGTTGATCTTTGGTTCTGCGTGTAGAAAGACTGCACATTTTGATTCTTCACACAAACAAAAGGGGTTGTGCTCGGCTGAGGCACCAAGGCTAGGAGTTATCTGAGGCATGATTTTTACAAATAAAAATTTTAAATTTAAACAAGAAATGAGGAAAAGTGGCTAATTGGGGTCTATGAGTCATGATGCCAGATTTACAAGAGAGCTGGAATGAAAGGGTGCTATGCAGGTTTGGGTCCTACAATACTGAGATCATTTCCTGCAAATGCAGCTGCTATTGCTACCTGGGAGCTTGCCTTGAAATTCCTTGGAGTCTACCATAACTGAGGAAAAGTATTTTTTTTTTCTGTGTTTTAATTGTTTCTCTCGGGTGTTTATTAGTTTTCCCTTGAAGCATATATTCTATTCTTTTTCCCTTGTTTTACGATATTTTTCAAGATAGTGTTTTTTTAAAATCAATTTTCAAGAACATAATCTCGATTCCTGCTCCTCCTTGAAAGCCTTGAAAATATTGCTTTCAAGTTTGTGTTGTGGTTTCTGCTTGCGTGATTAGTGTGATTTACACTGTAGTTGTTAGAGCAGGTAAAATTTTGTCCCAACAACATGATAGATTCAACTGGTAGATGTTGAATTAGTACTCTAAAGTGCTCATATATTTGGCACTTTTGGGATTGAACTCATAATTTCAGGATAAGAGCATCTATCCTATTTGTCTACTAGATTACCATGTTGGTATATTAATTTATATTAAATTAGTACTTTAGAGTAACATGTAAAATTGTGCTTTAAATAACATTTTTAATTTTGAATGTAAAATTTGTGTTATTTTTTTTTTGAAATTTGTAAATATTAATTTGGATTCCAAAATTTGTTAAAGCAATTGTAATTGTAATGTTAGATTGACAAATAAAAAAGGTAGTGCAAAAATGAGAAAGCAATCTTGGTAGTGTATTAGCAAATTATTATTTTTTTAATGTTGTGCTCTATAATCTTTTGGCCAATGCTTAATGAAATTATATTGGGTGAATTTTTTTTCTTGAAAATGGGATTATATCTAAATTAGAAAAAATTCATATGAGTTAAAAATCAAGCCATAATATATGAGAATGGTAGGAGAGGAAGATTCAAACCAATAAAGAGGTGATCATGTCTTGCCTAGTCACTAGTTTTGCTATGTGGAGTCAAGGATGTCACGTGAAATGAGAGGCAAAGATGGGTTCTTTCTTCCATGAGATGGGAGTAGAGCTTGAGTTATTGATTCTAGGGACCATGGATGTCATACAACTAACTTAGGCGATCTTGGTTCTAATTGTCACCCAGTCAGAGTTGATACCTCTAAGTCATATGAGAGGCATGTTGATGTGGCTTTTTACACCATGTACGATCATAGTTGTGAAAGGCGCGCTTAAGGTGCGTCTAGGCTCAAGGCACAATCACTCCCTAGCTATAGCGCCTCGCCTTCAAAGGCATGCGCCTTACTGAAGAAGCGCGTCTTATATACTATAGTTTTTTTTAAAAATACATTTATTCTTAAAATTTATAATTATATATTAAAATTTATATAATTTCATTTAGTTTTTTCATCAAAATTTATATTAATATTAGAAATATTTATTTTTTTATCAATAGAATCATATTTAATAAAAATTTATGTGTATTTTAAGTCACATTTCACTTCACAAAAGCCTACGCCTTAGGTGTGCCTTGCGCCTCAAGGCTACAAGAAACCTTTGCGCCTTGGTGTGCATTGTGCTTTTTAAAACTATGTGTACGATGTGGTGATGTGAACTATGTGCTATGGAAGATAGCCAAGGGTGGTAGATTTGTATAGGCATCTTCACTCTAACCATCTAGGTATTCCGACTCCAATTACCATAGCCCATAGATCAAGAATGATCATGAGAGTCTTGGACTACTAGCTGATTTTTACACAACCACTTATGATTCCTTACTCAAATGGATCAAAGCTAGCACATTAATTGAAATGAAATGCATTTGTTATGTTTTTCATTCATGCCTTTCTAGTGAGTGTTGTCACAATATTCTTGAAGTTGAGTTGCTCACATAAAATCGTAGCTTTTTAGAAATTCACAAGTTGGTGAAAATATTCACCTAATATTTATATTCATATTACAAGATTTGAGCTTTAGCCTACCTATTTGTTTATGCTTTTTGTGTGGACAATTATAGGATTAACATAAGGAGTTTTCTCATTGATTGATAGATTCAAATTGAGCAAACCATGGAGAAGTGAGAGAAGTTGGACGAGGCCTTTTTTTTTTTTTGGTTCAAAGGAGGTTATAGGCTGAAAGGAAACTTTCACATAAGGCGCAAGATCAATAACCATGGAGGAACAAGCATTCCATATTGGTATTGTTCATGATGAAGCCTAGATGATCACTACGGTCACAACATCTATTGTAGACGTTAAGTTCTAATGAGATGGAGCATGGACTCGGGGTGAAAGAAGCCCTTGTGGAGGCAGTGGAAACTAGTGCCATTTGGAGATTAAACTTACTTCTCCCCTTTTGGAGTTGACAATATTAAAACATGACCTTGCCAAGCATAAAGAAAAAAAAAGAGAGAGAGAGAGCTATTCACCCAACAAGCTCTTTTAATAAGGGTATATAATAATTTTTTTTTTGAATGAGAGCTGGTTACATGTTCTTTCTTGGGATTCACAATAACAAGATTAATGTTCCTAATGACATGCTAGGTTCTGGAAACACATTGCCGGGTGAATTTTATGTTAACTCATAGAGTCCCTTGGTGAAGAAGAAATTGACAACCCATGCAACATAGAGGGAAGTGCATGATATAGATACTTCGGTGGGAGAGGGAAGTGGGGGATGCCCGCCCACCTACTACGGACGATGCTATTTCTTTATTTTGAAATTGTGATTTATATGTAACTTTTATTGATGGATAATTTTGGATTTCCTCGCCCATTTGTTTTGGTTTCTTATGAACATAATATGTTGCAAAAATTTAGAGGCATATGTATCTTTGGAATTTTGTTGTTCCTATTTTGTCTTTCACATTTATGTTGATTGGCTATGTGCCAAATATTCAACCAATGTTTTGGTTCGACAACTGACAAGTGCCAACAATCCAAAACACATGGCTTTGTATGATATGATGAGGTTTAGCAAACTTGTACATTTTGTATTGGTAATTGTATCCTAGTGTGTTTAGAAGTTGTTTTCATCTAACCAACTATATACCAATTAGTCTAGATATAAATTTGTTTATCCAGTCCGTAGAATGCCAACAAGTTGCAATATAATATCTATCAAGTCATTTGAATACTAGTTAACCTTAACATATATATAATTTTATATTCTATTAGTTGAATGCTAATAAGGTCTAATATTGTGTTTGTCTTGGTGGTTGCATGTAATTAGGGTAGATATACTTTTTTATTAGGTAAATGAAAACTATGAGCCTTAATACAATATTCATATGATATGTTACATGTCAATTATATAATATATGACTTTTTTATTTTTTCATTTAAATGCTAGTGAACTTGAATGTTGGTTTTTATCTAGTAAGTTGCATATCAATGATTCCATTATAGTTTTTTTTTTATTTTGTCAATCGAATATTAGTAAACTCAAATAAAATGTTTATTTAGTTGAATGCATATTAGTATCCCTAAATTCATTTTTTATTCAATCAATTGAATATATGTGAGCCAAAATATCTATTTGATGGCATGAAAGTTGGCTAGATGTAATTTTTTACTTTAAAAAAATATGAAGTCGAGGACTTAAATAAATTAATAACTTAAAGGGATATAACTAGCTTGTTGATAGTATTTCTTCAAGTGGGCTATATTCCCCATCCTAGGGACAAGTTTACCATCAATCCAGTCAATAGAATATTACATAGATAACATGACTTTTGCTATTATGTAAGGGACTTCACAATTATAATATAATTTACTAGTAGTTGAGTTTGTAATATTTTCTTACACACTTCCTGAGACCAAGCCTTCTAGGTGTTATGTTTAGTTTCCTATAGTTGAGTTTGTAATATTGATCTAAGATCATTTAGATTACAATAGTTTCTTAGCTCTCACCAATCTAATTTAAATCCTAAGTGAGAAGTGAGTGGTTACTTTCTTCGAAGTGGTTCGCTAGGGCGTAAGCATCTCAAGATTTTTGTTGGAAATCAAGAATGATGAATCGTTATTCAACATCATGTCATCCCTAAAGCAATGGCCTAGCCGGTGCCTTGAGTAAGATATTGATCATGGTTCTAAAAAGTATCTTGAAGGGTTAATGGAAAATATTTATAATTATATTATTCATGGAACTTTATCCAAATCTAATACTCATTAATTTTATGATTATATTAGTCACTCAAATCAATCATTGATCTTGAGAAAGCCATGAGATCTAGCAATACATCATAACCCCCTGTTGACCAGAGAGTCAAGGGTTTGATGGTAAATATTTACATAGATAATTACCATAAAATTTGTCCTTTTACTAAGCCACACTATACTTTATTTAGAGTAAGGATTATGTGTCAAACCTCACTAGATTGAACACATCACATCTAGCTAAATGATATTTTTCTTGTCTCTAAGACTCATTACTCATTTAAGCATGCCACGGAAGACTCTTCTTCACAACACTTCAACTTTGGCTAGAAATTTCAAGTAATGATTTTAACAATAGGCCTTGGGTATTCTTTTATTTTGTTAGAAGTGGTAAAATTTTGTTTGTTACTCAATTATCTATAAATATCTCTAGTTATACTCAATCATCATTTTTACTAATAACCTATGAAAGCTAACAAGGAATGATATCAAAGTATAAAATTAGTATATAAGATATCATTAAGTATCTCAAGTTTAAGAATACTTGCATTACTACTATAATATGACTATCATTGATATATGAATATATAATTTCTATGATTGTCACATAGTAGGTTTCTATCATACTTGATTATTTATAACAAACATCTACATGTTAACTTTAATAATCATCAAAATAGTAGCTAATGAGATCCATTAGTTGATCCAATCAAAAAATAGAACATGTATTAGTCTATTTGAATTACTATAATGAGATTATCATTGATAAATGAATATTTATTTCATATGATTGTCCTATAGCAGTTTTCTGATATACTTGATTATTTTTAACAAACATCTACATGTTAATTTTAATAATTACCAAAATAATAACTAATGAGATCTACTGTTTGATCTAATCAAAATGTAGAACAATGTACTAGTCTATCTGAATTAATAATGATCAGTCTTATTGATGCAATGACTAAACATAATTTAGATACTAACATAGTTGGTTTCTGATTTTAAATCATTATCAATTTAAAGTATGATCAAAATAATAATAAAATATTTATTAATTAAAATAAATCCAATAATAAATGCTAAAATTGATTGTCTTTAGAGAATATTTCTTTAGTAGTTTTGCCATGCAAAATTTATGATATTTTTGTCTTCTATAGAGACATAAGTTTCTTTCTTTAGTTATTTGCTAAATATGTTAAAAGTAATTAATAACATATTTTTTGAACATGTCCTATTGACCGAGTTCCTATTATGTTCTTTCTCAATTGTTCGAATGGCTAAAGGAAGGAGATCAAAGTTAGCAATTGCAATGGTGATTTATCGACAGATGTTTTCATTTGATAATGATCATATTTTTGCATTTGTTACTCCAACCTTCATGGTTGACAATAATCTTAATACCTGAGTGTATGTCCCATGGGCTAACATGTGCCCATCTGTGTGATTTGCTCAACTGTCATCATGTTATTCAGTTAATATGTATTGGAATTATCACTCATCTAAATATTTTATGTAGGGAATAGATAGTGATTTCTTGTACATCTATCCATTATTTTAGTTAATAAGGAGGTGATCATGTCTTGCCTAGTCATAAGTTTTACTATGATAATTTGTATGAGCATGACTAGCGTTGATGATTAAACCTCGCCTCCTATAGAGGTCACTGGAAATGAGATGCAAATATAGGTTCTCTCCCATGAGGTGAGGAGAGCCTCAATTATTGGTTTTGGGGACCATTGATGCCCTCTCGTTAGCTTTTACTATTCTTGCTCCAATAACCACTCAATCAGAGTTGGTACTTCTATGTCAACTGATAAGTCTTCTCATCCCTTATAGGATGTGGTGATGTGATGTGTGTGCTCTAGAAGAAAGTCAAAAGTGGTAGATTTGTATAGCTATTTTCACTTTGATAGTTAGTCTTTTCAAACTGCCATAACATAGCCCCTACATCAAAAATAATCATGAGACTGTGTGACTGCTATCTAATATTTAAGCAACCACATACAATCATTTTAACTAGTGAGAATAATAATTTTTATTCAAAATGGATTGAGGGTAGGGAATGACATGCTGATGTATAATCATAGCTTAGATAAAACTACAAGTTGGTGAAAATATTCACTTAATATTATTTTCACATTATAGGATTTGAGCTTTAATATACCTATTTATTTCTACTTTTGGTGTAGGAAATTATAGTTATTTATAATATAATTGATTAACTTAAGGAGTTTCTCACCAATTGGTAGATTCTAACCGGGCAAGCAAAAAATGAATTGGAATAAGTTGGAGGATACCCTGTTTATGGTCCGAGGAAGTTTGTAGATCGAAAGGAATAAGTTGTAGAAGGGTCAAGATCAATAACCTTGGAGGAGCAAGTATTCCATACTACTTATGAAGAGGCCCAAACGATCATTTATGATTGCAACCACTATCGAATGAGCCTGGATTAAGAGTAAAACTTCTTTGTAGTTACTTGGAGAACTAGAGCCACATGCTCCATGTGGGAATAATATATTTATGTGCCTACCAACCAAGCTTTTGTTTATTTAGAAAGCTAACTTTTTTTATTTTTCTTAGTCTTCCTCGAATAAGGTTATATTGATTATAATATACGGTACCACTAGATACACGGAGACAGAGAGTAATTCAACAAACCAGTAAAATAAACATAACTTGTTAGGAACCATGATGACGTTTTTCCAATCAATCATGATATGTTATCTTTCAAATGAATATGTCATTAGGGAATATCATTCTCCTACCAATTACTAGCCAAGATGTTGTAATTACTATTAGGAACTTGACCTGAATGATTTAGCTTCTACCATGAACATCTCTCCTAGTTGGAGTCATAGTTATAGTTGCTTACATTGGTGGGTGGCCAACTAACCACAATGGTGATTCATTTGCCCTTTGTAGGTAAGGTAGTTGACCATTTAATAGTATGTCACGAGGATGATTTTTATAATATATAGTAATACTCATTCCATTATTATATCACGTGGACCAAGATCTTCAATGATAAAAAACTACACTTATTGCGTGATCGATTTTACTTACAAAGAGAACAAACCAACTCCTATTTTGTATATAGGTTTACATTTCTGTAGATATATCATTTTACCCGAATATGTTAGTACTCTTCATATTTAAACGCCATCGATACAAAGAATCATCACCATTGCTGTCTACACATGACCCTTTATTAGGCTGAAAATTCTAATATAGCATTGTAGATGTCTTAAGTTGATCAACTTTAAAAATTACATCAACTCTTATATTTTTCAGTATCATGATTATGTTTCCTATAATATTCATAATGATGCATTATATCTTGTTTTAACGGATACAATCAAATTGGCCCAGACCAGACCACCCAAATTATGGTATCTGCCTATAACTTTCTATGGAGTTTTCATTCTTAGTCAACTAATTCATCATCAAGATTCTTGAGCAGTTGCACATTTGAGAAGTCTTATACAGTGATTAGGGATTTCAGAAATAATAGCTCAAAGAAATTAGTTCCCGACATGAAATTTTCATTAAAAATCTGTTAAACCATATCCATGATGTAAGCTTCTACATGTTGCACAACTCGCTAGAACTTCCTAGTAATATTACAAATGGATTTGTCTTCGTGCATTAATGATCGTCCATGGACCATTAAACATAAATACTGGGAAATAACCACATATACAAGTCCTTGAAAAAAATTAACTATCATGCTAGTTAATGATATCAAGCTAATGTCTATCTTCTTGGAAGGTTGGCAAGGAATAATTTACATAACAACTAGTCATTTTAAATATTCAGAATCATAGCTTAATTAAAATATAATATGAAAATGATGAATCATTGGGTACCATTGAGCATGGTGAATATGAAAATGATGAATGCATGTGATAGTTACTAGTCTAGAATATGTTGGCTAATGGGTGATCCAGATATTTTGTTCAACATTCTCACCAAAGTAGTTGGAGGCAAGTTGGCTATCATTTTGACTATATCCATAATAGCGGCTTGTTGTGCTAGAGTCCAACATCATGTTGACACTTCCTCATGCAAGACTTCTGGTGGCAAAGTTGGCATTCTTCATGTGACCTAACATAATTGATAATTTCTATTTGCCCCCTTTGTAGGCATGGCATTAATGACATCATTATGTGAGCAAATATTGTTTGCTTCCATTAAAATCTCATTTTAGATTTATCATGGGAATGAGATAGAGATGAGATAAGGACATGAGACATGAGAGCCACTAGCATATCTTTAATCATCAAGAGGTCATCTTCCTTTAGTTGATTGAATCGCTTTTTCATGGTGTGGATTCAAAGTCATGTTCCTTGATTGCTCATGCATAGGCTATGTGTAATGATGACTTGGAACCACGGGTGATCATTCTCATATTGTAGGTGATCAATATGATTTAAGAGATTTTGCAATCGTTTAACCCATTCATGCCAAGAATTTCTTATTCCTATGCCAAAAATTTTTGCAAATCAGAAGTGGGCTAGTGATATATCTTCTTGTCATGCTGGCTTTTTGTATTAATTTTCTACAGACAGTGTCCATTGTGCTAACAAAAATTTTGTGATCATATATCATCTAGATCTTAGATCATTGAGTCTAAGATTTATCAAATCTTGGATCTTCTAATGATTTGTTCACCATAAGATAGGAAGGGTTCCTTGCAAAAGGGGTGATCATTATAGATATTATCTTGCTTCCACAGACACACACACACACACACACACTCATCAAGATAATAGTTACCCATATATTATTTACCTTGATTTTCTCCTCCCCTCTATCTCTTCTTCTCTCCTCCTCTCTTTTCCTCTCTCTCTTTCCTCCTCTCTTTTCCTCTCTCTCTTTCCTCCTCTCTTTTCCTCTCTCTTCCTCTCTCCCTCTCTCTCCCTCTCTTTTCCTCTCTCCCTCTCTCCCTCTCTCCCTCTCTTCCTCTTTCTTCCTCTCACCCTCTTCTTTCCTCTCTCCCTCTCTCATTCTTTCTTCCTCTATCCTTCTTCGTTCCTATCTCCCTCTTTCTCTCTCTCCCTCTCTTCCTTTTCCTCTTTCTTCATCTCTCCCTCTCTTCCTCTCTCCCTCTTTCTTCCTTTTTCGCTCTGTTCCTCTCTCCCTCTTTCTTCCTCTTTCGCTCTCTTCGTCTCTCCCTCTTTCTTCCTCTTTCGCTCTCTTCCTCTCTCCCTCTTTCTTCCTCTTTCACTCTCTTTCTCTCTCCCTCTCCCTCTCTCACTTCTCTCATTCTCTCCCTCTTTCTTTCTCACTCACTCTCTTCTTCTCTCCCTCTTTCTTCCTCTCTCCATCTCTCATCCTCTCTCTTCATAGTATGAGAGATTTAACGCTGCTGAAAAAAAAAATTAAAAATCTAGAGTTAGTTCATCAATTACTTCTATCAATTCAAAAACTTATCCCCTTTGATTCTCAATATAAAATCATCACCATTAATGTTATCTCCCAAACTCCTCTAAAACTTATATCCAACGACTCAACCACTTGGAGAAAATTTAAGTCATTGCATGTTTTTCTTAATCTCAAATGTTATGTTGTTGGATCAATCCCCTGTTCATCAAAAACTATAAATGAGAATATTACCAAATTTCCAAACTCTACATACCTATTTTTGGATTCATCAAGGCCAACACCTTTTAATTTTGGTTTCTATTTATAAAGATGTTTCTCCCTTCAATGCACTATTTGAATCATCCCACACATTCTAAATTACACTTTCCACTACATGTGTCAAAACATCTCATACTCAAGTTCATAATCTCAGAAAATCTTACTTATCTTTCATAAGACTCATCATAACTTTTTACATGCGACATGTATTGTTATGTCATTTAATTGATGTCCCATTTTGTGAAACTTTACTCATTCATATTCCTAATGGTCTCAACTACAAATTTAGGGAGATTATTGTAGATGTGAGAGCATGTGAATCTCCTTGTATGATTGAAGAACTTCATGAAAAACTACTTAGTGATGAAGGTTTCTGATAAGAGAAAACCTGAAACAAAATAGTAATGACAATACTACACATGTGGAAACCAAATAATATACAAAAATTAGAAACTCTAACCCAGGGCCATACAAAGGGTATTGTTAACCATGTGGTGAACAATGTCATATTACTAAACAATGCTTGAGATTTTATGTTTATCCATCAATAGCGATGCCACAATTGTAAAAAAAAAATGCCACAATTTTTATGATCTTCACTCCATTTACAACATGTCACTTCTAATATTCAACAATTATTTGTTCACTCAGAATATGATGGCAATAATGGTATTGATTTGTACATAACTTATACTAGGTCTAGCATGGCACATTACATGCTATTTGTCTATTTTTTTCTTAGTATTAATAATCATAGAAAGAAGAGTGCCGACTTTTATTGAGGAGTGAGAAAGAAAAGGCAATGTCCTTTCTTCATAAGTAGGAGTATGCAATGAGTAAATTGCTCCACATGATATTTACTAAAAGAATATGATATTACTACACAACATAGAAGCCAATAGTCTATTTGTTGCACCAATAATAGCTTCCAAATTTAAAAGTGGATATTGAACATTTATTCCTTTTATTTTTATTTTTTGCTTATATTTTATTTTCTATTTTTTGAGATATTTTGTGTATCACTTTAAGGCTATTTTTTTTTTTCAAATATCTTAGTTGTTTGTTTTTTGTATTTTATAAAATGCATTTTTTTAAATAAAAAAAAGGACAAGCATCAGTATAGATTGAAAATGCATGGGTTGAATTGGTTGGTTGAAATTAAGCTAAATTCATACTAGCCTAGGCAAACTTGATTGGTCATTATTCAATCGTATTGATATCATTTTATATTAAAAGTTATTTTTGGTTGTTTTCTCTTTTAATTGTTTTATATCTTTTTCTTATTGTAATAAAAGAATTTACATTGAGTTGTATTTGTTGAAATGTATCTATCATTTATTCTACATAGTAGATAATTTGGTGCAGCCGTACAGAGTTAGACTTATACATGAAAGATTAAATTATCGGTTCTTGTGGAATTTAAATTTGTTGTTCACAATCTAGATAGAATTAAATAATCTATCTGTAAGGTTGTAGCATAAGATTTTATTGAGTATATCTTGATTATGGAGAATAGTAAAGTTCTAACTTTTTGTGTTCGTACACTTGTATGCATTAAATGAGACTATCATGGTTAACTTATTTTGTATTGACATGTAAAATAAAATATATTATTACTCTTATTCATGAAGTAATTAATATTCATATGTACTTGTTAATAGTTTTTTGATTCATAAAGAATATGATTTAGAAATAGATTTTTGCACACTATGAAGCGGATAACTTTAATAACTATATGGTGAATATTGATTACTAATGTCATCAATGTCTTATTAGAAGGATCAATGTTAATATCTTGAGAAAACTTATAAATTTTGATATTATTAAATCTTATAGATAAATTTTGATCTAACATTTCAAATATGTTAAGTTGAAAGTCTCAATAAAATAATTCGAAATTGGTTGAATTAAATTATTAGTAATTTAATTTAATTAATGAGTATTTGTAATATTAACATAATTAGTTTAATAAATATTAAATAACAAAAATTATAAATTATTTTGAATAAGTTAATGAGTGCAATTATAATATTGCAGAGATATAAATTATAATTAATATAAATTATGATACAATATAATTTATATCGTGAACTCAAGATCTTATTTAGTCAAAAGTCTCATTCGCAGCCTTATCCAGAGCCAAAATAAACACTTTAAGAATTTTATTTATTTTTTAGACTATGTATGTGTATATAATCGAAATAATTAATTTGATTAGAATCAAATTATTTAATTTTATTAATAATTCAAATTAATTGATTTGTATTAAATTAATTTTAATTATATATATATATATATATATAAAATTAAAATCTTTAATAACATATTTTAAAATTAAAAATATAAGAAAATAAAATGTCATATATAATGTAATGGTTTTCTATTTTTTTTATTATTAAAAATGAATGGCTCGAATGATGCTAATTACTATAGTGTCATCTTCTTCATCGAACTTGGAATAGAGGCATACAAGAGATGCCTCTGTCAAATGAGACTCACTGTTGGGGTCTACGGCATCGAAGGGATGATGATAATATGTGTGAACATATTATGTTTAAATTATTGAGATGATGAATATGTAAATTCCTTGCTTAAACATAGACATTCTAGCCCGATCGAGTTAATAATCCAGCTATATTTTATGGATCATGGTTATGAGTGTTATGTGTTTATGGATGCTTTTCATTTATAGGTTATATTTTTGCACTTGTTTTAGTGTGTTTTTTCACATGGGGTTGTATTTTTTTATGTTTTGCACTTCTCTTGAATATTCTGTAATGATGGTGGTTAACACAGCTAACAAAACTGTCGGTGATGATATTTGAAGTTGATTATAGTGCCTGTGGAAGTTGTCACAATTAATGATAGTGCTGGCGGTTGTATTCGTTACTAGCAACAGTGGCTATGTAGGTTTGATGGTGGTAATTGTTGTTGGCAATGATAACTGTGGAAGTTGTCATGGCCAATGAAAGTGTCAGTGTGGAATTGTTGTTGCTAATGATGATTGTGGAGGTGGTCTAGGCCAATGACAGTGCTGTCAATGGTATTCGTTGCTAGCGATAGTGAATGTGGAGGTTATCTAGACCAACAACAATGCTAATGGTGGTATTTGCAGCTATCGATGATGTATTGTGATGGTTGACATGGTCAATAATGATGGATTTTTTAGTAACGAATACAACCGCCAGCACTATCATTAATTTGGGAATTCTGCCCTGAACTATTACAGTTTAAACTAGATAGATTCGACCTAGTTTAGGGCACTATTCTAAGCCCTAAACTTTCTCAAGGAAAGTCCAAGGTTATAGTGCCCTACCAATATAGTTAGGTTGTTCAATATTTAGATACAAGTGATGCTTAGTCATCATGTATTTGTGACATGTGAATATATATGGTGTCATGCGAATATATATATGTGTGTGTGTGTGTGTGTTTGTGTGTGTGGAGGACTCTTAATTTTAAAATATCTAGGTCGGTTAGGGAATTCATTAAGAATTGACCTTATGGTTTTTTATCATTAATTTATGGATTGTTTTATGGATTGTTTAGCATAAATCACCATAAGATTATTTTATGGATTGTTTGAATGAATTATTTCTCCATTTGAATGATCTATTTAAGGATCAATTGGTTTAGAATTAAGTATTGGTTTACACTTAGCTATGAATAATATCATCATCTCAATCCAAGTCACTATTATTATTTGTAGAATTAAATAAAAGTTATTAGTTTAATCTTGTTTGATATGGACCACTACCTAGATAACAAGATTAATAAGAATTGACTTATTATAAGTTCATCATTTCAATGAGGCATACTATTCATGAAGTATTAGACTGATGATGAATTCATTCAAAATTGATAGTTGAAACTAATTTTTGTGATAAAATTCAACATAATAAGCTCATTGTAAATTTTTTCGATATTTTAAGAAAATTTTATTTAATCCACTTGTCATAATTCTTAAAGAAATTAAACTCGATGGAACTAGTTACATAGAATGAAAAAGAAATCAGAATTTTATAATGATTGGTGAGATTTATAAATTTGTACTCATAGAATTATGACTAGATAAATCTCATTAGGGTGTAATCAAAGAGGAAACCTATTAAGAAATTGGTAAAGACTAATGAGATGTCGAAGTGTTATATTTTAGCTTCTATATCATATATACATGTCTTGCTAGATAAAAAGTCATGAGAGATTTGATACATACTATGATGGTTAAAAACGCTATAGTAAATGATCATGTTCTCAATTTGTTTGGTCTTCTGAATGAACTAGAAATTATTGAAGCTGAGATTGATGTGAATTCTTATATTACTAATTTCTTCAATCTTTACCAAATTCTTATAGGCAATTATATCTAAACTATAACATGAATATACATGATTAGACTTTGATATAATAGCTTAAAGAATTGAAATCAACTGAAAGTATTATTAGGAAATAATCTGGAGTATTTGTGGATGAAGAGATTTCTTCTAAACCGAATTGTAAGAAGATGAATTTTCAGAAGCATATTCATGTTCCATAGACAACTCCTAAATTTCAAGTGGGACTGAAAAAAATCAAAAGGAAAATATTTTCATTGCAAAGTAATCAAGATATTGAAAGAAGTGGTATCTGGTTTATCCTAGCAAGGTGAACAATCACAGTAATCTAAATTACTGGTAGTTGAAAACATGTTTAATTGTAATATCTATAGACACCTAGTGTGTAAATATGGGCACTACTAATCATATTTGTAATTCTTTGCAATAGTTCTAGGAAACCATACAGTTAAATGATAATGAAATTGATATGCACATGGAAAATAGTACAAAGATAGTGATTATTATAGTGGGAAATTGCTCGCTTCAGTTTGAGAGATAATATTTTAATTTTGAAAGATTGTCTTTATATCCCTTCAATTAAAATAAACTCGATTTCTCTTTCTAGTTTGGCTAAGTTTAGATTTTTCTTTTTATTTAATTATTTTGTAACAATTTATTTGAATAAGAAATTGATATGTTCTTGTATATTAAAAGATTATTAATACTATCTATACTCTACTGTAATGATAGGAGTTGAATAACATTAATTCTTTCCATGTAAAAGAAAATATTCTTATGATCTAAACTAGACCTATATTGGTACTTATGCCTAGGTCATATACATTTAAAATGGATTTTAAGATTAGTTAAAGGTGAACTTTTAGGTTCATTGAAGGTAGAAACACTTCTAACATATGAATCTTGCTTAAGTAAAAATGATGAAGTTACCTTTTTTGGCTAAGGATTATAGAGCCAAACAACCAAAGAGCCATTGAAATTGGTCCATTTTAGTTTATGTGGGCCCATAACTATTCAATCAAGAAGTGATTTTGAGTAATTTATCAATTTTATTGATAATTACTTAAGACATGGATAAATTTGTTTGATACATCGTAAGTCTGATGCCTTTAAGAAATTTAGAGAGTGTAAGATGAAAATAGAGAAATATTAGAATAAATATCTTAAGAACTATGATAGGATCATGATGGTGAGTACTTTTTGGGAGAATTTAGAGACTATTTATTAGATTTGTAAATTATATTCTAGTTGACTACACCTAGTATTCCATAGTAGAATAATATGACAGAAAGAAAGATTAGGATTTCTATGGACATGGTTAGATCGATGATGAGTTATTCAAATATACATGATTCCTTTTGGGGATATGAATTTAAAACAACATATATTTCAAACTCAGTTCCATCTAAGTTTGTATATGCTACTCTAACTAAATTATGAAATAGACATAAGCTTAGTCTGAATCACATTCATTTACAGGGTTGCCTAGAGCACATGTGCTGAAAGGAAAAATATATAAGTTGGAACTAAGCACAAAAGTTTGTTTCTTCATGGGATATCTTAGAGGAAAAAAGGTTATTTGTTTATTGTCCAAAGAATCATAAGGTTATTGTTAGCACTAATATTTGATTCCTAGAAGAAGACTATATAATGAGAGATTTATTGATAATACTGTTGATATTGAATATCAGGCCTATTATTGATATGCCAATTGCACAACTAGATGACAATGATCATAAATGTTCACAAGAATCAATGTATGTACAATGTGTCACTAAAAATATACAACTAAAAGGAGTATCTAATCATAGTGGTAGGGTTATTTATTAACCTACATGATATATACTTTTGAAAAAATTTTATACCATAATTCCTAATAAAATAAATATTGATCCCATAAATTATGATAAAGTGCTTTAAGATAAAGACATAGAATATTGCCAAAAGACTATGGAAATAGTGATGTGGCCAATACATTCCAATCATGTATGAGACCTTATGGAACCACCTTAAGGGATAATATCCATCAAGTGTAGGTGGATCTATATGAAAACTAGAGGAGTAGATAATATTTTCGAGACATATAATACTAGGCTTATTACAAAAGATTTTACTTAAAAAGATAGAGTCGATTATGAGGAAACTATTTTGCTGGTAGCCATGTTGAAGTTAAATTAGAGTTTCTTGTCCATTACAACTCATTATGACTATAATATTGACAAATGGATGGAAAAATTATATTTTTGAAAGAACATCTTGAAGAATGCATTTATATGACACATTTTAATTGTTTCATAGAAAAGGGATAAGAACACAAGTTCTGTAAATTAAATAAGTTTAGTTATGGATTAAAACAAATATCTAGATCTTAAAATATTCATTTTGATTAAGTCATTAATTCCAATGGCTTTGATTAATATTATGACGTGCATTATGTATATTTGAAGTGGTGTGGTAGTACGGTGGTATTTTTGGTATTATGCATTGATGATATATTATTCATTAGTAATAATGTAGTTTTGTTATCTTCAAGTTATGTATGATTGTCCAGTCAATTCAATATAATAAATTTTGAAGAAGCTGCTTATATTCTTTTGATTAAGCTTTTATAAGATTGCATGAAAATAATTATTGGACTTATCTCATGTTATTTATATCGATCAAATATTGACTCATTTTAGAATATAAAATTTCAAGAAATATTTTTCATTTTATACATAGAATCGCTCTATCAAAAGATTTGTGACCCAAAATACCTAGTGAGATGGAGAAGATGAAGATAATTTATTATGTGTTAATAGTAAGAAGCATAATGTATACAATACTTTGCACCAGACCTAATATCTATTTTATTGTAAATATTATAAACAAATATCAATCTAACCCAGGATAAGAATTTTTGATACTAATAAAATACATAATCAAGTATATAAAAAGGACTAGAAAATATATATTGGTATACCAAGTGGACAATCTTATACCCAGTGGATATACATACTCAGATTTCTAATTAGATATGGATTTAAGAATGTTTACCTTTGGTTGTGTTTATCTTGGGAAGTAGAGCTATAAGTTAGAGTATCAAGCAATATTTTATTGTAATTATACCATGAAGGCCAAGTATAAGTCATATAGCCAATGAGGCTATATGACTTAGAAACTTTCTGATATATCTAGGGGTCTTTCCTTTCGTGCAACTACCTATTTAAAAAGATGAAACACATCGAGCATAAGTATCATCTAATAAGAGATATTATAAAAAATAAGATATGATAATGATAAAAGTAATACTAGTGAACAACTTGGCATATCCTTTTACAATAAATCTTCTAGCTTAAACATTTGATAATCATGTGGAAGGAATGCGAGTTAGATGCGTGACATCATAATTTTAAGTCTAAGTGGGAGATTGTTGGAACTATTTTATATTAAATGTTATTTTTGTTTGTTTCTTATTTTAATTAGTTTACATCATTTTTTTATTTTATTTAAAATTATTATAATAAGTTAATTTTATAAAAAATGCATATATCCTTTATTCTACATCGTAGATAATTTGGTATATAGAGTTAGATTTACACAGAGAAAATTAAATCATTAATTTTTATGGAATATAATTTTGTTATTCACAATATAGATAAAACTAGATAATCTATCAGTTATGTTATAACATAAAATTTTAGTAGGTCTATCTTGATAATGAAGAATGATGAAGTTCTAACTTCAAGTGCTAGTATATTTATTTCTATTGAATGAGACTATCACAGTATAATTATTTTGTACTAACATATAAAATAAAATATAATATTATTAGTATAAATACTATTGCTCTTATTCTTGAAGTAATTATTTTTCATATATATTTGTTAATAGTCATTTTGATTCATAAAAAGTAAGATCTACAAATAGATTTATGAACTCTATTAATTAAGTAACTTTATCAAGTATATGGTGAACATAAATTGCTAATATAATTTATGTCATGTTAGAAGGAATGATGATGCCCATTGAGGAAGCTTATAAGTTTTGATGTTGCCTAACTCTATATATATATATTGATTTAATATTTCAAATAAGTTAAGTTGACAGTCTCGAGAAAATAATTAGTGATTAATTGAATTAGATTGTTAGTAATTTAATTTAATCAAAGAGTCTGTAATATTAACATATAAAGTTTAATAAATTTGAATAACAAAAGGTACAAATTATTTTGAATGAGTGCATTATAATTACATAATAGTATAAATTATAATTATTATAAATTATGGTGTATTATAATTTATATTAGGAGCCTAATTAGGGGTGTAACTGAGCCGAGTTGAGTATGAGGCAGGCTTGTCTCGGCTCGGTTTGGCTCGGTTCGGCTCGGTTTTAAAGGAGTAGGCTCGAGCTTGTTCATGAGCCTGTTTACGAGCTGACGAGTCGAGTTTAAGCGTGGTCGGCCTCAGCTCGTTTAACTTACGAGCCTGTTCACGAGCTTGTTCACGAGCCCGGTTAACGAGTTTGCTTACAAGCTTATTCACGAGCCTATTCAAGAGCTTATTTATGAGATGACGAACTGAGTTTAAGGGTGCTCGGGCTCGGCTCGTTTAACTTACGAGCCTCAAAATGATGTTCGAGAATTAAAGAAAATGTTCATCTAAAATAGCCAACATACAACTAAATTAAAAAGATAAGATAATAAAAGTTCAATTAACTTATTTGAAGTTTAATGTGTTAAAATATTCATCATGTTCATTTGTAGAAAAAATTTGTTGTGCATCAAGCCTTATCCATGTTCACGAGTCTGTTTACGAGCTGACGAGCTGAGTTTGAGGGTGCTCGGGCTCGGCTCATTTAACTTACGAGCCTCAAAATAATGTTCGGGTTCGGCTCGTTTAACTTACGAGCCTTAAAATGATGTTTGGGTTCGGCTCGTTTAACTTGATAAACAAGTTCGAGCGAGCTTCTAGCGAGCTGAATGCCGAGCAGCTCATGAGTAGCTCGGCTAGGTTACAACCTTAAGCCTAATATATAATTTAGGACATAATCTCTTTAGTATTCCATAATCTTATCTATAGTCATAAGAAATATTTTAAAAATTTTATTTATTTGTTTAGAGTATAAAAATGTATATAATTGAAATAAATAACTTGATTAGATTTGAATTATTTAATTTTATTATTAACCAAATAAATAAATTTGTATTAAATTAAATTAATTTAAAAAATATTTAACCACATATTTAAAATTTTAAAATATACGAAAACAAAATGTCATATTTAATTTGATGCCTTTCTATTTTTTATTATTGAAAATGAATGGCTGGATGATGCTAACCACTATAGCCCAAATTGTCCACCATAGTACTCATATATATATATATATATATAAAGTCAGTGTTTAATATATTTAAATAGAAGATCAATAAGCTCTAAATATGATATGTTTTTTTTTTGCTATTTTTTTTTTCTCTCTCCCTCCCTCTTCCCCCCTCTCTCCTCCCTTTTTGCCTCTTTCTCTCTCTCTCTCTCTCTCTCTCTCTCTCCCCCTTTCTGCCTCTCTCTCTCTCTCTCTCTCTCTCCCTCTCCCCCACCCCCTTTTTCTCTTCCACCCTCGCTCACTCTCCCACCCTCTCCATGATATGTGAAAAGCTCTATAATTATTCAATCCTCTCTCTCCTAGTATGGTTTGAAAATGCTAAAAATATTTGAAGCATACCCTTTATATATCTTATATGAATAAATCACAAACAAACACATACAAAACAATGCAGACAAATTAGTAAATCATTTACCAACATTATTAATTATTTTAATTTTGTTCTCCATTTATTCAAATGTCATAATGAAAATCATGTTCAATAAAATTATTAATATTACTTTGTTTACTTGTTTTAAAATTTTTAGAAATAAAAAAATTTAGTGCATGCTACACTTAATTCTCATATAAAATTTATGTATATTACATGCTAAAGTCTTCTACAATACATTAATATTTTTAAATGTTATAAAACAACTTATTCAAACTTTGATTAACTATTTTTTATTAAGATTTTTTTAAGAAAATCCATATACAGTGCTAAGCTTCAGATTTTAAAATAGTTGGTATGATACAAAATTGAATTTATGAAGGAAAAATAGTTGAATAAATATTGTTGTTTTTATTGATATATAATTATATATGGTATTTGAAAATGTAATTAAAAATTATGACTATTCAATAGTTATTCACTGTGATAACCTAATGAATCATATAAAGAACTGTCTGGATTAGTTCCACAAGCCTCTTGATTTTGTCCTTTGGGGATCTTGGTTTGATAGAGTTTCAAACTATAACTAACCCTTGGAACTTCTCCAAGCCTAGTAATATTACTTTCAAATTTCTATTGAAGCATGAAACCAATATTGCAAAAAAAAAAAAAAAAAAAAATTGTTATGATTCGATATGAGCATGTGCTATATATTACTATTCATAACCTTTCCATGAGTAATATGGAATAACTACTACTCTAGAGTTTGATTCCCCCCACTAGAGCTTATATGTTATACTTTTGGTTTCGTATATTTTTTTAGTTTGTTGCAAGTATCCAATCTTCATGCCAATGTCCCTATTGGTCTTTTCTTATCTCCTCTTGTCACATTGGCAAAATTATCATCTTTATTATCTTTGTGATACCATTTTTAATGGCCATGTCAAATCATATGTGAAATTATCTATTTTTGCACCCATAAATTTTATGATTTTGTTTTATAGCATACGAGATTTAGAGAGTTCCTAGGCAGCAGCCCATCCTTAAAACTTGCTTAATCTTATGGTCAACTATATTGACTCCAAAGTTATTTTGAGCTATGGAATGAATACTTTTTCTCAAGTGATGTAGTTGAATCCCCATGCTACCTCTATGACCTCATTTATCCTCAACGTGCCTTATATAACACTATTTTAGATTCAATCAGGACGAGTCATCTTATCTCCAAAGTCATCTTACTATTTTAAAGATTTTTTTTTTTTTTTTTTTTTTTTTTTTTTTTTTTTTTTTTGCAATTTTTTGATTCACAAGATACTAGTTTTTGTTTTTCAGATTATAAATTTGCTGTACAAAGAATATGAAATATAAACCAACTAGAAATAAATCATTAGTTTGTTCAAGTGTTAAATTAATATCTATAATAACTATAGTCTAGTAGTTAAGAATGATTTCATCTAATTCGATATGATATTATAATCCAGTTTTTTCTTTTGAAATATGGTATTCTAATCAAATTCGATCATGTTGGATGATATTGTCCTAACCATTTCTTGCATAGAACTATTCTATAATGATTCTATTAATTTTTGAAAATTATTTTTATTCCTCATCACTCTTTGGTTACCAGTTACTAGTTTTTCATGCAAATTTTTCTTGAACGAAGAATATGAAATGCAAATCAACTAGAATTAAACCATTAATTAGTTTATGTATAAAATTAAATTAAAATAACTAAAATAGAGTTTCATTGTTATGGTATGATTTTATCATCAAAATTAAATTGATTTCCGAACTTTAGGTTCACCTACTCTACTTATAATAAGAGGAGTTGGATTGATGCCCATCCATTATCACTTTTATTATAATACAATAAATACTAAATGTCCAAATCATTCATATACTATCTTCTGTGAACTGCACTAGGTATGGGACCTTTCCACTTCTCTCTGTACCACAAAATGCCTCATGTTTATGGTATTATCTTTCAACTAATAAACCAAAGATTGATTGATCATATAATGACACTACATCTTACTTGCTTTAGATAGGTATGACAACACTTTGATGAGACCCTTCCAATTAAGGTTCATAGCTATTAGTCAATGAAATTAAGTATATAATTGAATGACATTATTTTTAATGATAAAAGTACATAGTAACATGGGTTTAGCTATGTTACTCACTTTTGTTATCTAAAGCGAATCAGATAGATGTCCATCTGCTCTCACTTTTATTATAGCACAATAAATACCAAATGTCCAAATCATTCATATATTATCTTCTATGAACCCCACTAGGTATGGGACCTTTCCACTTCACTCTATGCCACAAAATGGCTCATGTTTATGTTATTATCTTTCAACTAATAATCCAAGCATTGAGTTATCATCTAGTGACATTGTATCTTATTCACTTTAGATAGTTGTGACAACACTTAATTGAGATCCTTCCAATTAAGGTATATACAGTAACAACTATTAGAAAATGAAATTAAGTATATTAATGAATCAAAATATTTTTAGAGATAAAACTGCATAGTAACATGGGCTTAGCAAGACCAAACACGACACTCTCTCTAAGTCAAAGCAGTTATGGATGCGGAAGGGGGATATTTAGAGGAAATCCACCAATTTGAAGCATTCATTTTCAAAAATAGAGTACACTTATGACAAATGTTGGATTTTACATATCAATAGGTGACATTGTTTCCAGTTAGATGAGATTGATGAACATGCGATTTTCACTACTTAGAGAACTTCATGAGTCTAACCCATCAAAATAGTAACTATCATCAAAGACAATATTATAATCCTAACCTAGTCATCTACACTTTTTTTTTTTCATTATTTAGGCATTTTTATATTTTATCTCTTCAAAATCTTAGATAGTCTATTTAGACATAAATATCTATGCTATAGATGTTCATTTATTACATTCAACTTTCAATAAACAATAAATATATTATGATGCTAACTCGAGCACTTTTTGCTCTCTCATATGGTCTACATTTCTGAATTCATTTGTATTTTTTCCTATGAGTCGTATTGGTAAGTAGTTAGATTCTAAACTTAATTTTTATTTGCTTGAATTAATGATACTATATCAATTAATTTTTATGATGCCTCTATTAAAACCAAATGATGTATCATTTAGGCATTTTTAACTACTTAAAAACCTTATAAATGTTTGGCTACAATTGACTAATTTCTCGTTCACTCTTATTTTGATTATGCTTCATTATCTAAATTAGAAATATTTGTGTCAAATATTATGGAAGTTATTTCTATTAATTATGATGCATTATAGTTAGGAAATTAAAAGTTTCCAACCCAAATGTCATAATGGCACTAGTAGGTGCCCCTTAAGTCTCATTCATATATTAGTCTAGGCTCCATTTGGATTATTTCTCATAATGAATTTTATTATCATAATCTTTTTTAATGCATCATCTCACCATACTTAAGTTTTATTTATTTAAAAAAAGATTTCAAAATTTTGTTATGTTTGCTTATATTTATAAAAGCATAAAAGCTAATGTAATAGTTATATTATAATCTCAAGGAGTGATGTTTCCATATAGTGTACATTTCAATTATGTAAAAGTTTAATGTAATAGTTATATTAGAATCTCAAGGAGTGATGTTGCCATCTAGTGTACACTTCAATTATGCAAAAGTTTAGTGTAATAGTTATATAATAGTGTAACCTTTTATTTTGAAAACATGCAAATTATTTACTTTGTATTACTTGGAACATTAAGTTTAGCCATTAGTCTTGTGTGTAGGCACTTCTTCCCAAAATGGGTTAGCTTGAAGAAAAATTAAATATTGTGGATGAAAGTGATATTACATTTCTATTATGCAAAAGTATTTCAAAGTGATTTTTTCTATTAAATATTGGATTCAAACTATATGGTCAATGAAACATTAGTAGGTTTACTTGTTTTATTCGTGGCTCCTCTCTAAGAAAAAAGAAGATGGCTTATTAAACTATCTAGTGTTAATTCATCAGCACCTACTTCAGAACCTAGAAAAAAAATTGTTAATGTTGAAATTATGTTTCTAATTTTAAGTGGAATCATTCTTTATGAATCCATCAATAATTAAGAGATTTTTGATAAAATTTGATTCTCCTTTTTTTTTTTTTTTTTGCTATCTAAATGACTTATAGATCACTTAAGGATAATATATACAAGACATCTTTTTCACTCAATTAATCTTATAAGAATTAGAGCACTCACATAATGATGGGGAAATTTTTTATCAAGAAGTACCATTATGTTTAAGTTCATGAGATATTGTCATTATTCATCATTAAATAACTTCTTAGAAATCATTTCAACCTATTATACATCTCCCCAATATTAGGTTTAAGAATCTTGATATAATCAATCTATGCTTTCCTTTGTTGCAATTCAAAAAATTCTTATCCAATTGTAGATAAAAATACACTGATCTTCCAATTGCAATCAAAAATAAATAAATAATGTCATACTTAGCATCCTCTTCCTCAAGTACTTTCTGATTTACCACTCTTTTTTTTTTATAATAGTGTTTCCTCTTCTCAAAACTTAGTATACACAAGTCTTTTTAGAAGTATTATCTCATATGTGAAAGATGTGATACCTATTTTTTATTCTAACAAGACATGAGATGTTATTACTAGAAAAATAGACTAACTTATGATCCACATTGTTACACAAAGATTTACTCAGAAATAAGACATGAATATCTTTATATTATTTTTTCTAGTGACCAAGATAATATCGATGATGGTTTTGTTTTTGGTTAGAAGTTCTCATAGGTGGGCAGTTCATCTTGTTGACAGAGAATATGGTTTTCTATGATGATTTTGAAGAGACAATCCAATTAAATTAGCCCTTAGATGATCACACACCTCATGTATGCAGTGATCTCAATGTGTATTTCAAAGGCTATGTATGATCTATTTGAGTCTTATGTAATGCTATTATTGAATTCTCTTTGTATAAAGCCTCAATGCCAACCCCTCCAAAATGAACATCTTATATAGAGGAGTATGACATCAATCGAAAGATTTAATAAAAACTTTAACTAGGTTCTTGGTGGGTTCTTTTCCACGTGTTTTCCTTGGTGTTCTCTTATCTTCCAGCATTGTTTACAACATCACAAATCTCATTGCTCATAAAGAAGAAAACTCCTATCATACAAGTTTGAGCTAACAAACTATTGTCCATTGAGAATAGATTAGAAATTTTTCAATCATTATCCAAGGAAATAATGATTGTCTGTGCTCTATATTTATTATTTATTCATCAATTATTAGTGTTATTGACAACTTTTGTATAAGATTTACTGGGGGGACTCATCATGTAATAGATATTGCACCAACTTTTGTATGTGAGCCAAAATCAAAAGGTGATAGTTGATTAATCTTCACCGTGCTTTGGAATGAAACATTCATTATGAAAACTCTATAGAATTCATAATAAGATTCATTGTGGATGAAGCGTATTTATCACAAATATTTAGCAAATCATAATGTATTTTATTGAAGAGGATTTAATAAAAGATTTAACTAGGTTCTCGGTGGGTTCTCTTCCATTTATGTATTCCTTGGTGTTCATCTTCCTCATGATTAACAATATTACCATTCTCATTGCTCTTTAAGAATATATCTTTTATCATCCAAGTTTTAAACTAGCAAGTATTGTCAATTGAGAATATATTAGAAATTCTTCATATTAGTTATTGAAGTGATTAATAATTGTTGGAGCTCCTTATTATTCATTCATTGATTATCAGTGTAATTGATAGCTTTTGTAGAAGATTGTCCTTGAGCCCTCATCATCTAATAGACATCACACCAATGTGGACTAGTGTATGCGGGCTGATATCTTACTACACATTGGTATAAAACCTTCTTCATGAAAAATATGTAGAATTCATAATAAAACTTTTAAATTAATATAATATTTCCAAATTCTCCTTTATTTTATAAATGACTGTATTAACAAAATTAAGGACCAAAGATAGTATTTTTTTTTTCAAATGTAATGAATTACATTCTACCTTATATGCTAAGATTCAAATAGATGTGTCAAGTGGACCGAGCACCCCAACCCCGACTCGAGGCATGGCCTGACTGAGCCATGCCTGGCATAACCATGCCTGGGCTTGTGTTGGGCCGGCTCTCAGCATGGTTCCTGCCATGTTGTGCCAAGCTCATCTGGTTCATTGGCACGACCCAAACCATACCCTGGATTTCGGGATGATGTTCAGGCATGGTTCTAACCTGATCGCCCGAACGTCGGGCTCAGCCGGAGCTTGAGCCTAGAAGCTTGCCGAAGATTTGGAATCATTGGGTCGAACTGACCCAAAAGTCAAAAAAAATTCAAAAAAAAATAGCATTTTTTAATTGTTGGATTCTGCCCTAATGGCTAGGGACAGAAATTCGATGGTGGCCGGGATTCTGCTCAAAAAATAATTAAAAAAATTCCCAAAAAAATAAAAAAGTAGTTTTTTTTAAATTACTTTTAAAAATATATATATATATATATATAGATATACATTCTCTCATTCTCAAATATATATTTTATCATATTCTATTTCTATCTATTTTATAATTCTCTCTCTCTCTCTCTCTCTCTCTCGTATCGTCCCTCTTTATTTCTCATCTTGGGACTAAGGTGTGGACTACTGTGCAGACATCAGTTATCAGACAATGCATATCGTCAAGCAAACATGATTTTATGATTTATGGGTATTATTTTTTAAATTTTATTTAGTTTTTATTTTTATTTTAGTTAATAGTTTAATATAAATTAATATTAAATTAAAAAAATATATAATTTAGAATATAATAAATAAACTAATATAAATTTAAAATGACAAATGGTAATTTTAATGATGAAAAATGGTAATTTTAATGATGATAAAGAAATTAATAATAATGTGAACATAAACAATTTTAATATTGATAATAATAACCCTACGGGATGGTCTGAGGTCGACAAAACTTTGTTTTTTTTCGTGGCCTTGACTTAAATATCTAAAAAACAAAAAATTAGAATAAAATTAATAATTTGTATTCATTTTAATAGTATACAAAATAATAATATTAGAAGTATGAATGGAGAATCGATGCAATATAAATATTATAAAAAATATTAACTTATAAGAGTTAATGTGAGACTAAGCATCTTGAACATTCTTCATATATATCTAATTAGATTTTTGGAGAATTCAAGGGTAGTCAATATCATGTAGGCTTATTTTTAACCCTATATATAATATGATTCATATGTCCACGTCTAGTAATGACATACTAAAATACTATAATTTAGAAAAAAAATAATTATTAATGAATTTAAGGAATATAATGGTATGCTGTCTATGATTTCTGATATCTAAACTAGTCATGACGATGCATCTTATCTATGCCTCACCTCCCACTATGTAGATTCTAAATGAACACTAAATAAAAAAATTATTAGGATTATCAGAGATTCTCTATCCTCATGATAGTTTGACTATTTATGAGTGGGTGATAAAAATCTTTAGAGAATATAATATTCAAAATAAAATATATTGTATCATATTTGATAATACATCTGATAATGAAGTAGTCATTAATATATTTGGTAGGACTTCATTAACCTAGTGAATAGAAGTAGAAATAAAAAAAGTATGCATCATTATCACATGAGTCATTAGTCTATGTCTTGATAAATAAATACATGTTCATCATATCATAAATTTTTATGTATCCTATTTTGAATAGTTAATAATATGTCTGCCACTCTTACTATCAACACAGTCAAATATCACATGTTAGTAACTAACACACTGATTCTAATATCAGGTAGGTATAAATCCAATAATATCTCACATTCATTTCTAATTTTTCCTTTTTTAGATACACTAATATATATATACTACAAAATTTTTGTTGTCTACTTGGCATCCTAAAGTATTAAAAAAAATATTTTTTTTTCTAATGCGGGATAAATAACTTTTATTTTTGATTATAGTATTATGTTATATCGTCAATAATAAGATTGTCACTCTTACTATCAACGTTGTCAAATATCACATGTTAGTAGCTAACACATGATTCTAACATCAAATAGGTATAAATTCAATGATGTCTCATATCCATTTCTAATTTTTTTTGATACACTAATACATATAGACTGTTAAACTTTTGTTGTCTACATGACATTCTAAAGTATTAAAGAATATATATTTTTTTAATGTGGGATAAACACTTTTATTTTTGATTATAGTATTAGGTTAATTATGTGACAAATCTAATACGAAAAATTTTATTTAATAGTTTATCTCTAATAGTTCTAACAAACATATTAATGAGGACTATATTATTCAAAGTAGTATTGAATGTAATACTAAAATTTTTATTTTGAATATTATATTCTCTAAAGATCCTCATTATACACTAACATATGATAGGGCTATTATGAGAAGAAAGGATCTAGGAAATTCATAATTTTTTTTATTAATTTTTTTCTTTGAATCTATATAACAGGTGGTATGGTATGTGAATGATACATTATCGCTACTAGTCCATATATTGGACATCACAAATACAACTTCATTCTATTTTTTAAATTTATTTATTATTAATTATTTTTCTAACTTATAATATTTTATTATGTTATTCCCACTAGTTGACATAGGAATTCTATGATAAAAAAGTTCATAGTAGATCTACATAATACTTATTACCCTAATATTTTCTAAAAATATAATTAAAAAACTCATGATAGTAATCGATTTTACCATGTCTTCCCTTCCAAAGTTATTGCAATAAATAAAGGGGGCCATTGAAGTTAAAGTTGACTCAACTTTAAAGGTCTTACCACTTAGTTGGGTTAACTAATTATCTAATTCATTATATTTTTTAGTACATTGATTGACATGCCTCTTAAGGTGACCAGTGCTATTTGTATCCTTACATATATATATATTTTATAATATATATATGATGTGTTGATTCTTCTTTGATATTACTATAGTTTTTATTTTTTATTATGTTAAAGTGATTCCATATTACTGAAGTTCACATAGTTTTAAGTTTTTTAGCCAAATAAGTCGATACCATTTGAGAAAAGATATTTTTAGCCTCAGATCTTTCAATCAAGTTATCATTATTATCTATATCTATGTTAAAATCATTATCATTAAAATCACTTTTTATATTTATTGTATTTATATTTTTAAATTTAATAATTCTAATTTTAAAAATATATTTATATTTCTAATTATAAAAATTTAATAATTTTAAAATTTTAACAATTATTAATTATAACATATTTCATAAATTTATAAACAAAAAATAAATATGTATCATAATTGCATAAATTTATTTGAGCAACAGTCTATGCACTATAGTTGTAGTTCACTTCTTTTTCTAAACTAGTTGGCTCATAGCTAAGAATCGAACACAAAATAAAGCACACAATATAAAAGATGAGAGTGATGAGATGAGAGAAGATAAAATGAATTTGATAAAAATTAAGAAATGCCTATTTTATATTTATAAAAATTTTTTATATTAAAATGATATATATATTTTAATTTTTTTTTTAATTTAAATGGGCAGAAATATGACAAGTGTCAGATTTTACATGTATCCATTAGAATGAAATTTGATAGCTATAAAAAAAACTATTTTGTTTTCTTTATATGATATCGAAAGCGACATGCATGGCCTGTCACTGTCGATGTCAGAGCCTATTATGTAAAAATATAATTGGAAACTATGGCAGTCAAGATGGGTTTGAGTTTAAAAAAAAAACATGGTTATGACCTATGTGTGTGTGTGTGTATCATGAATATATATATATCACAAAAATGTCTTCATGATATATTCCATATAAATACTCTTAATCAAAAATAATTTTTCTCTTGAATATATATATATATTTATTTATACTTATATGCATCCATGATATATAGCATATATATGCATTTAGCATGCTACATATGTACATATAACTACATATATCACAAATATATCTATACATTAATGTGCTATAAATCATGAATGAATATAATTGTTCATGATATATGTGTGTGTATACATACATATATATATATATATATACATATATATCCCAAAACCTTGAATACCTGAATGCAAGGTTTTGTGTTTCATATTATTTTTTTTTTTGTAAATGTACATTTATTAAAGCATTTACCTTTTAATTTTTGTTTTTTATCAAAGTTTGATTATGGTGACCCTAAAATTTAATTCGATCAAAATAATTTATAGAGTTTACATGTTTTTTCAAATTACTAGTTAAACATGTATGTTTATTTAAGTACTTATGATCATTCATTAGTTTCAAAAACTTTTTTGACAATAACATAACATTTTTGAATTCTTGAATGTGTGTGTGTGATTACTTTAACATTTATGTAAAGGGGTAAAAGAGAAGAAGACCAATGATTTATTAAAATTTGTATTCTTTCTTGGATCTTCTAGATGAAACATGGAGAAGAAGAGGAGGAAATCCTTGGATTTCAGGAGCAAATAAATTTTCAGTCTCCTTAGATTAAAGTACAAGCGAGATCTAGCTTTTATGCTTATGTTTCAAGTATATGTATCTGGTTTTTGGGTTTCTCGAAGCCTAGAGATTTTAGGTGCTTTCAACACTTAATTAGATAAATATTTGTTATTTTTGAAACAAGGCGACTTTTGATTGTTTAACAATACATGAGGGCATTTCAATTAAAAAATAAAACTATTTGGTTTTTTTTTTAATAAAAAGACAAGTGGTTTTGACTCCCTTTCGACATTGAGATATTTGTTGGAACTATTTTATATTGAAAGCCATTTTTTAGTTATTTACTTGTAATTGATGGTTGAATTCATTTTATCTTTATTTTATTTTATAATGAGCTGAGATTGTATTTAAAATATATATACATGTATATATTTTTTTACATAGTAGATGATTTAGTTTATAGAGTTTTGCTTACACACATAAGATCAAATCATTAGTTTTTATAGAATAAAAATTTATTGCTTATAATCTATGTCGAGTTGAACACTTTATTGGTAATACTAGCACAAGATTTTTATAGGTCTATCTTGACTATGGGGAATGATAAAATTATAATTTTCTATGCTTGTGCACTTATGTGTATTGAACGAGACTATCATAGTGATTATTTTATTTTAACATATAAAATAAAAATACATTATAGTTATTACCAATGCTATTATTCTTAATCTTGAGATAATAAAAAAAACACATACTTGTTAATAATTATTTTGATTCATAAAGGGTGAGATCTTTAAATAAATCAATAAAACTGATGAGTTGGATACATTTATCAATTATATGGTGAATATTATTTATCAATTATACACTAGAATTTGATCTAGTATATTGAATAAGTTAAGTAGAAGGTTTCAAGGAAATATTAAAAGAGATTAATTGGCTTAAATTGTCACTAGTTTAATTCAATCAGTGAGTATCTATAATTTTAACATGAGAAGTTAAATAATTGCTAAATAACAAAAGACATGAGTTATATTAAATAATTGATGAAGTGCAATTATAATTCTATAATGAAATAAATTATAATTAATATAAATTATGGTGTATATAATTAACATTGGAAGCTTGAAATCTTATTTGATCTAGCATATTGCATCACTTTAGAAAAGTGATGTGACATGACGTGTAGTTTATTTTAATTTTTAATGTTTTGAATATATCGACAAAAAGAAGAACAATCCACTCAACTATTCTTCTTATACCTTACAATGGTGTAGCAAGCAACATGGGAGAAGAGTATGAAAGCTCTAACATCATATGATTTCGAGGTATGTGTTACCCAATCTTACACTAATCCTTGTCCTTGAACATAAAAACTAAAAATGATTCAATTTTAATGCATTATCTATGAATTAATTTTAAAACACCAATAGTGGTATCAAAGTAGGTCCATGATAATGCATGTAGATGAATTAGATTTTTAATATGAATAAAGGTATATATAAATGCCTTTGATTAAACATAGCTCTAACATCTATTGATCAAACAAAACCATCTAGCTATTCAGGTCTCTCAATTAAGGGGATGTGAATTTAAATGTGCATTTGGATGTGTTTGTATGTGTTAATGTTTATTAATTTTGGGGTTGTAATTTTATATTTAATTCTGTGTAGGTTTTGTAATCACATTGGGTGTAATATTAATAAGTTTACGTAAATAAGATAATTGATTTGGTGAACTCCTTTTGAGGAGGCATAGGCTTCTGCAAATAAGAAAAACAACTAATGGTGGAGTGGCAAATGGTGACCCTAGAGGAGCTTGAAGTGGTGAAAGACCACAATGGTGGAGCTTGCAGTGGTGAATGGAGATTGCGATAACAAATTTTTGATAGTAATGATGATAAGTCATCACTCTCAAAATAAAAATAATCATAATCAAGAAATTTTATGTTATATTAGTTTTGGTTTCAGGGGTGCTGCCCTTAAGCCCCTCCAACCCGACTTTGCAAGTCGAACCTTGCTGGTGTACTACCTCAAAAATCTAAAACCCTGATATCCTAATTAGAAGCCCATGGATGCAATGCGTTATAAATCATAATAGATGGGTTGTTGAGCCTAGAAGTTATGAGATGGTATGTTCATCGAGTAGTTATGACAAGAATGCATATGATGGCATATTCTCCTGGATGTATAATATGACATGTTATAATGGATTTATATTATGGCATGTTATAGTGGAGGGGTATGATGACATGAATGGTAGTATGTGAAAATCAAGATAATGAATATATATGACAACATATATGATGGTTATGTGCAAATAATAGATATTTCACACAATGCTCATACATACACGTGTCAAATAATACATCACAGTTTTGCATAATGTAAAATAAATTAAACTATTATTTTAAGATTGGTCTTTTAAAGTGAATTGCTAATATTATTTTCCTACAACCATTAGATCTTTTAAAAATATCTAAGCTGGCGAAAGAATTCATCATGAATGAATCTCTTGGCCTTCATTACTAGTTTATAAGTAATATAGGGCAATTAGCATGTTGGTCTTGGTACATTCTCCTATTAGACTGATTGACTTGTAGGTGTTCTTAACATGAACTACTAAAAGATAATTCCATGAATTATCAAAATGAATTACTTCACCATATATAAGATTTATTTAAGAATAATTAGAATGGAATTATATGATGGTATAAATTTAACCATAAATAATAGTATCATCTCTATCTTAGTCACTGCCATTATTTATAGAAAGAAAAATCATTTGTTTAGTCTTATTTGACATAGCCCATTACTGGAAAACAAGATTAATAGAAATTAGTGTGTGAAAAAAATAATGGATAATAGATATCCTTCTATTGAGACATGTTATTTATGTTGTATCAGACTAATAATGAGTCATGTTTAAAAATTGATTGAGGGAACCAATACTTGAAATAGAATTCAAAATTAATTAGCTCATTGTAATTTTTTAGACTTTTAAAATAACTTTCAATTCATTCATCACTATTCTTAAAGAAAACAAATTCGATGGAATGAAGTACACTCATTGTAAAAAGAATTTTGACACTTTTCTAACTACTGAGAATTATAAGTTTGTACTCAGAGAATTATACTCGAACAAACTTCATGAAGTATCAACTGAGGAAGAAGCCAAGCTTTATGAGAAGTGGGCAAAGGTTAATGAAATATCAATGTGTTATATTTTGGCTTCTATGTCAAAGATGTTCCAATATTAGGATCAATTCATGTTGATTGCCTATGATATGATATTGAATCTCAAAGAAATATATGAGAATCAGACTCATTCTACTAGGCAGAAAACTATGAAATATCTAATAAATATAATAATGGGTGAAACAACCCCAGTGAGAGATTATATTCTAAAGATGATTGGTCTTCTTAATAAACTAGATATCTTTGGAGCTGAAAATATTGGAGATTCCTAGATCGATATCATTTTCTAATCTAGACATGGTATTTATGATCTTTGTATAAGCTATGATTTTCTTCTGCACACCCATACAAATATTTTCAAATCTTATTTCTATTAGTCTCATTTGAGTTTCTTCTACTTCATTTGCCCTCCTTGTCTTCATGTGTAAAGTAAGAATTATTTTTTCAAATGATGACTTTAGTTATTTGATATGGTGGTGGTTGCTCTAGAATCCTGCAAAAAACTATTATAATTTTTAACATAATGATGATGATATAAATAGAAGTTATTGTTTGATCCAAAATAATATTGATTATATTGTGGTGAGTTTATTTCTTTCATTTGATAGAATTGGTCAGAGTAAGTCATTTCCTTAGTCTTTTTGAACTCTCTGTCTTGATAGTTCTTTTATAGATCTTTTGATTTCTAGGTCCAAAGATATTATCTTAGTCCCATAATTTTTGACTCATATAAGCATGGTGGCTATAAAATAAAAAAGCAAATACAAAACAAAGACTAGCAACAAATATATCCTATTGACTAAAAACAAAACTATTCTTTTGCAAGAATAATTATGTAATGTCAAGTTGACTAATCGAACTATAATCAAATAATCAATCACTAATAATGATGCTAAATATTTATTATGTCCCCATAAGTATATAGGTCATACATGTAGTAACATGAGCATAAGTTTGGATATCAATCTTATAGGGAATGAGTTGGTAGTTCGAGTATTGAATAATGATTCAACAATTGCTTAAGTTTAGTTGATAAACTTGAGTTTTTAGTAAGAAATCTAGACTCTAGGATTAGCTCAAGTCCTTGTCTGTAAGGAATTATCTCAAGTATTTGGTTAATATTTTATTTGATTGTTGAAAAAAATAGTAAATTAATGTGAAAATGCCAAAGTGACTATTAATATTTACTATGGCTATCATACTTGCACTATCACTACTAAGAATAATTCCCTCATAATTATTTTTTTGGTATTTCACCATCAAAGAAAACATATTATTTCATTCATTAGTCATCCACATATCTTTTTCTCTTAGACAAATTATAAGTTACCCTTTATTGTGACTTTGTTATGTTGTTTTTTTTTAAAATTAGATAATATCTCAAAAGCTCATTGACAAGAGTATCTAATTAATAAAGATTTGAAAATATATGGGTCATATAAATAGTAAAGATGAATTTCATCTAGATTTTAATCACATAGGAATTGTATTAGAAGTTCATTTGATCAAGGAATTGTGATACAATACAATTCTAGTAATAAAGATATTTATAGATTTAGGTTTGAATCTTAGATCTAATAATTTGCCCATTTAATTTATATGATGTTTGTTTAAGTAATTCAAATTATAATTAGTTTGAATATTGAATTAAGGTTGAATTATTATGCAATGATCCTTTGCCCTAATAATATACATGGTGGTCATCATCATTATGTTTATCTCAATGATGGTCTCATTATAGTTATTCCCTTGATACTTTACCAATGAGATAATAAATTATCTCTGCTCAAGTATCATTTACAAGCTCATATCTTTTAGGCAACTCATTAACTACCCTTGATAATTTCTTCATATGTATATTCTCATTTTCTAATCTCAAGTATCATAAAGATCATTAATTGATATGGTTTATAGGTAATTTTATTTTTGGCTTCATAAGCACTATATTCATATAATTAATATATATTTTTCTCATGTTTTATTGGTGAGAGCTATATGAGTGAAAGTAACTCAAAGGGACAATATCACATTGTGAGTCACAATATACTCATGCATGTCTTATAGATCATTTATCAACATCCTCCTTGGTGATGATGCAACTCTTTGACAGTGGATTGATATGTAAAATTATTCATATTTTTGGTTTTATGAGTTACATACTTACAATAATTAACATATCTAAATTTTGAGTTTAACATATATGTTTGTCTCATGCATCACTATCAAACTATCATTTTTTTCCTACAATACTTGCAAACCCACCAATAGTCAAAAATTTAATTAATGTTCTATTTAGTAATGACATCTATGAATCATGACATCTATTACTATCAAAATCTTTTATACATCATGCAAATAAAATTATATATACCCTAGACCTCATCTTATTTTTATTTATTTTCATAAATCTAACATAGAAAGGGAGAGTTTGAGAATCATGTCCCCAACTCTAAAGAGTTTGAGCGTCATGCCCCAAACTCTAAAGTTTATCTTTTGTCTGACATCTTTTGATTGTTTTTGTATCTCCTAGGGAATATGAAAATCACCCTTAGGATGTTCTTTGACTTTTGTTTGGTGCATAGAAAGAATAAGATTTTATAACAGTTTTCATGAATCCCTTATCTTTCTTATTTTATACGATGGTATTTTTACATTTTTTTAAATAGAAATTCATTGCTTTTGGCAGATGTGGTAACTTCGGTCTTCATATCACGAGCTCAAGGTCATGACTCTAAAAAGTTGTCATGACTTTGGAATGTATCATAATCTTTTTGTAACACTAAGTTGCAACACTAAAAAATATCAATGACTTGGGCCTATTATATCTATAACAAAAGTCACGATACTAGTAATAGTCATAGTTTTGACATTGATCTCTCTCATTCATCATATTATCATAGCAGCAACAATGACCATGATATTGGAAGTCACCTCTCAAGTAGAGGTGTCAAACGAGCCGTGTCACACCGGTCCAGCAGGGTTTTAGGCTGCCCAACCAGGCTACCATGCCAGGCCAGACACGACACAATTACTGTATCGTGACATTGCATCCCAGAAACTTTATTATACTTTATACTATTAAAGATCACACATTTGAAAGGTGTTGTATGACTTGGGATGAAGAATTAACTTAATACCCTTGTCCATTGCATGAATATTAAATCTAAGCAAAATTATTCTAACATTTCTTTCACTCCAAATAATAGATCAGTTGATCAAGTGACTAGATAAAATTATCAATGATGTATTAATTAAGGTGAGTATCATAATTTTTATAATGAATTTTATTGTATTGGATATGTAGGAAGACTAAAATGTGTCGTTAATTTTAGGACGATCATTTTTGGCCATGGAATAAGCATTATTGACATCATGAAAGATAAATTCATTTTCCATGTCAATGAGAAACAAATAAAATTTAATCTTTACAATGACTTATGAGGTATAAACAATCATGTATTGGAGTGTTGAAAAACTGAAATTCTTCTCCATACCACATTACAACAAGAAGTAGAATTTTGGTGGAAATATTATATAGAAAATTATTTCCTAGATAAAAATGATGTGTATGAAATAGAAGAATAATTTTGGAGCAATGATAGTGATGAAGATGAGGAATATGAAGAATTATATTAGAATCGTGAAATTGAGGAAATAGAGAAAGATGACTGTTATGTGATTGTGATATTCTTCAACATCAAGACCTCTAAGAATTTTTATGATAATATCTCTAAGAAAAGGAGGCATCAATAGAGAAAAACAAGACTAAGATGGAAATTATGAAAGTGCAAATCAAAGACAAAGCTATGGTTATACATAGTCTCATGATGTTGATGTTCCTAAATAAAAATAACCAAAGAAAGCTAGAAGACAAAGTATAAATGTGCTCAACATCATGACTTTAGGGGTACAAAATGAATTGGTCTATTAGAATCCCAAAGACTCATGATCATGACCCTCTAGTTGTGTAATAGGCATGTCAGTGATAGGTTCACAAGGCTAATCATCAACACTTTCTTCAATAATCTTCCCACTAAGATGAGGTAATAAGATATTATTTCTTTTATTATTAGTATTGAATGAGTTTGAGCTGATTTATCTCCTATCAATTTTTCTAGAATAATTTTACTTTTACGCTTATGGTTTGTTATATAGTTTTCTTATAAAATATAGATATTGGTATTAACAATGATCTTCTAATCTTGTTGACTATAGAACAAACCATATTGGTTTCTCTAAGATATCCTATAAAGAAATAAACTTATACTCTTGGTACTAACTTATTTATTTTCTTCTTCAGCATATGTGCTGGGCAACCCCAATGACCAATTCTCTTATGAAACACCAAGTTCAAATAATTGGGATGCAATCCTATGTTCTAATAAGTAGTCCTGAAACTCTTCCAAGAGGTACTATTCACCATGATCAAATCATAATATTTTAAGGTATTTATTGAGATGCTTCTCTATTTATATCATATTCTCTTTGAATTTCTCAAAGGTTTTGAACTTATGACATATTAAATAAATATATCTATACCTGAGTAATCATCAATGAATGGATGGAATACTCAAAGCTGCCTCTCACTTATATATTCATGGGTCCACACAAATCTGAATGAACTAGTTCTAGCTATTCTTTAGTTATATAACCCTAGCAATTAAGGCCCATTTGATCATATTTCCTTCTAAGGACTCATAGACTAGAAATACTTTCACTTTAAATGAACTCAAAGGTCAATCCTTAACAAGTCACAAGATCCATTTTAATTTTGTATGACCTAGGTGTAAGAGTTAGAGATATGTATGGTTAACATAGGAAAACTTCTCTCTTACATGGTATGATGTTAGTGTTATTCAATTCGTATCACTATATTGAAGGAGTGACATTATTAATAATATAAGGATTAATAATATAAGTATTATTTCATTGAACCATAATAAATAAACCTTTTATTTAAATAGATTATTACAAAATCATTGAATAGAAATGAATATTCATTCTTAACTAAACTAGAAACAAAAATAAAATTCTTTCTTATGGAAGATATGTCAAGTTAGTCTTTTAAAATTAAAATTTTATATCTTTCAAAATGAATATCGTAATCTCCTACTATAATAGTTTCCATCTTTTTAGTATTGTCTATGTGGAGATTTATCTCATCATCACTTATTTGTTTGGTTTTCTAAAACTACTATAAAAAATTGCAAATGTGATTAGTGGCTTTTCATATCTACATACTTGGTATTGATAGATACTACTATTAAACATGTATCAACTACTAGTAAATAAGATTTACCTTAATTGTATAACTTACTAAGATAAACTAGATACTACTTGTTCCAATGTCTTGATTGCTTGTAATAAAAATATTTATCATTTGGAATTTCCACTCCCACTTGTGTTCTAGCAGCTACATGGGGAACATGAAAATATTTCTGAAACTTCTTTTTCTTACCTTTTGGCTTAAAAGAAGCATTTTAGTAACAAGGATGTGTAGTGGATTCTAGATAAAACTTTTAGCTAACACCAATTCCTTAAGCAATTGTGCCGATGTCTACTTTAAGTTTTTTCATATTGTAGTTTAGGAAAATTTTCTTTTATGAATCTAGTAGTGATTAGAGAATAATATATATCTAGGAATACTTATCAATTTTAGCTGAGGATTTCTAGTACATTTAAAAAGCCAATCATATTTAGAATAAGATCCCTTATTCGAGCGTTTTCATCCATTATAGTATTCATCACATTTTCATAGTATTCTTCTTGACATTATGAGTCTAATTTCATAATATTTCTTTGGGATTAGACATCATATCATAAGCAGTCGGCATGGATTGATGCTGATGTTAGATTATTTTTGACATAGAAGCTAAAAAATAAAACTTAGACATCTCATTAGAGTTTACCCACCTCTCATAAATCTTGGCTTCCTGTTCGGTTGCTCCTTCATGAAGTTTATCCGATCAAAGATCTGTGAGTATAAACTTATAGTTCTCAACAGTTAGAACAATGTTAGAATTTTTTTCAATTTATGTAATTTATTTAATCAAGTTTATTTTCCATTATAATAGTGGCAAGTAGATTAAAAGTCATTTTTTTAATACTTGAAAAATTACTAGTTGGTTAAAATTTGAATTTCATTTCAAGTATTAATTCCCTCTACCAATTCTTAAATTGAATCTATCATAAGTATGAAACACTATAAACAACAAGCCTCAATGGGAGGAAGCATACTATTCATCATCTGTCTAGACATGCTAATTCCTTTTAACCTTGTTATTTAGATAATAGTCCATATCAAATAAAATTAAATAGATGACTTAGCTTTGATCTTGTCAAAAATAATAGTGCCTCAGATGGAAATGATACTATTATTTTTAGCTAAGTGTATACCATCACATAATTCTAAACTAGTTCTTCTTAATAATTACTTAAGATGGTGAATTAATTTATTTTAACAATTTGTTTTATTACCTCATGGTGGTTTGTACTTAGTGCACCCACATATTACTTAGTCTGATAAGGAGAAGATATATATACCAACATGCTATTCAACTTGCATAATTACAAACAAGTCATGAAGACCATGTAATTCATACACGTTGAACTCTCTTGCCCACTTAATGTTTTTGGTAAGATTGGGGTTTAACATAATAAATAGGAAATTGATTCTAAAAAAGATATATCTTAAAACAAGAATTAGTTTTAATTATTTTCCATTTTATTATCAAAAATGTTATCTTTTATTTGAACACGTATTCATATGAGTGCGATGTGATTTTTTAATACAACCATCATAAAAGATGTTACACATATTCGATATTCATATTGAATGGCATCACATCCATTTATGATACATGTTATCATATTCTGTCATGATACACGTGATCAAATCCATTCACGAATCATGACAATACATTCATTCATGATATATGGAATTACATCCATTCAAGAAACATGTTATCACACACATTCATGAAGCATGGCATCACATCTATGTATAGATAACTGCCCATTCTACTTTAGAAAATTCTTTTTTGGAAGTTAAGGTTTGGGGCAGCACCCTAATGAGGTTCGACCTGCTTGGTCAGGTCATAGTAGTTCATGAGCAATGCCCTCGAAACCTAAATGAAATCTATGTTAATTATCACTTAGTTTTCTTTTTGTCTCTAAAAGTGATGTCATTTCGCCATCACTTTTGAAATGACATTCACAGAGATTACCACAATCTTTGCAACAACACATTTAGTCACTGCAAGCTCTATTGTCGTCAAGGTTCACAACCATGAGCTACATTGCATTCTACTTTTGCCACTATGAGCTCTACCATGGTCACTTTTTGCCTCCATGACCTCCATCATAGTTGCTAGTTGTTACCATGAGCTCTACTACGATCATCTTTTTTCACCATGAGCTCCACCATATCCCATATTTGCCACCATGAGCTCTACTGTTGCCTTTGCCTCCATTTACATCTTATTTACTTAAATAAAATTTTAAAAATTACAACCCATATGATTTTAAACATCACACAAAATATACACAAAATAACGACCTCAAAATTAATTTACATAAAAACACATCCAAATGTATCACCATTCAATCACAAAAGCTAGGTTTTCATTTGCCTAATAGAGGTTAGAATGCCTCTATTTAAGTTAATTCACAAACCCATTCCATAATTCAAATAAAAACTTTATTAATCAACATGCAGTATCATAATTGAGGCTCTAATACCATTGTTAGGGATAAAATTCATTAATCGAGTATTAATGTAATTGTGTGGATTACATACCTTAAGATCACATGCTCTATATTTACCTAAACCCATTTCCATATATCCTGCTCCAATTTCATGAAGAAGAACTAGGCATGGCTCTATTCTCTTCAGCTATAAAACATGAACCAAAATAAAAAATAAATGAACATGTTACATCACTTTTAAAAAAGTCATATGATATTTCTCTTTTATTTTATACTTCATTTATTTTAAAGATTATCATTATATATATATATATATATAATAATCAAATAATTAATTTGATTTTTATTCAAATTAATCAAACAATTATTAATATGATTTTAATCAAATTAATCACTAGATTTTACAAATATATATACTATAAATAAATAAATAAATAAAATCTTTAATTATAATTAAAATGTTTCTTATTATACTAGATTTACCTACAATAGGAATATTGGCTAAAATAAAATAGGCTCACAATGTAAATGATGTTATACCATTTCTATAAAATCTGATTCATTTAAGAATTATAATTATACTCTCTCATTTATTCAAAATAAGTTGATCATGTTGTTATTTAATATTTATAACTCCTTATGTTAAGATTATAGATACTAATCAATTAAATTAAATTATTAACAATCTAATGTAGTCAATCTATTATTATTCTTTAGAAACCTTTCTTATAACTTATTTGATAGGAAAATCAAAATCTATATGTAGGATTTGGCAATATCAAAAAATATAAAGCATCCTCAAGAAAGTATCATCAATTCATTTGATATGACATAGTTTTCATCAATAATTAATATTTTGATATAGTTAATAAAGTTATTCAGCTCATTGTGTTTATTAATTTATTTATAGATCTAACTATGTATGAATCAAAATAACAATTAGCAAATACACAAACACACACACACACACACACACACACACACACACACACACACACACACAAAATTTCAAGATTAATAGTAATAATATTCATAATAATGATAATGTATTTTTATTTTATATGTTAGTACAAAACAAGCACACTGTGGTGTTCATGTTCAATACACATAAGTGTGCTAGCACAAAAAGTTAGCATTTCATTATTCTCCATAGTCACAAGCCTTTTAAAATCTTATGTTATATTCATACCAATAGAGTGTTCAAATCCATCTAAATTATGAATAGTAGGTTTATATTTTATAAAACTTATGCATAATAAATGACACATGCATATATATTTTAAAATATAATCTTTATTTCATTATAAATTCATTTATTAGAAAAATAATAAAATAAACTCAACTTACAAATTAAAAGAAAATAATAAAAAATGGCATTTAGTATAACTATAATTCCAATAGTTATTGGCTTCCTACCACGAGGACTCATTTTTTGACCATAACCATGTGGGAATCCTTTGTAGCCTTGCTTGGGAAATGATTGACTAATACAACATTGAAAGAAGTGATTATTGTTGGTCATGCTAACCAATAGTCATAGACTATGCCAGGACGATGGATATGTTTGGTCCAAAAAAACTCATTCAATCAATCAATTACTAAGCAAATATGTAGGTTGAAAGAGAATTTTTTAGCCCTAGGGGAAAACTCTTCATGCAGATAGGTCAATTTCACACAAACTAAATCTTTCCATAAAAAGGTATAAACATGGATCAAAAGGGGTACCTGGAATAAAGTAGGTATCTTATGAATTTTGGGAGTCATGGTCTAATGAGTATTTAAACAAGCTATTCAAGCACGTTTCTTTCCAAAAGGAAATCCTAAAATGGGCTATTCCATTCTCTATCAAAATATCAATCTCAATTTTATATAAGCCAACAAATCATTGAGACAGATAAATTTTATATCTAAAACCATTTTGGTTTCATGTATGTAAAGAATAAGTCTTGATTTTCTCAATAGCTACCCTTGGAAATGAACAATGATAAATACGTTATAAACCATCCCTACTTATTCCTATTCTTTCATGCCCTTATCTTCTTCATTCTTTCTCAAAATATGGGTTGGGCTTATGGATAAAAAGTGTTAGTTGTTTGAAAAGTAAAAATGTGAGAAAAATTCTATTTGAAGCAATTGATGCACATCTAAAGTTGCTTCATCCCGATTGGCTCTTGCTCATAGGTGAGTGGAATATTTCTCCATATGGCAAGAAAGTCATCAATTGAGTCATCTTGATGCTGCTTGGTTTTGTCAATTCTATCACACCTACAATTGTATGTGTACATTTCAAGCTAACTCGAAAGCACAACCAATACTTTCTTTTCTTTTAGTTTTGATGATGGATAATATTATTCAATGTTTCGAGTAGCTGAGTAATATGATTTTGTTATAATTTCAAAACTTTTTATTTATTGTATAACACCAAAAGTTCATTAAGCTATTATATATGTCTTATAGAAATCCACACAAATATGGGTCATACAAGTAATATAGTTGATATAAATTTAAGTATCAATTTCATAGAAATTATATGAGCAATTTGAACAATTATAGTGAAATAACTACTATTATATATATCATATTTGTTTGTTAGACATATTGTAGAATGATATAAATTTCTCATTTTCCTCATTAGCATACAAGGTAATTATCAACCATGGAATGTCACTTCCAAGGATCATCCCTTTGTAGTCATATCTTTAGTATTTTTTACTATCAAAACAATATTTACTTTGTTCATGGATCTTCATCATTTCTATTTCTTTTAGAGAATATGTCAATTATCCTTAATGACCAATTTGAGTGTGTATATATAATCTATGACCTCAATAATCATGAAGACTAAAATAATTACCTCATAGTTGAAAATCTTAAACTTTCCTTGGCCTAAAAAATTGAATCTCAAACTTTCCTTTGAAAATCTTAAATTTCACCTTTTATATCATTAAGTTGGGTGAGGATGTTGCACTTAAGAAAAATCTCTTTTATATCATTAATTAATTTCACCTTTTGATGTTGCACTAGAGGAATTTCCTCTCTAGAACACAATGTTGTGGCATCAAAGATTATCATGGCTGAGATAATTCCTCTCTAGAACACAAAGTCACAACAGCAACAATGCTATGACTAAAATAATTCTTTGCAAACAAAGTCATGCACAACAAGAATATTATGGCTAAGCTCTAAAGATATTATTACAACTTTGTGAGAGTCTCAAAATTATCATTAATTGACATGATCACAAAATCTCGTTGGATGATGATCTCTTGTATAATGTAACTTTACAAATATATGAATTATATAAGTAATAAAGTAGATATAAGTATATATATTAATCTCACATGGATTGTGTAGATAGTTCAGTTAATCAATAGTGAACTAATTGCTACTCGAGTTGAATAGATGTACTTATTATTTGAAAAGATACTTAAACTCTAAGGTTGATTCACATTTTTATGTATAATAATGTTTCTTTAATATTTGGTCAATGTTGTATTTGGTTGTTGGATGAATGATAGATTTGTATTAAAATTCCTATGTACCCTCTTGGCATATAAGGTGGCTATCATCCATGGAATGTCACTACCAAGGATGATTACCTCATAGTTGGCCCCTCAATATTTCAATTCAAAGTAATAAGTTGTTCCATGCAAGGGTCATTTTCACATCTATACCTTTTAGGAAAAATGTGAAATATCCTTGATGATTGCTTTAAATTTATATCTTTATTCTCTAATCTTTAATAGTCTTAAAGACACAAAATAATATTGTACAAATTGTGTTTGTGGTTCCAGCTTTATTAGTACCATACTCATGATAATTAGCATATATCTTTTCATGAATCTCCCATATAAAAGTCATACAAAAGGAAAGGACTTCCAGAGCTGTCACAACCTTATTAAACTACCCCATTTGCATGTGTTTCATGGTGTATTTGTCACTATTCATCATAATCAACACTCAATTATCACATCATGGTGAAACTTTTAGGTTAGACAAACTACTTAACCCTCACATTACTTAAAGGGTAGTTCTTCTAGAAAGTACACAATGGATTGGTCTTAAATATATTAATATATTTGGCTTTGTAAGTATCATATTCGTAATGATAAAACTTACCTCAACTTTGGGTCTTCAAACTTTAGTTTATTTGATATAATAAGATAAAATGGGATGCTACTTCATTCTCACCATACCATGTGAATATATATCATGACTTACCTATCACCATCAATCATTGTGGACATGCATAAATTTATGTATTTGTGAAAACCCTAAGTATCAGTTCTATTATGTATCCAAATCCATCAACATCAAAAGAAAAACATAAATACAAATATAAATTCATAAATTTGTTAATTTATTAGAACATAATATATTCACCAACCCTAGATCTCAATTTAGCTAAAAAATGGGTAGAAAATCATGCAAGAAGTGTTTAGAGATATTTCATAAATTTGAGGGTTCTCAATGATGCCTAGGGTTGGTGAATCGAGTTCATGGTTTTATCTCTTCAAATCTTCTTTGAAGTATTTATGTTGTGACATTGGGAGTGACCATAATTGATATTTATACTCACTATAATTACTCAAAATAACACAAAGTTGAGATAATAGAATTTATTATTGCTTTGGTCTTTGCTTTCTGAGCAAAATGTCATGGCATTGAGATTGCCATGACTGAGATAGTTATCCTCTATAATACAAAGTCACATCATTGGTCTCTAGAGCACAAAATTATAATATTAGAAAACACGAGCAAGGTAAGTACTCTCTATAACAAAAAGACATAGTAGAAAATAAAGTAATGACTCAACACTTAGTATTTTGGCCCTACATCAAATAAGTTATGGCTTTGAAAATTGCTACAACTATTTGTACCAGTGAGGTACTTGGTTGCCATAATAAAAAAAACAATATCATAGCTATTAAGTATTTTAGAGATAGTGTGATGGTGACTCCAAAAAAAATATCATGATCATGATGATTATCTTGCATAGAAAAATAATTATTTCAACTAGGGGTCAGAGTTGTGGCATACAAAGAATATCATGACTATTTTTTTTGTAGAGTTATGACAAAGAAAGGAAACAACAACAACTTAAGAAATATTTTGGAATGTGTATGTCTCCCCACCAAGCCTTTGCTCCACCGAGTCTATTAATTATACCAAATATCATGATGATTTTATTATCATTCATCAAATTTTTTAAAAATAAGAATTTATTAAAATCATTCCAATAAATATTAGAATAAGTACATACACAATAAGATAAACTTGTCAAATGACCTAAAATATTTGATACGTAGAGTACTTAACAAGCACATAATCATTGTGTAAAAGAAAGATGTGACTAAAAATTACTTGGTATTGTATAATCTTGGTTCTATAAAGCATATGTTGTGGCACGGGATAATGTCATGCCTACTTGTTTTGGTTTGGCATTTGGTTGCCACAACATATAAATAATATAATGGCCAAATTATATATAAAACTAATACAATAAGATTCTAAGATAATATTATGGTCATGAATAATATATTACTCAATGAAAGATTATAAAAATTGAGTGGTAGAGTCATAATATGCAATGAATGACTTACTTATTTATAGAGTCATGGCCAAGAAAAAAGTATGTGATTTCTCATCAGATATGTACTAGTATAGAAATATTATAACATTAGAAATATAATGACTTCTTCCATACTCTTCTACTCTCCATTTTAGTTTTCCACCAAGTCCACAATTTATACCTAAATTATATTTGATTTCATTTTTATTCATCTAAATATATCAAAATATAACTTAGTTAATACTTTCATTTAAGGCTCATTTTTTGTACAACCATATCATAAAAATAATCAAAAATACACATCCCCCCGTCCCCCGTATCCCGAACCGCTCGGACAGGCAAGCCCGAGCGGGCCAGGCAAGGCACGGCACGACTCGCCGTGTCTGCGGGCCGGGCACGACAAGGTACAGTAACCGTGCCGTGCCTGGCCCGGCACGGAAGCACGATCGTGCCCTAAAAAAATAGGCCGGGCCGGCCCGTCCTTGCCCGTTTGACACCTCTAGTTATAAGATAGGTTCAACATATATTATTGGCTAAAGTTTTACACAAATAGTTATGGGAATATTCATACATCATGATTTACCATCTCATTGGAATAATCATTTCATTGTGTAATATATATTTTTTTGCTATGAGACTTTCTTGGAGTCAGCCACACTAGCTCATAATATTTTTTATGACTACGATATTAATTCTATATCACAACAACTAAGTACTCCATAGGTGCTCAAAGTTGTGGCAAGCATCTAGTATAATGACTTTCTCATTACAGATCCATCAAGTCTAAGGAAAAAGTCAAGTTAGTATCCCCAACTTCATAACTTTTAGCTACAAAAAGTTCCATAGAGCAATACTTGAGCTACAACCATTTCAATAACCATGATTCTTTGCTCTACAGAAATGATCAAAGTCATGACTTATTTCTAAAGCCATGACTTTTGAGTTATAGAGATTAAATGCATAAGCAGTGACCATTATCAATTATATGATTAAGTGTTATATAGGCAAAATGTATAGCCATAGTCATTCTCAGTGCCATGGACATCTAATGTAAGTGAGATATCCAAGCTACATCATATTCCTAGTGTCACTTTATGTTCTAGAGATAAAATATGTAGCCGTAGTCATTCTCAATGTTATGATATTCTAAAGAAAGAAAGAACTAAAGTAACAACTCTTCCCAAAAAGAAAACTATCAACTTAAATTTCACACAGCCATTTGAGTATAAAGGAAAAAATATGAAATACAAAAAGATAATTTTAAGGCATGAGAATAGTGGTGCAAAGCTAGGGTTTTGATAGTAAAATTTTGTCCAACCTTAGGAGAGATCCATGAGCAAAAAGGTGATGCATGACACAAAATATATCTTTTATTACCTCTTGTAAATTTCTTTCTAATGTCAAGCTAAATTGAGATCTTAGATCATTGTATTTGATTATGTGTAATAATTACTTAATGGAAGAATTTTATATTTGATTTTGTTGTGAATTGGATATTGATAAATATGGTATTAAACTATTAATCATGTGAGGTATGTTAATTGACCTTCAATTAATGTGAATGTTTTATAAAATATTTTTCTAAGAGGTTTTCCTTTAGTGTGTGAGTCACATGTCTTCATGGTAGAGAGTGACAATTATTGAATAAGACACATAGATAGGAGATGACTCATAAGGTAGTGACAGTCCTATAAGTTCCTTTCTATTATTTGATTACTACTAGTGAGATTTAAAAGAAGACATATGTTAATTATGCGAGTATAATACTTATAAAGCTAAAAGTATATTTTTTTTAAAAACCACATCAATTTACATCTATATGACACATGAGATTGGAAAAAAATACACATATGATGAAATTGTAAAGGGAAATTAATTAGTTTCTTAAAAGGCAAGGACTTGTGAATAACTATCGAGCATGAATGAATTATTATTTTGGTAATACAATACCAATATGATAGCTACAAGGTGATCATTATTAGGAAAGATATAATAGCTGATAACCATCTTGTATACCAATAGTGCGCTAGAACATTTTTACAATAATCATATATTCGTTATATAAGCAAGCATAAATATATCTAAACTATTTAAATATGATATCAATCCTAATCGAGAATTAGTTCATCTAAGATATGTAAAATAGATTGGTTTATAAATGTATTCATATTTTGGCTTCAACAATTCAAACTCATAATGATTAACATACATAAATTTTAGGGTTTAACATATATATTTATGTCATGTATCATAGCCAAAATGTCTATCATTTCCTTCCTACCATATACGTGAGTGAGTCTCATGGATTACATGGTACCATCTACCATGGAAAACTAGCATATATATACTAATAGTTAAAACCTTAGTTCAGGTTATATCAAATCACTCATTTATCAATATCCATAACTCTAGAGATTAGCAATAAGTCTTGCATCCCTTACTTACTTTTGGATCCCCTAGGGAGTACAAAATTAACTTTTAGGATTTAGTAGCTATGGTAACTTTGCTTGTTGCGTGAAGGGAGAGAAAGAATATTTGAGAAATATCTCTAAAATTGTCTATATTTTACTTTATACTCAAGCAATGTTGTATTAGTCTATGTAGAATGTCATAGATTTCAAAAAGAATGTCACAACTTTGGTCTTCATCTCTTAAGCTTGAGTTCATGAATCTAAAAAATGATCATGACTCTGGAATGAATCCTAACTTTCTATAACACCAAATTATGGCACTAGTAATGACCATAACATGGGTCTAATGTTTATGTAACACAAAGTTATTGTATTGTTAAATGATTACATTTCATGCATTTTTCTTCTAATATTTCATAGATTTTCTTGGTTCTAGGAAATAGCCATACTATGGTAAAAGGAATCTCATATTTTTATATGGCCGCTAGGCTATGAAAATATTAGATCATTAGTATTGGCCTTTCTCAATTATCAAATGGCCACGACACTAGGAAATAGTCATGATACTAATAAAGTCTCTCTTGTATATCATTGGTTGTTATACTAGGAAATAGCCGAGGTACAAAATTTGTCCTTCATATGTATCGAATATCCACAATGTTGTGAATGCCCACGATACTATTCTTCACTTTGCTTATATATCATGTTTCCATAGTTTTGCAAGGATGTTGTGGCACTAGAAATTAGCATGTATGTAATAGTCATGATTTTGTCTTCCTTTGAGGATAAGAGTAATGACCTAATGGAATAGTCATACTTAAAGAATATCATCTATAACTTTAAGTATCTCAAAAGTCATAGTGCTGAATAGCTACTATTACTTTGAATTGAATATTTTTAGCTATGTAACTTTCTATAGCTCAAAAGCTATGATTTTTTAAAATGGTCATGGCTCTGACTTTAGACTACCAAGCCATTTTAAGATAAATTCATGATACTTAGACTTGTCCATGACTTTGAGCACTAGTAGGATACTTAGTTGCTATGACATAGAATTAATATTATTGTCACATAAATTTTATGAGATAGATATGAATGTGACTTAATTATAATTTTATAACCACAAAAAATGTGTCACATAATGAAATGATTATGCTAATGAGTTATAAGATTATGAAATATAAGGATTATTAGGACTAATTAGGTAGAGTTTTGACTAGGAATTGATACCGAAACGATATAATACTTGATCTTTTACCCCATAAGATAAACAACAAAACCCAATCAATTATATAATTATTTATCAAAAACATACCAAACCTTCAAATTCATCTAATCAATCCATAAATTCTCCAATTTCATGCTTACACAGTCAAAAATTACTAAAATACATAAGAATACTTGGTAGTTTGAACACCAAATAAATTCTCACATTAAAATAATTGTTTATCTCTGAGCAATAATTTCCTCCTCCATAAAAAATATATTCTTTAACATCTATAAGTAATTCTATGATAAAATGTGAGTATCATAGGGTGTAAAAATAGTAGAACAACTTCAAGTAGATATATTGATAGTTATAGTGAGGTTTAAGTTCCATGACTATACTCGTGGTTCATTGGATGTATACATTTATTTATGTGAATATAAAAATCTTTAGGTCTCCTACCAATTAGCTTGTTGGGTAATTGCGCTTCCAAGGTAGTGATATTAAGATACAGAAAATAACATGAACAACAGAAACAAACAATATATATCAAATCCAATCACAACAGAATCAAAAAAATGAGAAATAAAATACAAGAAATAACGTGGTTTGCTAGTCGCTCAGTACGACTAGATACATCCACCAGAAAAGGCTTATGCGTTATAGATTAAACCAACAAAACAGTCTTACCGTATGCAGTGCACAGAGCAGTCATGATAAATCGTGCAGAGAGAGAGAGAGAGAGAAGATGATGAATAGTTCCCCGGGTCAAAAAACAGTAACCCGAAATTAAAATTACAAAAATATTTTATAATAAAAACTTTCTGGTTCATTTAACCAAAGCGGGTCGGATCATGAGACGAGTCTGGCTCTGCTCTAAAAATTTCGGCCCCCTGACCGGTCAGCGGGACCTCCGTTATTGTGCTATAACTGCATCCCCAGTCTCTTAATATTTTCTTTCCTACACTTACATGAAAATATTAAAATAGAAACATTTGGTTATACAAACAGATTATCAAAAAATAAATTATATATATAGCACAGCTCTATGTTTTAATGTCCTTAGCTAGACCATCAAAACCTCTTTTCCTCTATCTAAGATCTTTGATATATATGTTAGCTTCTCAGTATACTATTTTAGTTCATTCTTATTAGTTTCTTTCTTTGATCTTGCTTTAGCTTTACATGTTCCTTGGAAATTTCTTCATTGGATATCACAACTTTAGTGAATTTCATTGCACCTTCTTCTATGATAGTTTGTCTCTTTTCTTCTGAGATCTCCAAAGTTATGGCACTGCATATAGCCATGGCTACAACTTTACCATGAAATTTTTTCTTTCCTTTTCCTTCCTATGACTTTAAAGTCATGGCACTAATGAAGCCACGAGTTTGTCTTAAAGCTTGTTCTTGTCCTTTCCATTCTAACTCTAAAGTAATAGTGTTATGCATAGCTTTGCCTTTGTCTTTAACATTTTGATGGAACAATTTATTTTGTATCTACAAAGTTATGTTAGTGAGAACAACCATGACTTTGTATTTAAGATTTCCTTGGTGATTTTTATTTTGTAACACCAAATTTGAGGAGATTTCATAGCTATTGTCTTGAAGTTTTCATTAGTCATTTTATTCCTCTAACACCAAAGTTATAATGCATTGCACAACCAAAACCTTATATTTGGTTGGCTACTCCAAAATTTCTATCTCAACCTTGTCTTTCTATAATATTTCCTCATCTTCTTTCGAGTTGCCAATATAAGATTCCTCATAGTAATCAACTTTTCTATTTCCTTGTCTTTATAACTCCAAAATAGTGCTTCCTTTTCATATTTATCATTTCAACACTATCATAGCTCCAAAGTTTATCTTCTCTTTCATATCTTTCATCTTCGTATGAAAAATAGTTTTCTAAAAAATCCTTCCACTAGAAATCCACTTTTTGTTGCATTGTGGTATGAAAGAGATTGTCAATTCTACAACACATCATTTCATCATCATCTAGACCTCATAAACTATTATAAAAATTTAATCCGACTTATTATTTATTGATATAGAGAGTGAATTACCCTTCCTTGACATTAATACCAGCTTGTTAGGTAGCCAAAAATGATCATCCTAATATTAATGGTTAACATGTAATATAGAATGAAAAATAATAAGAGAAGAATTACAATAGATGAAAATAATAATTTCACTTGTTTTTAGATTGACTATTCCCATGGTTTATATAGGGGATTAAAAGAGAAGAATTAGGAAACAAAAACTCTTAAACTACGGGAGTCAAAAAACATCCTCTTAAATTGAGGGAGCATCTCTTAAATTAAGGGAGACAAGTTCCCTTAAATTAAAAGAGACAAGTTCTCTTAAATTAAAAGGTTTTAAAAAATTCTCCTACTCTATTTATAATTTATTTACAACTTAACACTCCCCCTCGAGCTGAGGAATAGATGTCTTCCATTCCTAGCTTGTATACAAGATCATGAAATATTGAACTGTTCAACCATTTTGTTAAAATATCAGCTACTTGATGTTCTGATGGTAAATAGGACAAATAAACTACTCCTTCCTCCAATTTTTCTTTGATGAAATGTCTATCAATCTCGATATGTTTTTTCCTATCATGTTTTATAGGGTTATGAGCAATATTGATAGCCGACTTGTTGTCACAATAGAACTTCATAGGACCATCCCACTTGATTTTCAAATCATCTAGAATAATCTCCAGTTAAAGTAGTTCACACAACCCTTGAGTAGTGGCCCTAAATTCTGATTCTACAGATGACCTTAATACCATATTATGCTTTTTACTTCTCCATGTCACCAAATTACCTCTAAGATAAATACAATACCTTGTAGTTGATCTTCAATCCACTATGGAACCAGCATAGTCAGTGTCAGTGTATGCTTCTAGAGCAAAAGTATCGTTCTTCTTTAACATAATTTCTTTCCCGGGGTTGCCTTTCTAGTAATGTAGCACCTTGTAAGTAGCTTATAGATGAGGTTCTCTTGGATCATGCATGAATTGATTGATCACACACACAGTGTAAGCAATGTCTGGTCGAGTGTGAGCAAGGTATATGAGCCTACCAACCAAGCTCTAGTACATTCTTTTATTTACCACCAATTCTTCTTTAGCTTCTCCCAACCTGTGGTTTGGATCCATTGGGGTAGAGACTGATTTACACCCAATCTTTCCTATTTTTGCCAATAAATCAGTCACATACTTTTGTTGAGAGATGAAGACCCCTTGTGTAGAATATGCTACCTCAATACCAAGGAAGTACTTTAGTTTCCCTGGTTCCTTTATCTCAAACTCTTTTGCTAGGATTTGGCACTTTGCTTCACTTCATGCTTCTCTCTCATCATTTCCAATCACTATGATGTCGTCAACATAGATTAGAAGAGCAGTTACTCCTCCTGTAGCTGAGTGCTTAATGAAGAGAGTGTAGTCACATTAGCTTTGTTTGTAGCCAAACTCTTTCATGACTTTTGAAAATCTACTAAACCAAGCTCTAATAGACTATTTTAGCCCATAAAGGGCCTTTTTCAGCTTGCATACCTTATTACCTATGTTCCCCTCAAATCTTGGTGGGATGTTCATGTAAATCTATTCATCTAAATCACCATGAAGAAATGCATTCTTAACATCATACTGTAGGAGTTGCCAATTGTAGTGGGCAGCCAATGACAACAGGATTCTTACAGTATTCATTTTTGCAACTGGAGCAAAAGTCTCTTGATAATCAACTCCATAAGTTTGAGTGTACCCTTTGGCTACCAATCTTGCTTTATGTCTCTCAAGAGATCCATCAGCCTTATATTTAGTGTGAAAATCCACTTGCAATCAACAATGTTTTTCCCTTTCGGTCTTTCAACGATCTCCCATGTTTTATTCTTTTCTAATGCACTCATCTCCTCTCTCATAGCATCCTTCCATTCCCTTTTTGTCAATGCCTCAGAAACAGTGTTAGGGATGATAGTGGTGTTTAGACTCACAATGAAATTCTTGTGGGCTGGTGATAGATGCTTAAGAGACACATAGTGTGATAGTGGATAAAGTGGTCGGTTAGTGCATTCTCTGGTGTCTTTTCTGATAGCAATGAGAAGGTCAAGGTTATCTGTTGAGTCAGTGAAAGTTTCGCTAGGTTGTGTATATAAAGGTAGGTTTGATCTTACTGGTGATTTCATTTCCAAGGTTTGAGTTGGATTCTTGGACCTGCTTTGGTTTTGGAATGACCTCTTTTTTTGAATATACCTTAGGAAATTGTGGAAAATTGCTAGTGACATTAGTGGGAATAGGGGATGACACAGGTTCAGTGGTAGAATTGGGTGACTCGGGTATGATTGGTTCGAATGACTCGAGTTCTTCATCACCATGGGTTGAGACATGAGGAAAGTCAAGGGGTTCAAAGGACTTATAAGGACTATCTTCCATCATTGAAGTCTCCCTTTGAAGAGATGTCTTGGGAAAAAAAGGTTTGTTTTCGGTGAATGCGACATCTACAGAGTGTAAAATTTTCTGATTAAGGGGTTGTAATATTTGTAACCTTTTTGAGTGGATGAATAACCAAGAAAGATGTATTTTATGGCTCAGGGGTCTAACTTGTCTCTATGTTGGCTGTGGATATGAACAAATGCAGTGCACCCAAATACCCTAGGAGAAAGCCCATTAGAGATTCAGAAGTGTGGATAGAAACTCTCAAGTACTCCACGAGACTTTTGTTGTCTAACAATCGTGTGTGAATTCTATTTATAAGGTGTGTGGCAGTAAGAACAGCTTCTCCCCAATAAGACTTAGGAACATTCCCTTGAAAGAGTAAGACTCGAATTGTGTTAATTAAATGCCCATTTTCCCTCTTGGCTACCCCATTTTGTTGGGGTGTGTTAACACATGATGACTCATGGAGAATGCATTGTGATTGAAAATAGGGTGAGAAATCGGGTTGAAGTAATCTCTAGCATTATCTGTCCTAAAATTTTTTATTTTAACCCCAAATTGGTTTTGATCCATTGAGTGAAAATTAGGTATAACAATGCTAACATTAGATTTTTGTTTAAGAAGAAAAATTCATGTAACTCAAGTACTATCATCAATTAAGGATACAAACCAATGAGCCCCAGAAATATTAGGGGTAGTCGAAGGACCCCATATGTCACTATGAATTAAATGAAAAGGATGAGAACTTCTTTTATTGCTAATAGGAAAAGATACACGAGTATGTTTTGCCAATTCACAGGTTTCGCAATGAAACTCAGAAATATCTGATCCTTGGAACAAATAAGGAAACATGACCTTTAAAACCCTAAAAGATGGATGACCTAGACGTAGGTGATACAACCAAATGGTATCTTTATTTGAGGAACTGAGAAAAGACAAAGACAAATTATTACTAGTTTTCTGAGATAATTCAAGGTGGTAAAGACCGTTCCTTTCCTTAGCAAGTCCAATCCTCCTCCCTGAGCCCTGTTCCTGAAAAACACAATAAGAAGGGAAAAAAATAGCATAACATTTAAGATCATGAGTAAGCTTTTGAATGGAAACAAGGCTGGCTGACAATTTTGGTACATGGAGGACATTTTTAAGGATAAGGGTAGGTGTGATATATGTCTCCGAAACCTACAATAGTAGCTAAAGAGCCATTGGCCACTGCAATTTTCTTGTTACTTGGGCTTGGAGTATAGGTATGAAAAAGTTGAGATTTGGTGTCATATGGTCTGTGGCACTGGAGTCTATTACCCAAGAATCATCATAAACCTTGTTTGAGGCATTTATGCAAAAAGAGAATGAAGGTGTACCTGAAAGAGCCAAAGAACAAGCTCCAGTAGGTTTGTCAAGGGATCCCAACAAGCTTCTCAGCTTCTCCATTTCTTCATTATTGAACCCACCTATTGCTGAATTTTCCTCAGTTTTAGGCTGCTCTGCCATGTGTGCTTGAGGCCTTTGCTGCCCTCCACGGTTTCCCCATTCTCGACTTGGTGGCTTACCATTCAGCTTCCAACACTTCTCTTTTGTGTGCCTTGGTTTCTTGCAATAGGTGCACCAAAGATTGTCCTTGTTCTCCTTCCACTGATTGTCTCTACCCAAGTGTTTAGGCAAATCATTTTTTCCTTTCTCAAGATATTCTATTTTTGCTACTAGGGCTGATCCATCCAAGGTTTGTGGTTCAAGAATAACACTCCTTCGGCTTTCCTCACCTCGAATCAGTGCCACCACCTCATTAAAGCAAAGAACCTCCTACTTGCCAAGAATCTGGATTCGCACTTGATCGAATTCTGTGTTAAGCCCAACAAGAAAATCATAAACTCTATCTTGCTCAATGAAATTCTTTAGAACATCGGCATCTTCAGGACATTTGCTTTTTATCACCCTATAATGTTTAAGTTCTTGCCACAAAGCTTTCAATTGAATGACATATTCAGTAACTATTTTACTACCTTGTTTTGCACTAATCATCCTCACTTGACCTGTATACTTGAGCCGCATCTCTAGCTTTTGAATATGTTTATTGGATTACATCCAAAATATCCTTAGCCATAGCCAAGAACACACATGTGTCGCTAATCTTAGGAGACATAGAATTCCACAACCATGCCATAATCATAGAATCTTCTTTTATCCCATGCTTCAAAACGGGGATCGCATGGTTTCGGTCATGTATCCATAAGATGGCTGATCTTCCCTTTCTCTTTTAGTATATTGAGAACAAGTTGAGATCATTTAAGGTAATTTTTACCATCCAGCCTATATGCAACTTTAAAATTTTGCAATTCTCTAGGTTGTTGAGATCGAACAATCTCCTCGGATTGTGTTGTAGTAGTAGTCTCTACAGCCTCTGACATCTTCCACCAAAAAACCCCGATCTCTGGGGAATTAAGTAGATCACAAAACAAAAAAATCCAACTATGAAGGCCAGAAAAATGGCAATGAAGGACATAATGATGCCCAAGTTTTTTTTTAAATAGCTGTGATACCATGACACGTAATATGGAATGGAAAATAATAAGAAGAATTACAAGTGATGAAAATAATAATTTCACTTCTTTTTAGATTGACTATCCCCATGGTTTATATAGGGGATTACAAAAGAGGAATAAGGAAACAAAAACTCTTAAACTAAGGGAGTCAAAAAACATCCTTAAGTTGAGAGAGCATCTCTTAAATTAAGGGAGACAAGTTCCCTTAAATTAAGAGAGATAAGTTCCCTTAAATTAAGAGATTTTAAAAAAATTTTCTACTCTATTTATAATTTATTTAAAACTTAACAATGGTGAATAGTTATCCTTCACCATTTCCAATACAATGAAATCAACTAAAAAAATAAACATATGCACCTTAATCAAATGTCTTCAATGATTATATTCGGGTGCTTAATAGTTTGATCTATCATTTATGGTGAAAAAGATTTCAGAGTAAATTTTTCGAGATACAATATTCATATAATTGATAAGTACATCAAATTGATATTTGATCCCACGTTGCGCAATGTCTTCTAAAAAGCATAATCTTCGATACTACAATATGTAGTAAAACTTTTGGGGTCCTTAAATTTTTTCAGAAGTTTTCTTTGAATGATTGCATAACATTCATGGTCCTATTCATGGTCTCATATATCTCCAATTTTTTCTTGTTATTCATTGTTTCTTTTATAAATCACATAGTTTGGAATTTTATCCAGACCTTCAGCAAATGATATGTTCACTTCTAACTTGTATATTCCATAAATCAAAATCATTCCCATTTGATTTTTCAACTTAAAATTTAACTCAATTTGTTTCACTTTTATAGTGAAAAATATGCAAGTATATTAGTACTTATTTGTATTAAATTCACTAAAAAAAATTTTAGTTGACTAGAGGGGTCACAATGGTCCCTCTTAAATACTACTTACCCTGAGACTTTTATCATATTTTTGATAAAATTTTTAGGACATGCATTAACTACAAATGTTATTAGCCTAAACATATCTCTGATAACATTGTTATGAAAATAAAACTCAGTAATAATTTAAAACAAAAAATTTAAAAGTATTAATATAATAAACTAGACAATTGAAAAAAATATAATCTAATAACATTTGGGTTTTGGATGAACACAATAGACAGGGAAGTGCTCTTTTATAGATAAGCAAAGTGAGTGCTCAAAATTGATAATAAATATGGGCAAGGTTAATGTTTACCTACCATAGTTGACTTTCAACTACCATAACTATCAAAGTAAGAATATAATTTGCTTATTAAGAAATCAAATTTGTAATAATTTTTTTAAGTAAATATTTTATTTGGATTAGTTATTTTTTGTTGTAGAAAACTTCAAACAAACTACGAATAAACATGTTTTGTAAGGAATATAAGTATTATTATGTCCTAATTAATATATAGATTTTTATTTTAACAAGATTTCTGCTAGTGGCCAATTTATCGCTAGTTTGACTTTAAGTTTTCAAACATATCAAACATGATATTTAAAGGAAGAAAAAAAATGTGATGCTAATCCCTTTCATGAAAAAAAATATATAAATAATACAAAATAAACATGAACTAAAAGAGCAGCAAAATTTTTATTTGATAAACATATTTGCGCATTAATTATAATTCCAATTTAAAAAGAATTCTAGGCATCCACCCAAAAAAGTATTATGGCACCACTTTCAATGAAGTTGGCGTATTGACATCAATAATGCACAATTTGTTAATAATATCTCAAAATGCATAACTTGAGAATATTAGTTGGTTATGTTGAACTAATGATCAACTATTTGATGAAATTGAATAACTTTATAATGAACAATGGTTCATTATAAAGTCATTTTGTTATCTCATGCCTAGTCAAAATTAATGATCAACTTCAATATACATAGCTTGATTATGCTGAGCTAAAATTTTGGTAATGTTACCAGTCATTTTGTTAGCATGATGCTCACTCAGTCATTTTTCATATCTAATTCCCAAATCTTGCAACATATTTTAAATCCACTCTATTGCATACAACATGAGTTGCATTTTAAAATTTAGCTTCTACAATTGACCAAGCAATAATTTTTGTGTTTTAATTATAACGTGACAAATCTACTTTATATGAAAGTAAAGTTGCCTCAAGTAGACATTTTATCTATTTTATCTCATGCCTAGTCAAAATTTGATTTGCAAGGTTTTAATTGGATGACTTATATGTAGAAGCATATGAGCTAGTTTACAAGATAACATTTATATTTTTGATAAAAGATCCACACAACATTTTCTTTGTGAGAGTAAAATGCCAAGTTTCAACTTTGATACTTCAATTCTCAAAAAATATATGAGTTATCTCTGATCTTTAATTTTAAATTATCTCAACTAAAAAAACTCTTATACTTTTTGTTTCATCTTTGATTATCTCACGTCAAGACCATGCCATCTTGGGCCACATTCAAAATCATTACCATACAATCCTTGATTTTTATAAACAATGTTTTGATCTAATTTTCTTAGCTAATAGCCAAACTTCATTGTTATGGATGAAAACCCTTTCAAATAAAGCTTAGATAGACTAATTTATATCATATAATATTTTAATCAACTTACATACTTTTAATTATTTTAAAATACATACTTTTAGGCCAAGATAATATTTCCTAGGAGCTTTCTTTTTACAAGTCTTCTTTGAGAAAAATAGTTTTGACAATAAACTATTACAACGACTAATCTCAATCTATCACTATAAAAAATGAGAATTTAAATTGTGTTAATCTTGGCTACTAGTAAAACATCACTCGATAATTAATTTTATATTTCTATGTATATCAATTATAAAATTAACATTGGTGTATATCTATAAATACTAGCATCATTCTTCAGCTTAATTGTTAACACATTGTTTTTCTAGAGGGCCTTTATTTATTCATTAACAAACTTATTTTATCATTAGAACATGTACTATTAATAAGTACATATTGTTTTTTTTATCGTATGGAAGGACATGTGATTGAAGTTTGGTATTTTATGTTGCCTTTGTTCATTCATCCATATACACTTTAGTGGTTTAGTATTCTTGGATCGTCAAGCACAAACTACCTTTGGAGTTGAGTGTTCAAGATATGATAAACTTTGTAAATATTCTATTGATAATAACTTTAATGTAGAAGAAGAGATATTCAAGTTGTCAAAATATATTTATCAATAAATATAATAAATATTACAAGTTAGAAAGCGTTCCAATTTTGGGTGGCCATATGAATTCGAATAAATAATCATAAAAGATTTTGAACTTTTAGTCAAACTTAATGAATTAAAAAAATAATGACTCCTAGCTAGTTCAAAACTTTCATAATGAATAAAATCTACAAAAAGAATAAACTATTGAAATTGTCTTAAATCCCCATTCTTCTATGAACATCACATGTAAAATACATCGCCTTATTTAATAAAAAATGAAAAATTTTTCTTTAAGTGTCCTAGAAAATTTAAAAAGAATAAAATCCAATAAAAAAATAATGTAGGTAAGATTAGAAGTAATTTGGTTAATATAAAGATGATTGTTTCCGAGAGATAGTATCCTAAATGAAATATCTTTCATAATAGCTTTCAATAAATTGACAGAACCCTCATTTGTTTGGAAGTAAAATAATGAAATTAAGGAATACAAAATTTTAGCTAGTGAGAATCCCTAATCATGTGATCAAATGGCTTTAAAATAATAATCAATGTATTATCTTTAGAAGTGATTAGAATATAAAAACTTGACAAATAATAGAATAATGATCATCTATTTGGCAAGTACTTTTTCTTTATAATGTTAAAATAGTCTTCCCTATTAACTTTTTTTCTGAGATTTGGTAGTACATACTAATCCTTCAAGTCTATTTATAAAAATATGAAATAATAATTTTGCTGTAGGGTAATACAATGAATAATTTCTTCCATGTTAATTCATGAGAAAATGTATGATCAAACTTTTTGATACTAGCTACAAGTGCATATTAATTGGTTCCTAATCGATAATCACTTTTTATGATATAAAGATTTATTATTCAATTCAAAAATACTTGTTTTACTTGCTTTACCAAAGAATATTCTAGTCTTCATCTTTCAATTCTTTTTTGTAATGGTAAGGCATAGGAACTTCTAAAACAAGATGAACTCAGTGTGTCAATATGCTTGCTTTTAATATGATTATTTTTTACTAGCCAATGCTCTAATTTTAGTTCTCTAGATGAAGCTTTCATCAACACTTTTTTTACGTGGTTAGTCTTGTTATGATCACTAATTGTAATTGGCATCTCTATAAGGTGACATCATAATAAGAAACTAATCTCATCTAGTATAGCATGAATGGTAATTAATGAATTATTTTGTAATAACTATGATTATTTTTTATAGAATTGTGATAAGAGCAACAATTAAATGTGAACTAATTTTCATTAACTTACAACGAGAGTTTGAAATATGTACTATGGAATAGAAAATATAAGTGAATAAAACTTTTTTCATATCATGTCTAATTGGCATTTAAGAGGATAAAAGAATTCACTTTTCATCTAATTCACAAGGAAAACAATGCAAAGATAATATAAAAAAATTGGCTACTAAAGAAAATTTTTCAATAAATATGTACATATGAAATTATGATAACTAATTATTATATTAAATAGAAAATATAATCAACAAGAGTTATGCCAACAAAAAAAATAATAAAACAATATTTTTTGCTACAAGTTGCTTATACAATAACCCAAAAATTGGAGAGCTTTTTACATAATAAAATAAATATCTTTATGATACTTAAATGGCTCACCCATTAATTTTCTATAAATTAAGGGATGTGTTTTATAGTTTACGGAATGTAGTAAATGAAACCATTAAATGGCATAAGCTACCAACATGCAATCGAAAACATTTTGCTTCTTTTAATAGCTTTCCTTCTTTAATTGTTACCTTTAATAATATTTTCATAGTAATATCCATTTTCAATGACTCTCTATTAAGTAAAATTTCCAAAATCAAGATCAAGTCAAAACCTCATGATTCTAGCATAAAATCAAGTCATTTGCATAAAGTCAAGTCATGTATTTTTGATTATGTATAGCCTAATTGTAAAGACATACCTCTAAGGATCTTGTATAATTCGCATATTGATCTATCAACAATTTTGATGTAAGAAAATATTTTCATTCATTATGGTACTGCCTTTTTCTTTTATGGTATTAGACTATTAGAGGGACCATCCTCAAATGAGAAAATCCTTTTCACCTCTTCAATGTATTCCTCAAAGTAAACCAAAATTCAATTTAATACTCACCTAACCTCTTTCACTTCCTTTATTTCCACTGCATAAATGTCTCATGAGGTTTGGAAATAATTGAACATTCTATATGTTAGCAAATCCCATACTCATGCTATGCACTTAAATGAGGAACTCACCTTAATCCAGCTTGGGAATCAGTTTATTTTTTATCATCTCTATGCTGTGAAGGCTCTAGAAGATGAGTTTTCCATTATTGACCATCCTATTTTTGATGATGATCTAAACCTTAACGATGGCTTGGGTCTAAGTTCATAGAATTGCATCATCAATTCGAGCTCATAAAAATTCTATTGCTTTTGAAGAGATCTATGATCTTGTTGGCCAATAAAATTATTTGCAGCACCTTGAATCTGCTACTTAGTGATTAGTAGTCACTAAAAATATATACAAACAGGAAGCTTGGTTCATCAAGGGGACAAAATAGGAACTTAAGAAAGTCCAATGGGTAGCAATGCCACCATGGGCAAAGATAAACCCAAATTGGAAATATAGATGTTAATTGCTCATATAGTTTCAACCATTCCAATAATAAGCAGCACCCTTATAAACCCCAATGCAAACTTTTTGATGAGTTGGACCATAAGGCTAAAACTTGTCCTTGGTTGTAAACTAGTGAAGTCATAGCAAACCATGCAAACACTTCTACCATGAAAAACAAAAATGGCTCCTTGAATTAGCTGCCTCACATAACATTACTGGTGATCTTCAAAATGTATCTATTCATTTTTGAATATGATAGCACCAATAGAAATTAATTGGCAGGAAAAGAATACAATTTACAAAATTAGTGAGAATAGAATGAAAATTAATAGGCACATATGTCCTTCCACTTTCCACATCATGTTCATCTTAATCCCTCACTACTTTCACTTTCACTTGCCCCTATTCCTCTCCCTCCCTCCTCCTTATTTATGTCTCCCTCTACCCCATTATCTCTCTTCATTATCACCATCTCCATCCCTCCCTCACTCTCATTTCTTTCTCACTCCACTCATCATTTTCATCTCCTCAATCTTTTTTTTTACTTTGAAATTTTTTTTTTTATATTAAGACCATTTAACCTTGCAGACACAAACAAAAAATACATTAGTTCAAGGGAATAATGTGATTCGACTTTCATCTATGAGTGGTGTATCTATTTCAATCTTATACTTTTCCACCATGTTCATTCAACATCTTTTGTATTTCTTATTCCTCTGCAATTTTGTAAAATGCCTTTTGGATATGTCTTAGAAGATTATCAAGTTTCTTTTGTGCATGTCCCATTTTGGTTTCTTTGGAGCAATGTTAAGAAAAGAAACATATCTGTTCTATAAAGATGGAGGTGTTACTTCCATTGGGTCTTCAAACTTGGGCAAGATTGGTGGAGTTACACGATCTTTTAGAGTGTCTTGACTTGAGGAACATAATTTTGAAATTTAATGACATAATTGTTTTGATTCTGAATTTCATTCCCACTATTTGTTTTATCTACTTGGAATCATCCACATCTAGAGTGTTCAATAGTTATTGAGAAATTGTAAGAGCATTTAACTTCTGTCTTCATGTTGTAAATAATTTATAATAGAAAAATGTGCACCACCTTGCTTGATCAAATGAGGTACCTAGTAATAAGCAATAGCATAGAAGAGAAGGTAGGCTTGTACAATGATCCATCTTCCTCAATCTTTCTCCAACATTTAAGAGACCTTTAAACAATGAGAGGGAGGGAGAAATATGAAGTATTCAAGGCATTTATGAAGATTAAAATCAATATAATCCTTTCCCATCAACTTTTATTGTCATTTACCATTCATACTAATTTTCTATCTTTTATTCTCTAAACATTAATTATCATTCTACAAAACTCTTAAATGTAATTCTCCATTAATTTTTATTTGTAAAGAGAAATAGCATTGTGCACAAAAAAGATGTTTTCTTAGTAAATAAGATTGAATCGAGATTTGATGACTAAAAATCAACAAAATTAAGGTGTTGAACGATCTCACCATGGAAGCATATTGTATTTGCTTGAGTCAATACATTGGCCTATTCTATGATGACAACATGATCAAATTAACTAGCAAAATAGTTGTTTAAATTATTTTAGCAAAGCAAATGAAACTTATTCTATAAAGTTCTTGTGTGCAATTCCTATTTATTACTAGTTTTTCTCTAGCTTTACTTCATTCCATTCACAAATATCATTAGAATCATAGAAATATTTGTGTTCAATTTCTCATATATTTTTCCTTATCATAATTGTAGAGATAACACAACAAAAATTTAATTGAAACTCATAGTTAGGTCTCTATTTTATCTATTTATTCGACTAGAAGAGCATCAAATCTTGATGCCAATAGTCCAAGTTTTCTGAATATTTTATTATGATGAAACAATGTTATTCCTTTCATTACACACATCATCACCAAAAAAAAATTACGAGTTAGTAGAGTTTCTATATGTATTTTGATAAACAAAATGCAATGTCACTTTGTCATGCATCAAATCATGTAAAACAATAACTTTCTGTTGTTCTTGGATCCTTACATCTTCATTCTTTCTCTTGAGTTCCGCAACCAAAAAAAAATACAATGTGTTGCCCATGGTTTAGGTTGGCTTTATTTTTTGGAGTGATTGACATCATAATAAGCCGAGCCAAGGAATTGAAAGTAATAGAAATTGAGATTGTAGTAGTTATTGAGACTTTATCACTACAAGAAAAATTCATTTTAGCTAGAGAATTTTAGCTAGGGATCAATCCTTAGCTAAATTGTAATGGATTAGCAATGAAATAGCAAGAGATTAATATTCTTTTTTTCGAAAAAAAAATAGCAACGGATTAGCGAGGGAAAATTTTTCGTAAATTCTGTTAAAAAAATGTGGGGTATTTAACGACGGAAAATTTTCGTAAATTCCGTTCAAGAAAAGCACGGTTTTTAGCAACGGAATTAGCGACAGAATTTTCGTAAATTCCGCTCAAGAAAAGCAAAGAATTTAGAGATAGATTAGCGACGGAATATCCCTCGCTAATACTAGCCATTATTTAGCGACGGATTTGGCGAGAGATTTTTCCTTGCTAATAAAATTCATCATTTAGCATCAGATTTAACAATGGATTTAACGACATAATTTCCCTTGCTGATAAAATTCATTATTTAGCAATGGATTTAGTGACAGAATTTCTCTTGCTAATAAAATCCATGATTTAGCAACAAATTCAATGACATAATTTATATTGCTAATAAAATTCATGATTTAGTGATGGGTTTAATAATAAAATTTTACTTGCTAATAAAATCCATGATTTAGTGACAGATTTAGCGCCAGAATTTCTCTTGCTAATAAAATCCATGATTTAGCGACGGATTTAGCAGTGGAATCCCTCTTGCTAATAAAATTCATGATTTAGTGACGGATTTTCTCGAGCTAATAAAATACGTAATATAGCGACGAATTTTTTCTACCTTATAAAATTCATAATTTATCTATGGATTTAGCGACAGCATTTCCATAGCCAATATTTAATTATATAAATTTTTTTATTTTTTATTTGTTTTTAATATTTTATTTATTTTTATTTATTAAATGTATGTTAATGGTCTATGGATGAGCAATCCTTGAAACATATATTCTTCTCGTAAAATCATAAAAAAATTATATTATAAATAAATAATTTAAAAAATATCAAAATACAAAAAAAATTATATATATTAATCAGGACTAAATTAACTATTTTTATGATGTATTAATTTTTTATAAAATTATACAAAAAAATTTTCTACAATTTTAAAATAAGAAACTTAAAAATTTGTATTAAAGTAACATTAAATAATAAATTCAATAAGTATAATAATTTTTTTCTTTATTTTAAAAATTAAATTAACATATATTAAAATTTCTACTAATATAAATATAAATTAATTCATTGTATAATAAAATAGAAAATATTTTATAAATTATCTGAATTGATGAATAAACTAGTAAAAATTAATATTATTATAAGTAAAAAAAATTTATTATTATCGAAAACTTTTAAATAAATAAATAATACAAAATTTATAATCTTGAAATATAATATAAATATAATTTTTTTAATAAAGTTAAAAGAAAATAAATTAATATTTATAAATAAATACATAGATATTTGCTCTTATAAAAATTTATACGAATTAAATAATTGAGTAATAATTTGACTATTAGCTTTTAACATTAAGTTTTTATTAAAATAATAAATATAACTTATTTTAATTATCTTCTCACTTTAATAATTTATTGAATTTTAAAAATTATTAATAATATCAAATAATATGAAATTTCATGCCTTTAGAATTATTTCATATTATCTTCGTATAAATTATAATGAATTCTTAAATATTTATAATGATAAAATATAAATTTTTATATATTTTTACACATTAATAGTATTTTATAACTATTAGGCGAGTGACTAGAAGACATATTATCTTTTCATTTATGTCTTATTATATGGAGTTTGTTAATTTTGTACCTATTTGATATTTTTTTATAAGGCTAATCATATTTTTTTTATTGTTTATATATTTATTGTTTATATTAATATTATAATAAAAAATTTTAAGGTGTTTATTTTTTATTTGTACCCTGCAACATGCACATTAATTTTGTTCGAAAAAAATTTTATAGTGAATAAAATTAATTAGTCTTTTTGATTATATATATATATATTATTTATTTATTTAAATTTTTAAAAATTAAAAATATAAAAAATTTGATAATATTTACAATGTGATTATCTTCTTCGACACCGATGCTTTAGTGACGCGAACCTCCGCGGAAGGCCATCCATCCCTCGACACTGACGCTTCAACATATATTTGATTTCGAGGTTTAAGTTTTAATTTTTATTTTATTTGAGGTACATTTTATACATTTATTCTTCATCGATTAACTTAATTAAGCTTATGCGTATTGATTCTGTTATTTATTGTTTCCAAAATTCTTCTTTTTTATTCACCGTGGTGTTCTTGGATTATGTATATATACTCAATCATATACATACTTCATGCATTTGTGATATAATGCGTTATCATTGTGTAATTTTTGATGGTACACAGTAGGTATGCCGAATTAAAAAATTGTTCAATATAAATAACTACATACTGTATTCAAAAATAGTATACATAAATATAAATTTGCTTTAAATAAGTGTGTTTAAACATAACTATATATATATATATATAACTATAAAAAAAGTATACATAAACTATTTAAACATAATTATATCTATCATTTTTTTATTACCATAGATGTGAAAGGAAAAATTGTTATGCATTGTTTGGGCATGTTGGTATTAAGTGGGTGAACTTCTTTATCATGGCTTGGGTGATTTTGATGCTATAGTTTGTTGGTATCTTTTTTTTGTTATGGTTATAAATATTTCTATTTAAAACTTCAATTTTTCATGGCACATTACTAATGTTTTTGTTCATGGGGGTTCCTAAGTGAGGAGCACGAAACAAAAATGTATATGAATTCTTAATTTATTATCTATATTGCATGAAGAGCACAAAGAAGATGATTCTAATAATTATTCTAAAAAATAAATTTTTTAAAATAATTATTCAAAAACAAATAGTTTTAATTTGTATTTTGCTATTTTGTGAATGATAAAATGAGAGTGTGTGTATGATCATAGTTTGTGTTATTTATGGTAAGTTTTTTAGCAATGTATTTTTTGATAGTGTAAGTTTTTTGTTGTGTTCGTTTATTTTATGATAGTGTGTATATGTGTTTAATAATTTTTGCATTATTAAAAATACTATGTGCTATGCATTTAACTTCATTTCTGAAAAATCTAGAAAAGCCATTTTGGTTAATCGGTTCATAATTTTTGTAGTGTGTATGTGCGTGCGTGTGTGTGTAATAAAAATAATGTGAATATATATATATATTCTATTTATTAATTCAACTCTATTAAATATAGTTTGGAAAAATGAAAAATAATTGTATCATTTAATTCAAAATTGTCATATTTAATTAACTAGTTTGGTATTTGAGCTATAATATTTTTCAAATAGGCTTGAAACCCATTGATGGTTATCTTTTGAGATTAGAAGGCATATCAATTGAATATTCATGGCTTTGCTTGCTCTATTGATTTGTTGTTGTTAGGTAACCAAACTTTTTGATTGATTAATCTTTTCATAGAGAAAATATTATCATCAAAGAAGACAAGTTAGTCTTTCAAGCCCTTAGTATCTCCAATTGAGATGAATTGTAAAACATATATTACCAACCTCAAGACTATTTACCCTGTAAAAATATATATATTGATGTTGTATCATGGTTGATGTGTGAGATACATATATCAATATGCTCTATCAAATCAAGGAAGTTGTCAACAATGGCAAATCAACCACTCAAACATATGCTCTAACAAATGGATTTCTATATGTTGTAAGTTGATACTCATCTATTATTAATCTTGTACAATTGGTAATTAATCTACCCTTTATACTCTAATTGCAATTAGATACTCATCTATTAGTATGATTTCTCAATTGAACTATAATCTATGCTTTTATCTTTGATTAATGAGAAAATATAATGGAATATACTATTGACCATGTTAATGATAAAGCATAAAGAAATATTATCTCATCTATAAATGATCATTCTTTTTTGAAAGTAGATACTCATTTGTGGTAGTAGCAGTACAAGAAGAAGAAGTAGAAAAAGATGGAGAAGAAGCAGTAAGAGAATGAGAAAAAGTTTAAGATGATGAAGAAATTAGAGTAGCCTTATAGCTCTTAAGTAGCAATTACATGCATAACAAGAAATCCTAATGACCCTAATCTTCAAATAGAAAAAATTATTAAGCTTGCATCTCTTAAATTACAATACAAAATAACAAAAAAAATTTAATAATATGCATTGATACCACTAAAAGGTAGGAATATTGCTCTGAGAAGTATTTTCTTAAATTAGTTCAATTTTAAAATTTTATTAAATAGATTTTTTTGACAATGAAAGTACTATTCTTTATAATTTGTTGCATTCAAAAACAACACTAATTTTTTTCTAACTTTGCAAAAAAAAATGAAATTCCTCCACAACATTAATAATAATAATAATACTTAATATTTTCATCCTTAATCTACACACACACACACACACACACACACACACACACACATACATATAATGGATAATTATGTTATGGAATCCAAAAAAAATATCTATGATTTGGGTTATATTTTAGTATCTATATTCAGATACTCATAATTATCCCAATATAATTAAAAAAAAACATTATGCATAAACTCATTTCAGCTTACTTAGTATGCAAAAACGAGTTTATGCATATGTTTATGCATACAAAGTATTTATAAACTCCATATGCATATGCTTTTGTTTATGAAATAATGAGTTTCTACATAAACTCATATGAATTTGGAAGACCCAAATCATATGAATAAAGGAAGGTAATTATCAGTATATGAATTTGGAAGACCCAAATCATAAATATTTTGGATTTGGGTCACCAAATGTTATATTAAAATTAAAAATTGTAAAAAAAATATAATTATTTTCAATCTGGTTCCCCTTAACATTTTTCCTATAATATTATAACTTTTATCCACTTTTGTTGCACTGAAATGCATCAACTTTGTTTATCTCACATAAGTTTTTAAAAAATTTAAATCTAAAATAATAGTTTCAGAAATCAAAAATCAATTTTTGATTCTCATAGAGTTAACCAAAATATACTTCTTCAAAAAACAAATTATAGGTTCAAACCCAGGGTTTACACTCATTTAATGATGTCACCAACCATCCAACTAATAACTTCTTAGATATCTTGGATTCAAAATCTTTATCATGATAATGCAAGTAAGATTTGATTATTTTAAGTGTTTAGAATTATGAGTATTTGTGTAACTATATGTATACCTACATGTAACTATATTTATAATTACATGTATAATCACATACAATATTATATTTAACTATATATGTATAACTATGTATAAATATTTGTATAATTATATAACACTCTAAAACATTAAATATAACTATATTTATAACTATGTATACATATATGTAAATCTATATATTTATTGATAACATTATATATTTGTGTATAACTATTTGTATGAATATATTTATATATAACTATATGTTTAAATATATAAAAATATTGATAGCTATATATACTATATGTATAATAACATATAACTATAAATAATTATATATTATTATATATTTAACTATAACAGCTTTATACATAACTATATTTAAATATATAATTTACATCTTATATTTAATATACATTTGTATATATTAATATATAAAAATGTATTTTACTATATCTATACCTATACATATCTATATGTATAAATATATAAAATTATATGAATAAATATATATACCTGCATGTATAAATATAAGTATAACTATATATGTAACTAAATGTATAACCACATGTAACTATATTTATAATTACATGTATTAAAACATAAAACATTATGTTTAATTATATGTGTATATATATAAATATTTTATAAAACTAAATAAAATTTTATATAATTAAATATAACTATATTTTTAACTATTTATACATATATGTATGTATACGTATATGTAAATCTATATATTTGTTTATAACATTGTATATATTTATGTATGACTAAATATAACTACTCGTATGAATATATATATATATATATATATATATATATATCACTACATCTTTAATAATATATAAAATTTCATAACTATATATATTATATGTATAATAACATATAACTATAAATAATTCTATCTTATTATATGTATAACTATAAAAACTTTATACATAACTATATATATATATATATATATATATAATTAACAACATGTATTTAATATACATTTTTATATATTAGTATAAAAATTATATTTTAGTATATCCATACCTATACATAACTATATGTAAAAATATAAGTTTAACCATACGTGTAACTATATATATAACCACATGTAACTATATTTATAATTATATGTATACAAACATACAACATAATGTTTAATTAAATGTGGATAACTATATATAAATATTTGTATAACAATAAAAAATTGTATATAAATAAATATAACTTTATTTTTAATTATGTATACATATATGCATACATATATGTAAATCTATATAATTGTTGATAACTTTGTATACATTCATTTATATTTACTTATTACTACTTGTAAGCATATATTTATATATAATTATATGTTAAACTAAATGTAACTATTTATAACTACATTTACTATATGTATCCTAACATATAATTATATATGGGGTAATGCTATTTTGTTGCGCCAACTTGAAATAAAACAGCTAATGATATAATATTTACAATATGTAAGCACATAGCACGAGAGTATCCATTGATCAGGCTCATATATGGTATAATACAAATAAGGGTTGTACTCTTACCAAATCCCAGCCCTTGGGCCTCGGGATCAAATATGAACTTATGTATAACGAAAAATATAATATTTGATAGGTTTGTACTGAAGAACTTATATTTTCTTTTTTATAATTCTTCATTCTAACACTGCACTCTCTATGTGTCTCTCTCTCCCTCTATAATTCTTTTAGTCATTCTCTTCCTCTTTTTCTTTGTGTCACACTCTATCTCGTGTTATTTTTTTCTGGCTCTTCTTTCTTGCTTGTTCTCTCTCTCTCTCTCTCCACCCCCCCTCTCTCTCTCTCTCTCTCTCTCTCTCTCTTTCTCCCTTCCTCCCTCTCTCCCTCACTCCCTCTCTCTTTCCCCCCTCTCTCCCTTTCGCCTTTTCTCTCCCACTCTCTCCCTCCTTTTCTCTCCATCTTTCTCTCCCTCCTTTTCTCTCCCTCCTTTTCTCTCCATCTCTCTCTCTCTCTCCCTCTCCTCCTTCAAACATTAAATGTATTTTTTTTGCTTTCATTTCTTGAACATTATTGTACTTTGTACCCTTGTCCAGTATAACTGTGATATCTTTTAATCTTTATCGTGCTAAAAATTATGTTATCTATTAATCTAGATTGTGCAAACGACTTGCCTCGATATTCATGATATATAAATTTTAAATATTCATCTGTAAGTAATTTTATTTTATTCTTTTTATATTTTGATGTAATAGAATGTTTTATTTATATTAATAATTGAGTATTTTTTTTGTAAATAAAATAGGGTAAAATGAGCTCAAATCGTTAGATGTACAAAAGGGTTATTAAAGGATTTTTGAATAAAGATTTTTTGACTGGGCTTGAAACTTTCATCAATTTTGCATGTAGTCAATCGAGATTGAATGATGGAGAAAAAATTAAGTGTCCATGTAATCATCGAAAGTGTCAGAATATCCTTTTTCGTGATGCAAGCACTATAAGATATCATTTGAAAAAATATGGTTTTGTGCCAAATTATTTTGTTTGGATTTATCAAGGGGAAAGTACAAAGGCTCTGAATATTGACCAAAATGAGGGTATTGAATCATTTGCTTGTGGTGAAGAATCATCAACCACATACCATAAAATGATCATGGAAGCTGCTGGTCCTGACTTCAATATGGATTACATGGATGAACTACCTAATCTTGAAGCTCCGAAATTTTATGAAATACTTAAAGCTGCAAATAAAGAGTTGTGGCTCGATTGTAAAACACATTCACAATTGTCACTTGTGGCTCGACTAATGAGCATTAAGTCAGAAAATCATGTCTGAGAAATTATTTGATCAAGTGACAAAACTGATGAAGGATATTGTTCCGGATAATAATTTGATCACTAATAACTTTTACAACACTAAGAAGTTACTACGAGGAATGAGTCTTACCAGAAGAAAAAATTGATTGTTTTTTAAATGGATGCATGTTATATTGGGGCAGTGAAAGTGATTTAATTAGCTGCAAGTTTTGTGACAATCCTCGATTTAGGAAGGCACCTCGTGCTATAGAAACGCAAATAAAATTGAAGGTTGTCTTTAAGAAGATATATTATTTTCCATTAATTCCTCAATTATAGAGACAATATGCATCAAATGCTACAACAAATGATATGAAGTGGCATTCCGAGTATGCGGTTGAAGAAGGGGTAATGTGTCATCCATCAGATTCACCTGCTTGGAAGTAATTTAAGTATATTTATCAAGATTTTGTAGTAGAAAGTTGAAATGTGAGATTGAGTCTTTACACTGTTGGATTTCAGCCACATAGGCAATCTGGACAATAGTATTCAACATGGCCAGTGACAGTGACACCTTATAACTTGCCTCCGTGGTTGTGTATGAATGAGCAATATACGTTTTTGTTAATATTGGTTTCAGGGCCAAAAAATTTGAAAGACATGCTGGATGTTTTCTTACAGCCTCTTATTTCAGAGTTAAATCATTTATGGGATGTTGGCATGAATATATATGATATCTCAAAGAAGCAAATTTTATTATGCAGGTAGCCCTTATGTGGACGGTAAGTGACTTTCCTACATATTCAATGTTGTTTGGCTGGAGTACCGTAGGACGATTCGCATGCCCATATTGCATGACAAATTCTGATGTATTTACCCTCAAATTTAGTGGTAAATAGTCATGGTTTGATAACCATCGTAAATTTCTACCTACAAATCATCTATTTCGAAGAAATAAAACTATGATGACAGTTGCACCAGCTATTCGTTCAAGAGCTGATATTATTACAGAGATTCATAGTTTGGGTTTGAAGAAGGTAACTGAAAATAATGCTACTAGAAGTAATTGGCCAATAGACAAATTATTTGGGTAGAGGAAACATAGTATATTTTGGGACTTGTCCTATTGGAAGTCCAATTTAATTCATCATAACTTAGATATAATGCATATTAAAAAAAATATTTTTGACAATGTATTCAACACTTTCCTTAATATATATGGAAAAATAAAAGACACTTTAAAATCAAGACAATAGCTTAGAGGTGTCAAACGGGACGTGCGGGCTGGCCCGGCCCATTTTTTTCAGGCCCGACCGTGCTTTCGTGCTTGGCTAGGCACAACATGGTTACTGTACCATGTCGTGCCTGTCCCGGCATGGTTTTGTGGGGGTTCAGCCCGGCACGGCCCGCGACACGATCCGCCTGGTTCGAACTGGTTGGGCCGAACCCTAAATTAAAAAAAATTAGGTTTTCGGTGCGCGCCGTCGCACCGAACCCCTAATTTAAAAATATTAGGGTTTTGAAGCACCCGAAACCCTAATTTAAAAAAAAATTAGGATTTGGGCACGCCCAAAACCCTAATTTTTTAAAAAAATTGATTTCGGCATGGTGTCGTACCAATGGGCCATGGTACCATGCCGGGCCAAGTATGACACGAGGCCTAGTTGTTCTTGGCACGACAGGGCACAATTTTGCCGTGGTTGGGCACGACACGAGCACGGGCACGAAAAATTCCATGCTGGGCCGGCCCAGCACGGCCGAATCATGTCGTGCCTCATGCTGGGCAGGGCTAGCCCGACCCGGTTGACACCTCTACAAGAGCTGAATGTTACTATTAGTGGTTTTTTTATATATTGTTATGATTTGTTTGTTTTCTATGATATTTATTTATTTGTACAATTTTGTTCTATCTCACAAGTGTTCGACTATAATTACAAAAGTTTTCAAGAAAATGGCGGATGCCAAAGCTTTCTCTTGGAAGAAAGTTTCTCAATCGACAAAGGAGTCATTTTAATGACTTTCAGGTAAAAATAACAAAACAAAAGAATTGAAAAATAATTATCTAATTACTTACCTTTTATTTTTGTTATTATTCAAGCAGTAAATAATTATGTTCTTGTTGTTAATATAAATTCTTTTGTCATTTTTTTTATAGAATCAGTGCACATGACCACCCAAAATTGATGGAAAAATAAAGTCATTATGGGAGATCAAAGCTACTCAACGGTATTCTGATTTTATTCATAAATTAAAAAAAATTAAAGAAATGCCTGATTTTATATCTGAGGAAGACTGGCATGAGTGGTTTAATTATTGGGAGGAGCTAGATGTGAAGAAAAAAATCAGATATTACCAGCAAAAATCGAGGAAGTGAGGTTGCTGGGCTATGTACAGGAATCTGTCGACACACTGGAGGTTCAAAGTTGAACATCGAACACGCTCGAGATTTGGTACAAATTTAAAATTCTAAACATATCTATATTTTGTGGTTTTCCTAATAGTCCAATAAATATAATCTCTGCATGGTTTTAATAATTTTGTTAAATTTTTTTATCATTTGTTTTTTTATGAATTAATAAAAATATATTCTAGGCTGGAAAATTGGGTCGAGATCCAAATTTCTATGAGATTTTCAGGAAGATACATGTGAAGAAAGTCGATGGTCAGTATGTTGACAACAAGTCTCAGATGATTGCAGTAAGAAATTGTTATATTAATTAGACTTTATAAAACTACAGTACATTATGAAAATTATTTTGAATGCAAAATATTTATTTTATTTTTTGTAATCTAGAATAGTATTTATCTCCATTTTATCTCAGGATCTAATGGAGGAACGTGTGATAGCCGTTCATCAACAAGTCGAGGGTTCTATGAATCTTCAACCAATTGACTATGGTCCAATTTATTTGGAGACAATTGGAGGTCGAAAGAAGCAGCGAGTGTACGGAATCTGCTCTAAGGGGAGTGACATTTTATTGTAGTAGTCGTGCTTCTAATTCATCTGTCTCAGCAATGGTGGATGAGGCGGTCGAATAACAAGCACAGGAAACAAATGAACACATTGTAGATATGGACCGAACTGAAAAAGAAGGATGAGCTTGTAACTAATTTGATGGAAGAAATGCTAGAAATTAAAGAAATTAAAAACTCAATGCAACAATAGATGTTCTATATGGAGTCACAGTTAGCGGCATTGGCGCATCATATAGCATTCCGAGATCCAACTGGGAATCCTCGCAAGAAAGGCTAGCATTCCGAGATCCAACTGGGAATCCTCGCAAGAAAGGCTAGCATTCCCTACAAATTATGAGGATGATTAAGTATGAGAATTATTTATGAACTGTTATTTATTTTTGTCTATGTGTAGTATATAATTATGATATTTTGTTGCAAGTATCAATTTTTTTTTATTCTGGTTTTGTTCTTTGCTTTTCTGATTAACCAAATTATGAATATTTGTAGGACACATTATGTGAGAGAAAAAAAAAATTCTGATTCAAAGCATTCAGACGTTTCCACGGTCCTTCCAATACATGAGTCCCATATTTACCGATTTCAACTTTATCAAAAAGAGGGTTAGCTTATCTTATCTTTATTTTTCTAAAACATTTTATTTTTGCACTCTCTTTATCTCTAAACATAATTGCTGGACATCTATTGGATTTTTGGTGAAGCTGTATGAGAATAAACTTTAATTTGTGTTTGTTCATGTCTATAATATTTCTTTTTATATATCTGTGAATATGTTTTTGTGTCTCTTAATTTTTTGGTTAGAGTTTTAGCCTATTATATGTATGTAAAAGCATATAACCAGTAGCGACAGCAGCAGTAGAGATGGTAGCGATGGTTGTCGTGGCAGAGGAAGAGGGAGCGGCGGCGGCGACAGCAGGGGTTGAGGCGACATCAGTGGCAGCTGCGGTAGAAGCGGCAGAAGTAGCAGAAGAGGTAGTAGCCGCAAAAGCGGCAGGTGCAGCATCAGCGGCAGCAACAAGAGCTATAGCAAGCGGCAGCAGCAGCAGCGGCGGCGGTGGCAGCGGCGGCAGCAACAGCACTGGCAGATGCGCCATCAGCAGCAGTAGCGACAGTAGCAGCGAGAGCAGCGGCCGCAGCAGCAAGAGTGGCAGTGGTAGCGGGAGTAGCAGCAACGGCAACATATGCGGTATAAATGAACGTATATAGTCAGTATATACGTACATATAATACTATAGTATTTTATGTACATATATACTGCATATATATATGTACTCTACATGTAGGCATAATACTGTAGTTTATATGTACATATACTTAGAGGTGTCAAACGGGCCGGCCCAGCCTATTTTTTTAGGGCACGAACGTGCTACCGTGACGGGCCGTTTAAAAATAGCCAGGCCCGGCCTGTCCATTCAGGCCGGGGTAGAGGTAGACCAGAGACTCGATTGGCAGAAATTTTTTTTTTTAAAAAAATTTATATATTGTAAATTGTAATGCTTAACAGCTTAAGTGTACAGTACAGTATTAAATATAAATATTTTTAAAAATCTTAAAAATAAAAATTAAATAAAAAAACAAAGTTTAAAAATTTTTTTTTATCAAATTCAAATTAGTTTAAATTTTATTATATTTATTAATTATATATTAAAGTTATTAATTTTTAAAATAAAATTTAAATCGTAAAAAAAATAAATCAATACATTATGTTAGTAAAAAAAAAATAAAAAAAAAATTAAACAACACAAATGAAAAATTACCAATCATCCATTTGAAACCGATGGTCCTAACAAAATAAGTATAAGTTTCAACACAACGTACAAACAAAGCGTACAAATACAATCGATAAAAAACATCGAAAACAAAAAATAGTAGATCATTATTAATCGTCAATCGGCATATCATGAGAATCATCAGCCGCAACATCAAGATCAGTATCATATGGATCATCATCATCGACAATCAACTCCTCCGCTATCGTAGTGGATGTGGATGTGACTGCAGTGTCTATCCCAGTCCAAGCTCCAGCATGATCATGGATGCTAAATCTCGATTCCTCCTAATCCTTCAAACATGCCAAGGCCTCAACCATATCTGGACGTAATCTCGATCTCCTATCCGAAATCATGTTCATTGCAACAGAAAAAGCAAACTCCGATGCTATGCTCGACACCAAATGAGTCAGTAGATCCCGTGCCATCCTAGATAGCACGGGATAGGTGGACTCATATGATTTCCACCACTGTAATAAATCAAGATTCTTAGTATCAGAATGTGATAGAATTGAGCAGTAATCAGTATCTAAGTACCAAGACAGATTGCTCCTATGTGATGGTCCACCCCTACGTTTCCCCCTCGCTAGCTGAATGGAATAATCGTCATCTCCAAACAAGGTATCAATGTCCGTAATCACAGTCTCACTACCACCACCACCATACCTAGTATCGTAGTATGTGAATATGTCAGTCAACTTCTCGTGAATGAACCCTTCAGGTGGCTCTTCCAGGTTCATGCACGAGGAAATGAAAGTCAGGGTGTTTTCTACCCCTTCCACCTTAGCCCTAGGGTCCATGCATGCAGCGAGGCAATAAAGAGATGGAACGGTAGACCAGTACTTCAAGTACTTGGTCTCCATCTTTGTAACCATATGGCAAAGCATCGGGTCAGCTCGATACTTCCTAAACATACTACTAATGTTGCATATGCACCGGAGTGCAATGCAAGTGGTGGGCGTATAAACCGACGAACACATGTTCGTCGTGTCATAAAATATCTTCAGTAATTTCATAAATGAAATTCATGAAGCCCAGTCAGTGTCGTCAATAATAGGTTCATCACTCTTACTATTGACGTAGTCGGATATCACGTGTTCGTATCCAACACATGATTCCAACATCAGGTACGTGTAATTCCAACGATGTCTCACATCCGATTGGAATTTCTTCTTCTTAAGATTCGCAGACAAACAGAGAGTACGAAACTCTTGTTGTCTACGAGGAGTGCGAATATACTTTAGTGCATTGCGTATATTATCCAATGCGGGGGAACACACCTTCATACCCGCTTGAACAATCATGTTAATCACGTGACACATGCATCTGACATGAAAGATCTCTCCTAATGGTGCGTCTCTAATATTCCTAACAAACATATTGATCGCTACTCCATTATTAGAAGCGTTATCGAATGTGACACTAAAAATTTTATTTTGAATTTTATATTCCCTAAAGATTTTCATCATATACTCAAAAATGGCCGGGCCATCATGAGGATGAAGAATCTCAGTGAATCCTAAAATTTTTTTATTGATTGTCCAGTTAGAATCTACATAGTGACTCGTGAGACATGCATAAGAAGAATCATCGTGACTTGTCCATATATCGGACGTCACGGACACCACTCCACTATATGCCATAAATTCCTTTATAATTTTTTGTTTTTCTAATTTATATATCTTTAGTATGTCATTCCTAGATGTGGACCTAGGAATCCTATGATAGGAAGGGTGAAAATAAGTCTGCATGATGCGCACTACCCTTGGATCTTCC